>CM055096.1:38461218-38611865 GCA_029204225.1 Diphasiastrum complanatum
TTTTGCATCTTCTTTCATGGCCAGAATTCCTTGTGCTGCCATAATAGCAACAAAGGGATACCAAATTTTTTCCAGATATAGTTTTCTTCATAGATTATATTTTCTTTAGCCAATTTTCATCCCTTCTTTTGTCACCATATCTCATCATGGTGGTACAATTGTGTTATTAATTTTGTGTTCCTAACAATGGTGCTTCAAATCTATGCACCTAAGTATTCCTTTGAAGTTAAACAACTAAATACCAGACTGTGCTGTCAAATGCAACTTCTTGCTATAGTATATTCATTGGAATCTTTTATTCCCCTCAGACCTCAACAGAATTCAATACCTTTTTCAGGAAAAATTAGATGCTAGGTATGTTAGATAACAAATATTTGTAGCCTGTACTGAATCATCATGATGCTCTAAAATGATATAACACGAAGAGATGCAATACGACTTCACAAAATAAACAATCACCTACTCCCTTAAATGAGAAGTTTGCTTTCGCTCCGTAATTCTTCGCTTCAAAGCTAACCCACCCGAGTTGTCGTTTGAAGATCATAACAGAGTGTTTGGAAATGCCGTGTATCTGAGTAATAGATTTGCTAAATAGTTTTGCACATATACGTTGTGGAAGTCATATAAGATAGCTCAAAAATGTGTCTCAGACAAATTTCGTACCATTGTAACATATCAATCAATAAATCTTGTAGTATGAACTGATCAAGCCTATGCTCGTTTCCATGCTTTCTAGATAATTGTCTAGTAGTTTTTCTTGTATGCAGAATTCTTTAGTTTGGTGTAAATGCTTAATGTTTTCTAGCTACTCAATGGCTGAAATCAAGCTTGGTATTGGTGACATCCAAGATAATTTGCTTCAGATTCTGTACCCTAAACCCTTTCTTAATGGCGTTTTGCAGATTCCTGGCCAAATGTACATGCCCTCTGAAGAAGTTTGCGCAAGGGTATTGTAAAGCATTAAAGAAAGGTTCCGATCGACCAGTGAGCCCACGGTATTATCTTTCATTTTTATCAAAAAGTAGGTCTGAAAAATCTGCAGAAGAACAGAACCCTCGCTTTGTTGTCCAAATGGATACAGAAAGGCCCGTTCTTCACAAAAAAAGCTTGCCTTGATCATTATCTTGATAAACCTCTTGCTGTAAGTATCGATTACTCATTAATGTTATGAAATGTCAACATTTTTTACCTTACTTCAAAGGATATTTGGACAATAAAATTCCATCTATCATTTCTAACCACTTTGAAATAGGTTGCTGGTGATGTGAGAGCAATCTTTTATGACAGTGGTGGTGGATGTCTCTTTTATGCTTGCTTCAATACCTTCTTCATATCAAACAGTGTTCTTCAGGTGGCTACCCTCTATCATGCTTTGCTTCTAAAATAATGTCAATGCATTTTGGTGTTTTGGTATCTCTGGAAGTCAATCTGAACGACTTTGCTGTCCTAATCTGATCTCTATCAATGCTTTACATTCAAAGCGCATGGTTGGCTAAAGTTTGTGCAAACTTTTGATTAGCTAGTTATGAGTGTTAGTTGCTTACTTCTAAGTTGTGAATGGATTAACAGCTTGGTCGAGGCGATTTAGACAAGGTGGGAGGCAGAGCAAAATCTTTTTGTGGACCAACCTTTTGTGTTGAACTGTTATTTGGTCCTGTTGACCCACAAATACCTGTCGCAAATGGATTGGCTCAAGAAAATAATGACACTTCATTTTAGTTCTCGTAAATTTCATCTTCATTTGATCAGTATCAACATTTATGATTTCAGAAACTGAAATGGAGTGAACTCCTTATTATGCTTTGCAAATCTGCACCGTAAGAAGGCTTAACTCATGACTCTCAGAGTTGCTTCAGGCCATTTTTGAAAGTAATTGCCGTCTTAGATTGACATAAGGTTTCCTTGTGATAAGGCACAGCATTCTCAAGAGAATTCACTGCTCAATTTTGTAAATTTTTCTTTTATGTTCTGCAACAATCACACACTCTCGTGGTAGTAGGTCTACAGAACTGTTTGAGATGTGGTATGTTCATCATTGAATGTTAACACTAAACCTAACTAACAAAAGTTTTTTCTCCTGTAAATCAACTCATGGTAGCTAGTTTTCAGGCATGTCTCAAGTCTGCTGGCTGTTGCAGTTGGTGCGTGAAAGTGCTAAATTCAGCTGAAAGTTTCTCGTATCTACTGGATTGTGTAAATTCTATTTAAGCATAATGACCAGTTAAGGTAGTGATGTTGTGCTAGTACTTTAATCATAAGAGTTCAAGCTACTGCAAGTTATTTTGTTAAGATAGAAGTACAGAGCATTTTGGGATTTGCCTTGGGCAGAGATGTTTCTGCTTTGAGAAGAGGTACCCCATGATGTTAGCCATCTGAGAATAATTTTTAGGACTTTGTGAGCAGATAGTAACAAGCAGGAATTAGAGTGTGCCTTATGAAAACTGTCCCATCTAACGGAAGTAGAATTTTTTCTTCTAACTCCGGCACTTGTCTGATTTTTTCACGTCTTCAAAAGGTTAATTTGCAGGTCCTCATACATGCAATGTGATCATATGGCCACTTTAACAAGTCATGCAGCATTCTCGATGGGCCTCCATTTTTACAAGTAAAATCACTTTTGCGTATGTTTTGGGAGCTAAGCGTTTCTCAAATGATAAGAGTGCAATTTAGTTCATTTGAAACAACCATTTGTGATTTTAGTGAGTATTTGCATAGTTATGGTCCTAGGTCCTTTACTGTGCGTACTTTTAGAAGTGTTCTTATTTCCGGTATGAAAAGCTGTCAGTTTTGAACAGGTAGATCAATCTTTACCAAGGACTAGTATAGGAGTCTAAATGTTTAGTATTTCATTTGCTGAGTACATAAGTTCTTAAGTTTTACCAGCGGAAAAAATTGCTTTTGATAGATGTTATTGAACACAATGAGTGACTTGTAATGCTTTTAGAAATGTAGACTCTTTGGAGTGTTTACTGTGTGGTGTATTGTCCACTGAGACATACATTTGATGTTTTTGAGACTTACCATGAATGGATGTACACAAGATAGACATGAACCAGATGTTTCGAAACAATTGGATTTTGTTTCAGTAAGAAACATACCATGTTCTTGATTGAATGTGCATGTAATATATATTGATTTTTTTTTTTCAACCCTGCTCTTCACAGCGTAAGCAATACCTCAAAACATTTGCACATATCCATAAGCTTAGCTGCAGCTTTGAACACCAAATTGGCCAAACATTGTGTCACATGCTAGATGGTAGAACCTTGCATGGAGGTTGCACAAAAGCTTGCACGATTGTGTTTTTACCCCAAAAGAGAGTTCACATTTCTATTTATCTTCCATTTTGGATTGTCAAGCTACTTCCAAGTCACTCTAAAAAAAAATGAACTAACGCTTGTTAGGTGAACTCTAAAGCAGTTTTACACTTTTCCTCACCTTTCTCTGAAGTGTGTTTGGATCAAATCGGATTGAAACTGGATTTTCAGGTCTGAAAAGTGGTAGTACGGAATTCTGGAATTCCGCACGTGTGAAAATCAGTGCTTTTCACTCCCTTATATTTCCTTGCTTGTAAATTCAAAGATAGTGGTGTTATAGCTTGATGGAAAGCTTATGATGTGTACTTTCCATTAAATTGAAACCAAATCAATCTGATGTATCTATCAAGAGTTATAAGTTTTAAATAGGGTAGGGTGAGGTCCAAATCTGAGTGACCACATTTTGATTTGATTCAACCTTGCTTTGTTCTGAGTCCGTTGTGTTGAGCATCCTACACAAGAAACTGAAGATCAGACAAAGTTTGAAGTAATTGAACACCCTTTGAGCCTTCTGTGTATCAATAGTGTTTTCTTTCGAAGCATTTCACATGTGCCAAAAGTAGGATTCAAACTTGTCAAAGTGCCTCAATCCACTTTGTGTGTCTAATCTAGATAATCTTGTTTTGTGGAATATTTGAGATCCATCTCAAATACAGTTGCAAGTTTTTCACATAGGAAGGTAGTACATCCTTGAAAATACCTATAGTGAAAGAGAGCAGCAACATTAAGTCTGATTGGAACAAGCTCAAACATATTGCAGTCCAATAACTAAGAAGTCTTTACATAATGGCACCTCCGGGAGGATATATTCTAGAATCAAATGAAAGACTAAATACTTCTAATTACTCAATTTGGAAGTTCAGAATAAAGTCTATTTTGATACTCTAGGATGTTATGGACATTGTGCTTGGTGTTGAGGAGGAGCCTCAAGCACAGGCTGAAATTCCTAAATATAGGAAGAGAGCTAGAATGGCTCTACATTTCATTAAGATGAATGTATCTAATGAAATTTTGAGAGAGATAGGATCTTGCACCACAACCAAAGATGCTTGGGATGCACTTAAATCCATCTATGAAGCAAAGAATACTTCTAGAATACTCACTCTTAGGAATCAAATTTTTTCAACTTTTCAAAGAAGTGAGGAGAGTGCATCAAACTATTTTTAGAGAGTTAAAGATTTACATAGAGAGCTTTCTTGTGTTGGTGTGACTATTAACCAAGATGAGCTAGTACAAGTCATTGTAAATGGCTTGAAAGATGACTATGATAATCTTGTTCAGTCTTTTGCCATTAAGGAGGTGTTGCCTAATCTAGAAACTCTCCAAGGAATTCTTATTTCTGAAGAAGCTAGGCAAAGCTATAAACTCTCTAGGATGAATAAACTCGAACATGGTGGAAGTGACAAAGCCCTCTTTGTCAAGGACAAGCATAAATGAATGAGTAAAAACCAGTTCTCTCAAGCATCCAACAAAGACAAAGCCAAGGATCGAGACAAAGATGGTGAAGAGGAGGATGATTCATCTCATCCTTCTACTTCAAAGACCAAGAAGAAGAAAGGAAAGTGTTTCTTTTGTGGCAAGAAGAGGCACTATGCCTCTAATTGCTTTAAGAAGAAAAACCAACTCAAGCAAGCAAATCTCTCCAAAGAGATTGAAGAAGATTTTTTTCCAAGTGATGGAGAAGGATCACTCGTGGTGTCCAGTTTTTCTTCATCATCTTTCAAGAAAGATGGAGCTTGGTACATCGATAGTGGAGCTTCTTCACATATGTGCTGTTCAAAGGAGTCATTTGACTCAATTGTACCTTACAAAGGACTTAAGAGATGTATTTACACTGCTAATGATCATGAATGCTCTATAGAAGGAATTGGCATCATTCCATTGAAACTTGCTTCTTCAAAAGTTCTTGCACTTTCTAATGTTCTTTTTATTCCAAAACTTACAAAGAACTTGATTAGTGTGGGAAAGTTGCTTGATAGTGGTTGTGATGTAAAGTTCAACTCCAATACTTGCTTTATCAAGAAAAATGATGAGATCCTAGCTGATGGATCTAGATGTGGTGGAATTTTCAAGTTGAATTCTTCGAGAATGCAAACCTTTGTGAAGTTGCTTTTTTATCTAAGGAGGAGTTGTGGCATAGAAGGTTGGGTCATCCTAACTTTAAGTCTATGTCTTCTATGGTCAAGAAAGTAAAGGCTATTGGCCTTCCAAAATCTCTTTCCAAAGATTTCAAGCCTTGTGAGGCTTGTGCCATTGCAAAATCACATAGAAAGCCATATCAAAAGTCTTTTATCAAGACTACTCATCCTTTGGAGCTTATACACTTAGATGTTCATTTTTCTTCTTCTAAAAGTATTGGTGGTGCAACATGTTTTGTCACCTTTATTGATGACTTTACTAGATATACTTGGTTGTATCTACTTTCTTCAAAAGCTATGGTATTTGATCACTTCCTAATTTTCAAAGCTTATGTTGAGAAACAATTTTCTTTCAAAGTTAAAGCTTTAAGATGTGATGGAGGAGGTGAATACATCTCCAACAAGTTTCATGAATATTGTGAAGGTGAAGGAATAAAGAGAGAGTTTTCTTGTGCTTATTCTCCATCTCAAAATGGAGTTGCTGAGAGGAAAAACAGATCTTTATGTGAATGTGCTAAAGCAATCCGAGTTGAAGCTTCTTTGCCTATTGAATATTGGGGTGAAGCTATAAATTGTGCAAACTATTTGTGCAATAGATTACCTCACAATGCACTTGCTGGAAAATCACCTTTTGAAGTATTGTTTAAGAAGAAACCTAAGGTAGATCACCTTAGAGTTTTTGAATGTGCTTGCTTTGTTCATGTACCCTTGTAAACAAGGAAAAGAGATGATCCTAATTCTATCAAAGGGATCATGGTTGGATATGCATCCAACAAAAAAGCTTACAGAATCCATGTTCCCTCTACCTCAACTACAATTGAGAGTAGGGATGCTATATTCCATGAGGATCAAAAATACATTCTTGAAGAGGCCAAGTTCAAAGATTCTCACAAAGACACTCCAATCATCACCCTTGAAGACTACCATGGAGAGATGGGGCCGAGAATTGAGGAGTCGTCACCTCAAATTTTTTCACCAAGGAGATCTCAAAGAGAAAGATCCGAGCCTAGGAGAATTACTTATGAAGATAGAGGCAAGCAAGTGGAACTCAACTCCACTAATTGTGCTTATTTTATTTCACATGAGGAGCCAAAGGATGTATATGATGCACTCAATTTGAAGGAATGGTATCTTGCCATGAAGGAGGAATATGATGCCTTGATGGCCAACAAGACATGGGAGCTTGTGGATCTTCCATCCAACAACCACACCATTGGTTGCAAGTGGTTTTTCGAGTCAAGTATAATCAAGATGGCACAATAAACAAATACAAGGCTAGGCTTTGTGCAAAGGGTTTTGCTCAAGTTTATGGACTTGATTATGAGGAGACTTTTGCTCCAGTTGCAAAGATGGTATCAATTAGAATCATAATTTCTATTGCTTGTTTTTTCAATTGGCAAGCTTTTCAACTAGATGTCTCTAATGCATTTTTAAATGGATATCTAGAAGAAGAGATTTATATGGATCAGCCTATTGGGTTCATCCATGACAAAGACAAAGTTTGCTTGCTCTTCAAAAGTCTATATGGACTAAAGCAAGCTCCAAGGTCATGGTATTCTCGACTTAACACCTTAAGTCACTAGGATTTAATCTTAGTAACTATGATCCTTCCTTGTATGTCAAGTTTTTTTATAAAGATATTGTCATCCTTCTTATTTATGTTGATGATATCATTCTAATAGGAAGTTGTATCAAGTTACTTGAGGAAACCAAGATTGCACTTGGAAAAGAGTTCAAGATGCAAGATCTTGGAAAAATTCACTACATCTTAGAATTAGAGATTGGCTTTCTTAAAGATAAAGCTTTTGTATGTCAATCCAAGTATGCTCTTTCAATGTTAAAAAAGTTCAATATGTTAGATTGTAAGAGTATAGAAACTCCTATGGAGCAAAATGTAAAAGACTCTAACAAATGTGATGAAAGATCCTTCATGGACATCACTCTTTTTAGGAGTCTTCTAGGCTCCTTAATTTGGCTCACAATAACTAGATCTGACATAAGCTTTAGTGTTCATAAGTTGAGCCAGGCTATGCAAAATCCTACTGGAAAATGGCCAAGAGAGTACTTAGATATATATCTTCAACTTTTGATTATGGTTTATTATATAAAAGAGAAGATCTTTCTATTGTTGGATATTCTGACTCGTATTTTGCAAGTGATAGAGTAGATCGAAAATCTACAAGTGCTTATGTCATATATCTTGGAGGAAACTTGATATCCTGGCTTTCCAAAAAGCAAGATACCGTATCACTCTCATCTTGTGAAGTTGAGTATAAGGCACTCACTACAACAACAAAGGAAGTGCATTGGATCAAGAGGATGCTAGTGGAGCTAAAGATAATCATGGAAGATGATCTACCTATGATCATGTGTGACAACGTTTCAGCCCAAGCCCTTGCCAACAACCCAATATTCCATGCAAGGAGCAAACATATTGACGTTGCACATCATTTCGTGAGAGAGAAGCTCATTGGAGGGGAAATCTACTTGGAGCACATCGACACTGACAAAATTTCCAGAATTCACACGTGTGGGGAATGTTCACAAGTACGATGGATCTAATTAAGCTTTGTCATTAGCACAGTAACATGATTCTAGATCGATTAGCAAGATCTAGTTCAGAAGAAATGGCTTAACCACAACTAGCATGCTAAGCAACTGAATATGATAGCAATGAATCAATAATGAGCAAAAGTACAAGATATCAGTGTATAAGCATTAGCTTCAACACGAGTTAGAGAGAGAAAGATAGAGAGATAACAAGCAAAATAGTTTAGATCCAAAATGGCATGAGGTAGCTACAAAACTTTGGTTCTTCATAATTGATTATGAGGATAGCTACACATATTTATGGAGTTTGAAGTAGCTCGAGGTAGAACCACATCCACTCATTCCAAAATGACATCTAGAGTCTATGTGACATTTGTCACTTGCCATGCATGAAATTCTACCAACTTTTTACAAGTGTGCTAGTTCTAACTAACAAAGTACAAATCATCATGCATGTGTCCATTACACTTTGTGCATGCCTTGCATGTCACTATGGATCACTTACAGTTTTGCATGTGAATTGTCACGAGTTTCTACAAGCATGACTTTGCTAATTCTATGTCTACAAACTATATGCAAGAATCTAGACATTTACATAACCATGTAGCTCGAGTTCTATGTAGGCCAAACTTGGCATTTTGCATTTATGAGCTACATACTTGCATGGTACAACATTTGTAGCAAGCCAAGAAATCAATATGATTTGTTTTTCCAATTTTAACAGACACATCATCTTGTATTGCTGATATGCTCACCAAACCTTTGAGCAAGGGTTCCTTCATCAAGCATAGAGCCAATCTTGGAGTAATACCAAGATCCATGTTCAAGTGATGTGGTTCTACCTCAAGCTACCTCAAACTCCATAAATATTTGTAGCTCTCCTCATAATTTACGATGAAGAACCAAAGCTTTGTAGCTATCTCATGCCATTTTGGATCCACACAATTTTTGCTTGATATCTCTCTATCTTTCTCTCTCTAACTCGTGTTGAGGCTAATGCTAATACTCTAATTTCTTGTACTTTTGCTCATTTATGATTCATTGCTATCATTCTCTGATGCTTAGCATGCTAGATTGTGGTTAAGCCATAACTTCTGTACTAGATCTTGCTATTCAATCTAGAATCAGGTTATTGTGCTAATCATAAAGCTTAATTAGATCTATCATACTTGTGGATCTCCCCCACACGTGTGAATTCTGGAAATTTTGTCACTATGGACACAAGAGAGGGTATATATAGAGAGTACTACCCATTTTGCCTGCCCATGCACTGAGTCCACATGTAAGCGTGCTATCATGCCTAACTCCCATGCATGTCCACTGCATGTAAGTATCCCTAACTCATAATAGCAAAGACCCATGCATAAACACAGCGCATGTACATCCTATACTTAGAATTTGCTTTGCACAGGAACACAGATCATGCTACACAGTAACACAGACAGAAAATCACTCTCCTCAGCAAGCTCACATAGCAATTGTGTTTTTCAAAATGAAATTACACTGTACATATAGTTGTTCACTCAGGCAACCCATGCATGACCCAGGTTGCCGTTGGCGGGACGCGTGTCCCGTCGACTTGCCTCGTGGCGAGGCCAACTGATCCTTATCCACTGATAGGACCCACAGTACAGTAACACAGTGATTCTAACTTTAATTCTAACTCCTATCCCATACTAGGATGCAACACACATGCCTATACCACATGCAGGCATAGCCCAAGGTCCTACTTAGCTATTATCTGAATTAGGCCTGGCCCCTACATCTAGGACAACCCCCCAATGGTATAAACTCCCATTAGGGCCGTAACAACTTGCATAATGACCAAGCTTCTTACAATAGAAGCACTTTGCCTTTGATTTGTCTCGACTCTCTTTACATTGTCTATCCCTCTTTTTTCTTTTTCTTTTCTCTAACCAAGTTTTAGTGCATGAAAGAAGTGCATCTCTCCAATTCATTTTGTATCACTTCCATTCGTTAAGTAGATGAACCTCGCTTTTTGATGATGCATGTGAAAAGGGAAAATGTTGTGATGTTGTGGATGTAGAGTATGTTGCTTTAGTGAAAAATTATGCTTGGGATCTTGTGAAGCTTCCTCAAGGCAAGAAGGAAATAGAGTGCAAGTGGATCTACAAATTGAAGCATAATCAAGATGGAGGCATCTACTATACAAGGCAAAGTTTGGGGGCAAAGGCTATGCTCAAAGGTATGGAATTGATTACAAAGAGACACTTGCTCTTGTGGCAAAGATCGTAACACTTCTAATACTTATCTCTCTTGCAACTTTGTGTGGCCATAATGTGTTCTCAAATGGCTGTGTGGATGCGAAAGTTCATATGTGATGGAGCAATCAAAGGGATACATAGAGTATGGTAAAGAAGATCTTGTTTGTTTAACATTGTTGTGTATTGAATAGTTATCATTGCAGATTACCTATTTGAAGATGCTGTTGAAAAAAATAGCCTTTTTAATAATTTTAGAAAAGAGAGTCAAATTTTGACACTCTTATAATAATTTCAGTGAATGTTAAAACAATTAGCATACATTTCAGACGAACAAAGACAAATTGTACTTCAAACTATCAAAATTTAGGATATTGCAATCTGAAGTAGTAAATGATGAATAAGATCATTTAATAGTATATAGAACTTAAATTGGCATTGAGAATATGATGTTATGTCTACAATGTAACAAGCAAATATGTATATTTCAAAAGAGGGTTTGCACGATAAAAGTAGCAATATTACACATAATTAAAATACTTCATATTGAGAAATATTACATGATCAAAGATTAATAAAAATTTATCAACATATAATCTTTTACAAAATAAAATAAGATAAAAATTGTAAAATTCTCTCATTTTGCTTTCAGATTCAATAAAACAAGTCAATAATTTGTTTATATGACTCTTAAAACATTCAACATAAAATTAAAATATCAAAAAACACCATACATCTCTTATAAATGCACTTTGTTGATATTTCCTTACTCTTTGTGCAAAAGTCCTAAAAAATGATACTAAAGGTTCATACTTAGAATCAAATCTAGAAAATGTATGAAGAAACAACAAAGCTTTCACAAAATAGGCATTTTTGGGCATAGACTTGGAAGTTCTCAACACAAAATATAGAAGTTTTGGACAAAAAATATGTAAGTTTTTGCTATAACGTTGACAAATACAACCAAGTTGTGTAAAATATTGTAGTTATCGAAAAATGATATTGTCATTCGTTGGTATCATGTTTTTGAAATTTTGTCAATTTGTGTTGTACATTTGGACAAAATGATATAGAAAGTGCTTAAAGACTTGGTTTGTGACAAAAAAACTCATTATGGGGCCAAAAAAATAGGTAGGAAAAATGGGCCATGAATCCTGAATTTGATTCCCTAAATTCAATCTCGAGGTTTGAATTCAAGGTTCATGGCCCATTTTTCTATGGACCTTGAATTTAATTTCAAGGATCAATTCAAAGTTCATGGCCCATTTTTCCTATCTATTTTTCATTCCCATAATTAGTTTTCTTGTCACAAATTGAAAAACCTTAGAGAAACAATGAGAAGTATTTGATTTAAACTAGCTCCAAGATGCTGGCACTCTCGACTCCATACTTTCTTGCTTGGTCTTGGATTCATTATAAGTGAGTATAATCACTTTATTTACTTTATCATTGATGGAGTTAACATCATTTAGATCCTAATTTATGTTGATGACATTCTTTTCACGGGAAATAATGACATATGAAATGATAAGGCCAAGCTAGCACTTAACCAAGAGTTTAAAATGAAATATCTTAGTTTGTTGCATTATGTATAATTAAGAATATAGAACTATAGGAACTAGAATACAATTTGTATTTGTTATTGTTGAAAAGTTGAATATGGATGGTTGTAAGAAAATTGCAATTCCATTAAAGACAAATAATAAGCTAGCTATAAGAGATAATGAAGCATCATTTGAGGATACTACTCTTTAGAGAAAGCCAATTGGAATCCTCGTGTCCTCCCATACAAGACTTCAAATGGTGTTTTGCCTTTAATAGAGCTACATGGAACTCTATTCATCAAATGGTTAGTACAAGTGAGGGCTTCTCCCCAAAAAGAATTTGGTAAACATGCATCAATCCTTAAAGCTTTAGAACATTCACATAATGTCCTATTCCTCCTCTCAACTACCCCATTTTGTTGAGGGGTATAGGGACAGACAACTCCTTTTTAATCCCTTCTTGATCACAAAAATCTTTAAATTCATTGGAGATATACTCTCCACCATTATCATTCTTAAAAGTCTTGATTTTGTGATAATGATGCTTTTCAACAAAGGCTTTGAAGTTTAGAAAACTTTCAAACACTTGTGCTTTAGATGTAGGCAAGAAAACCCAACAAAACCTTGAGTAATCATCAATAAATATAACAAACATGGTGGCACTTGATGAAAATCCAACAAATTCACACGTGTGACTGATCTTTACCATGATTTGTGATGGCACACAGATCACCTGTAGAGCAATCCTGCAATCTACCAAAAAATCTGAGGCTAGAGCACAATCTAGAATGCTACAGATCAAAGCTACATTAATTCCTCACAAATAGGGAAAGTACACAAGCAAGATCATGTATGAAGAAGACACAAAATCCGAGCTAGAGAGAGAATATAATCTCAAGCAAGATTGCATGAGATCCAATTTTGACATTATGAAATTACCAATGCTTGATGCATCATTAGAAATGAGTGAGAATGATATGTACATATATAGGAGCGCCAAAATTCGTGGTACTTCTTGCATTCAATGCATTTCCTACACCTATTCAAGTGCAAACTACTATTATCTTGACACCTAACTGCTTGCATGAACAGATTGCACCTAACTTTTATCTACTTTCTCCAAATGAAGATTGAAAAGTTATGGCATTAGTAATTCAATGAAAAAAATCCATTGTTTGGAAAATATGTTGAATGGTTTGCTTACTGACTACAGAAAAAAAAAAAACTCTTTTGTTGCAAACGAAAGAAGAGAATGAAATCTTCAAGATAGATAATTCTCGTTTACAAGATATTATATTAAACCTTAACCAAGAAACTGACAACATGAAACTAATTGTACAAACATTGCGTATCTCATATTGGGAAGAGGTAGTGGAGCATTATCCCATTTCAAGCTCCTATGAGTCTTTATCAAAGTTTTTTTTATCTTTTAGAAATTTTAAGATAATGATTTTTTTTTTGTGATTTTTACTCTTTGTATATTTATTCCATGCATTGGTATTTGTATCTAAATAACATTTTTATTTCTGCGGCCGAAACGTATCAAGGGGGTTGAAACCGTGGACTGCCCCCTTAATTTTATATCCATATCGAATGAGCAAAGCAAGAGAGCACTAGAGGTATTACAAAATAAAAAATGACCCCATGTGAAAATACTTTTATCTTTTTCTTTATTTTTGACCACCACCTGGCCTAATCAAAATGCACACATTTCAAATCTACGTATTGTAGCTCAAATAAATTGGAAAATAAAAATGTATTATAGCAAACTTTGAAGTTTACGTCAGGTAGCATGGATGTATCCCATTGGTTGGCTGTCATGTACTTTTAGTACATCAGTGCTTTTCAACGCATTAGAATATCCATTGTAAGCTTTGTAGGCCCAAAATGAGCTATTAGCCTTAAGAACAAGGCAGCTCCCTCTTTAGGCAAAGTAATTAATAAGGATAATAGGCCAACAAGGGCCCAATGTGTGAAGAATTGAAAAAGATTATCTATGTTAGATATAGGGGTGTTATGTTTTTTATATCAAGCATCTAGGTGTAGGATGTTGATAGGACCAAATTTGGCATAGATGGCAAATTACCCATTTCCACTTGTAATGCCACTATTTAGCCAAAATAGAGTAAGAGGCTAAACTCGTGCCAATTAGAGTGTAGACAAGTGTAATACTTTTGTTTGATGAAATTTAAGAGGTCCAATAGGATTTAGAGGTGGAACCTTGAGGGGTCCAATAGAATTTGAGATTTGCTCTAGGAGTGAAAATCCGAGGACTTCCATCTTCAAATCTCGACTCCTCCATATGTTGATTGTCTTCAATAACAAAAGGTGATAGATTTTGAGGTTGCTTGATCTCGGCCCCTCCAAGATTGGACTTTTCTTCTTCATGAAAAACTACATCTCTACTATCAATTAATTTAGAGGTAGAGAGCATGTAGATTCAATAGGCTTTCTTGTTGGATGAATATCCAACCATTACTCCTTTGCTTGCACAAAGATCATCCTTCTTTCTCGTTTCCAAAGGAATATGGACAAAGCATATGCATCCAAATACTCTAAGGTGTTCAACCTTAGGTTTCTTCAAATAGAGTGCTTCATATGGTGACTTTCCTCCAAGTGCTACATGAGGGAGTCAATTGCAAAGATAGTTTGAACAATTGATGGCCTCACCCCAAAAGTCTTTTGGCAAGGATGCCTCAATTCTAATGGTTTTGGCACATTCACACAATGTTCTATTCTTTCTTTCAGCCACCCCATTTTGAGATGGCGTATATGCACAAGAAAACTCCCTTTTAATGCCTTCAAGCTCACAATAATCATGAAATTTATTGGAAGTGTACTCACCACCTCCATCACTTCTAAGAATCTTGATATTGTATGAAAATTGCCTTTCAACTAGAGCTTTGAACTTTAGGAAATAGTCAAACACCATAGACTTTGAAGCTAGTAAATTTAGTGAAATCATCAATGAAAGTTACAAAGCAAGTAGCACCACCCTTGCTCTTTGAAGATGAGAAGTGCACATCTGAGTGTATGAGCTCCAATGGATGTGTAGTCTTGATAGATGACTTTGTAAAAGGCTTCTTATGAGACTTAGATATGGCACAAGCCTCACATGGCTTGAAATTCTTGGAGATAAGGTTAGGCAAGCCAATAGCTTTGGCTTTCTTGACCATGGACACCATAGAATTATAGTTAGGATGTCCCAACCTTCTATGCTATAGTTCCTCCAAAGACATATGAGTAGCAAAAGCACTATCACAAGAGTTAGCATATTCTTTGGGATCAAGCTTGTAGATTCCACCATATCTAGACCCAAATGCAAGGATCTCATCATGCTTCTTGATTGTACATGTATCAACCTTGAAATTCACATCTAGTCTATCAAACAATTGCCCAACACTTAGAAGTCTAGAAGTATTCTTTGCCTCATAGATAGGCTTGAGAGTATCCCAAGCATCTTTGGCATTAGTACAAGCACCAATTTCTCTTAAGATGTCATTTGAGACATTCATCTTAATATAATGCAGAGCCATCCTAGCTCTCTTTTTGAACTTTGGAATTTCTTGAGAAATTTGTGGTTCTTCTTCAATGCCAAGTACAATATCCATCACATCTTGTAGTATTAAGACAGATTTCATTCTAACCTTCCAAATTGAGTAATTGGAGGTTGACAATATTTCACTTGCTTCTAATAGAAAGACACCCATTGAAGTCATAAAGAATGATGGAAATAAAAAAAGATGGATGAAAGAATTGCTTATCTTCTCACTATAGGAACCAATCAAGGGTACAAAACCAAATCCTATGTAAGACTAAGCAAAAAACTGTGAGATAGATCTCACTAGCTTGACAATCTCTCTAAAACAAGATTTGAATCATAAAAAAAGATGAAGTATGACAAAAGTTATGGTTCTCTGAATTTCACAGGTGTGAAATACTCCAAAAATGTCAAATTGACTCAAATACAATCTATTTGTATGAAACAATTTGCCTAGAACCTATAAATTTTGTCTAAATCACATATAGATGAGACTGTCAGCTTTTGGATGATTTTTGTGATCATTTAAGCAATAACTGACATGTTCACATGATTTGCCACAGGTTTAGGTGCCCTACCTACAACTCTTCAAAATCTTATAACTTTTGATTGGCTTATCGAACTATCATAATTCAAATTGCATCAAATTCTACACATTTCTAGCTTTCTAGTGGACTAATTTGCATGAAATTTGGATCTAAGGTGAGAGAGAACCACCAAACTGAAAATGGGCGGATTTCACACGTGCCAGCACCTGAAATTCCGTATAGTACCTGATCTGGACCATTCAATGTGGTTTGAAGCTCTAAATCACCAGAAAACTACAAACTATCTAGAAAGTAGAATCTAGACAATTCCTAGCTTGAAATCTGATCAAATCTGCAAACTTTTTGATTAGATTTGCTTGTAAAAATTAGGTAGGCTCTGATACCATGCTGAATTCACTTGTGTGGGACGCCCTACACATGTATTTTTGATCTCCTAAGCCCAATAATACCATAAAGATCAGACTAGCATCAAGCTCAACAGGGTCTTCTTTCCACACTGTTTCTTCCAAGCCCGTTCCCTTGTCAATAGGAAAGTTGATCATACAAGAAATATTATTGTGTTACAAGCAAGATCTGTCATCATAAATGCCTCTACTCGGCTAGAGAGAGAAAATAGGAAGTACAAAACTCGTGGAGAGAGAGAGGGCACAAAGAGCTTGTCTCCAAATTTGCATTACACAAAAATTTCATCATTTTCTCAATGAGAGTACATCACATATATATAGATCCATGGACTCTCCTCCTACTTTGAGTTCAATTGGAGTTGTGGATCCACCTCTCAAGCTATCTAGACTTATCCAAGCCACCTCACTATGTCTAATTGTGCCACCTAGTCTTTTCATGCATTAAATGTGGCATGTAAAGTACAAATGTCAATTCCTATGGTAGCTCGAGTTTCTACTTCTACCTACCTTGAATATTTTATTCTAAGATGGGCCTTTACTAAGCCAAAAGAGCTCAATTCATCTTTGGCATTTTTAGGACCCCTACTCACAACATTAGATAGATTTTTCAATATTTTGACATTCATGACTACCATTATTTATGACAAAATTGTAATTTTCTTCATCAAATTGGCCAAACAACATGGATTGGCAGTTACGACAAAAGAGCCGGATGCAAGACAAAACCAAGAATCCAAGGGGATTGGATAAGCATCTAAATTGGTATGATGTCGAGGAAGCACACAAAAGAGGATATTGCGGTGACACACTCTATCCATTCCATATAGATTGGGTACCAATAAGCAATATGGTGATTCATCAAACTCTTCTTTGACCATCAATTTTTCCTCCATGGGAACAAGGATTACAGTCTGAAGCCAACAAAATAATTTCAATTCGACAACTTTGGATTTGTAATAAGGCAATATGTTTTTGGATGACACATCCTCAATCATGACTACCTAACTAAGGTGATCAAGCTGATCAGACAAGAGTCTTCATTTTTGAGGACAAAAATGTTTAAGTAAGGGGAGTGTCATGTACTTTTAGTACATCAGTGCTTTTCAACGCATTAGAATATTCATTGTAAGCTTTGTAGGCCCAAAAGGAGCTATTAGCCTTAAGAACAAGGTGGTTCCCTCTCTAGGCCCTTCAAAGTAGTTAATAAGGATAATAGGCCAACATGTGTTTGCTCCTTGCATGGAATATTGGGTTATTTGCAAGAGCTTGAGCAGAAATGTTGTCATTCTTGATAATTGGAAGATCTTCATCTGCTTAACACTTTAGCTCCAAAAGTAGCCTTTTGATCCATAAAATCTCTTTTGTTGTGGTTGTAAGAGATTTGTACTCAACTTCACAGAATGATAAGGAAATAGTTGCCTACTTCTTTGATAGCCAAGAAACCAAGTTCCCTACAAGAAATATAGTGTAAGCACTTGTGGATTTTCTATCCAACCTGTCTCTAGCAAAATCTGAATCTGAATCTGAAAAATCAATCAAAGTCAGATCTTCTCGCTTGTAGAATAATCCATAATCTAAGGTAGAAGATATATACCTCAAGAATCTTTTAGCCAACTTCCAATGATATGACTTTGAATCCTACATGTGTTGACTTAGCTTATGGACACAAAAGCTTAGATCAGGCCTAGTCACTGTTAACCAAATAAGTGAGCCAATAAGACTCCTATAAAGAGTGATGTCCTCAAAGGATTTTTCATCATCTTTCATAAGAACTTTTATAGTGTGCTCCATAGGTGTATTTATGCCTTTACAATTTTCCATCTGGAATTTCTTTAGCATGGAAAGTGCATATCTACTTTGGCTTATAAATGCATGACCTTTCCAGAAATCTATTTCAAGGCCTAGAATATAGTGAAGAACTCCTAAGTCTTGCATCTTAAACTCGGTACCAAGTGCATGCTTAGTTTCTTCAACTAGCTTCTCATTATTTCCACAAAGAATGATATCATCTACATAGATGAGAAGAATAATTACAAAGTTATCTACAAACTTATAATACATAGAAGGGTCATATTCACTTAGACAAAATCCGAGTGATATGAGATAGGAGTTGAGCCTTGCATACCAAGACCTTGGTGCTTGTTTCAGTCCTTAAAGACTTATGAACAAAAGACAAACTTTTGATTCATCACCTTCTTTCACAAAACCTAGAGGTTGCTCCATGTAAGTCTCCTCCTCAAGGTAACCATTGAGAAACACATTAGAAGCATCAAGCTAGAACATACTCCAATTGTGAAAACATGCAAGAGATATAAGTATTCGGATTGTTACCATCTTTGCAACTGGTGCAAAGGTGTCTTCATAGTCAAGACCCTTGATTTGTGAGTAGCCTTTGGCACAAAGTCTTGCTTTATACTTATTGATAGATCCATCATGATTATACTTGATTCTGAAAACCCACTTACATCCAATCACATGCATGTTGTTTCGTGGCTCCACAAGCTCCCATGTGTTATTTGACATCAAGGCTTCAAACTCTTGGGTCATTGCTTCAACCCACGTCTTGGATTGAAGAGTTTCTTGGACATCTTTAGGCTCTTCATTTGATATGAAGAGAGCATGATAGGAAGTTTCACCTTCCACTTGCCTTCCTTCTTCATCATCTATGAGCCTCCTTGGCTCAGATCTTGCTGTAGATCTTCTTGGTGTGGTAGCTTGCATCTACTCCTCCTCAAGCCTCGGCCTCACCAACTCTTGAGCAGCATCAAGATTAATAATTGATCTTGCATGAGACTCCTTGATCTATGCATCATCCAAGTTAAACTTCTGATCTTCATGGAAGATCACATCTCTACTAACAACATTCTTGTCAGTTGAAGGAAGATATACTTTGTATGCTTTTTTAGTGGATGCATATCCTACAAAAATTCCTTTAACTGCACTAGGATCTTCCTTCTTCTTAGTTTCTAGAGGCACATGCACAAAGCATATACATCCAAAAATCCTAAGATGATCTACCTTAGGCTTTTTCTTATACAACATCTCAAATGGTGTTTTTCCTCCTATTGCAAGATTTGGAAGCCTATTACAAAATAGTTTGCACATCAGCTGCCTCTCCCCAAAATTCTTTAGGCAGAGAAGCTTCTAGCCTAATGGCTTTTGCACATTCACACAAATTTCTATTTTTTCTCTCCGCAACTCCATTTTGCTGAAGAGTATATGAACAAGAAAACTCTCTTTGAATGCCTTCTCTCTCACAAAAGCCTTAAGCTTATTGGAAGTGTATTCTCCTCTACTATCACTTTCTCAAAGCTTTCAACTTGAAAGAAAACTGCTTTTCTACATAAGCTTTGAAAGTAAGAAAAACATCATAGACCATGGCTTTTGAAGACAACATATAGATCCAAGAATATCTTGTATAATCATCTACAAAGGAAACAAAGCAGTTTGCTCCTCCTTTGCTCTTAGTTGATGAGAAATGAACATCAGAGTGCACTAGTTCAAATGGTTGCTTTGTTTTGATGCTTGATCTAGGAAAAGGCCTTCTGTGTGATTTTGCCAGCACACAAGCTTCACAGGGTAGAAGCTCCTTTGATAGTGTCTTTGGTAGTCCAACAACATTTCCTTCCTTGACCATAGATTGCATGGCTTTGAAATTGGGATGATCCAATCTCTTGTGCCACAGATCCTCCTGAAGACCCTTGGTCTCATAAGAAATATTTGAAATGTTAGCACTCTCCCTAGAATCTAGTTTGTACAACTTACCAATTCTAGATCCTTTAGCAATAACTTCATTTTCTCTTGAGATTATACACTTGTCAACTTGAAACTTGACATCCAATCCACTATCAAACAACTGTCCTATACTATTGAGATTCTTAGTTAGTCTAGCTCAAACACAGTAATTTGTGTGAAATGAAAAGTCTAAGCAGAATACTCACTTCTATCCAATTCTACTTGATTGATAGTGAAAATTGATGAAATTGGTGAAAAGAATTGATGTGTGTTCACTTTGGCATATCCCACAAGTTGAGTACTCTCTTAAACTCTCTGATTGCCTAAAACTCTTCTAAAAACAAATTAAATTGATTTAGAAACTCAAGCAACACATTTTACTCTTCAATACCTATCCAACAAGCTATAGAACATCAAATTGGGATCAATCCTTGAGAAGTAGCACTCAATAAATGAGGGCTGATTTCACACGGTGAGCTCTCTGTCCATACAAGGCTCTGCTAAAGCAGATCAGACTCGTTTTGATCCACTTATGATCCACAGATAGCTTGTTTTTCACCAAGTTTGAATCCCTCTCCCAAATCTGAGTTCCTACAAGCAAAAACGCTGTTGATTTGATGTATACACCCTCACCTCTTCAAATCATCAAGCTCTGATACCATGTGAAGTTTTAGCATGTGTGAAATTCACCACACACCTTACAGGATCTTACTGAGGCGTTGTGATTGCACAAGATTGATCAAAGAACAATGTACTTGAAAAATCTATTGCAAGAGCACAATGGCATACATCTGACTGAAAAATCTAACTTCTTACTATGAGAATTGAATGTCAGAAATAATTCTAAGTGCTCAATATGGGAAAAACAGGCTGCTCTTGGGTAGAGAGAGAAAATCAATGATAGAAAACTTGGGAAGAGAGAGAGTGAGTCCAAAACACCAAAATCTCCTTATTTACAATATGGCAAAACATGCCAAGGTTTTCCTACATGAAAGAGACTTGAATTCCTACAGTGGAGTTGCATGGAAAGTCCACTTAACTGAGTTAACTCACCTACTAGAGATCCACATGTGTAACTGCATGCATGGATATTGCATGTACTGCATGTCAACTCATAATCCTTCCTAGACATGTGTAGATCACAGAAACCACTTTGCATGTTGCATGCACTGATTGCATGTGGCTTGCATGTGTACCGAAAGACATTGCATGCTATCTAAAGCATGTCATCAAATTTGAATCTACCTAACTCAAACTCGACCTATTCTAGAAGGTTATGTGCTCAATTCACATACCTTTTATGTACAACATATATTACAATGAAAATAACCATGGACATGTCCCCAAACTCGAGATAGGAAGATAATATTTTACTAATATTCACACATAACTCTCACAAATCACATCCATAATGCAAAGCTAACCCTAGCATCCCAAAACCAAGATGCCTAAATGCATTCTAACTACCATACATGTATCATAAACATGCTGAAAATGAAAATTTGGCATTGCTCCCCAACAACGGCACCAAAATTGTAGCGGGTATTTCCTATCCACCTTCAACCCTAGATCCAAGCACATCAAGCATCAAAGGAGATGAAGAGGATTAACTTGTTGTCACGCGAAGATTCGTTCCCATGGAGTATATTCAACAATCAAATTTATAGGCATGCTTATGAGTACACATCTAACACTATGATCCATTAACACTACCCAACCACTGAATCAAGTTTACTTCTCTCTCTCTCTCTCTCTCTCTCTCTCTCTCTCTCTCTCTCTCTCTCTCTCTCTCTCTCTCTCTCTCTCTCTCTCTCTCTCTCACACACACACACACACACACACACACACACACACACACACACACACACACACACACACACACACACACACACACACACACACACACACACACACAAATGAAAACAATAATCAAATCCAAGAATCAACAAATCCAATAAATGTAAAAAATTGCCAATGTTGGCAGATTTAGCCATGTAAAATATTGTAAATTATGTGCATAAGTGGGTCCCACATGTGTGAGGCCAAGATGCCACGTGGGAAACATATCCTAGTGTAGGTTAGATTGATTCTAAAGAGTTGGCCATGTCTATTTGGTAGTGATTCCTACATTATAGGACCTACACCTAATTTTATGATGGGAATTTGACCAACTAGCCACCTACTTGGCATGACTTTTGGAAAGAGGCTAGGGTTGCAAATTAGGGCAAGAAAGCCCAGTTAACTTCCTTATTACATGCTGGAAATTCACCTAACTTCCTTATTACATGTTGGAAATTCACCTAACTTTACAAAGGAAGTGACTTTCACTATGTATTCCATCCTCCCATAGTGAGAAGATAGATTATTTTTGGAGCTCATTGGCAATCGCGAGCTACTACACATTTGTATTGTGATTTTGTGATCCAAATAAAACCAAAGTGATTCATCCTTCATTCTCTATCTATAGGCCGTACAACAACATCTGGTTCACACATGTGGAGTCAAATTTCATCTATGATCAATGCTTTTGATTGTTCTTGCTTGTTGTTTGTCAAATTGCCAATCTAGATCAACTTTTTTGTGTCTAGATCAACATATGTGTTAAGCAAGAATCCAATCACTCTTGTGGATATTTTGTAGATCCATTTATGGTTTAAAAGTTCAGTACTTTCACATGGTATCAGAGCCAAGTACAAGAGCATAACCATTGATCAAATCAAATCCATTTTAGCAAGCTTTGGTGCAAAAACTAGTAATGAAATGACGAGTTTGAATCTCAACTTTGGTGAGAGGATTTGATTCCAAACTTGGTAGGGATCAAAATACGTACTATCCACATGCACCTCTGAACCTGCATTTAATGCACAATATTTATCAAATCCATATAAATGCAATCTATGAGTTCTTGATGAGATTTCTAGTGCTAATCCTGGGAAAAGCTACCAAGATTGAGTTCCATTGGTTAGATTTGACTTAGTGTCATGATATCTAATTAATCTAGGCTAAAAACAAGCCCTCTAAAAGTGATTTACAGGTCTTGGAAGTCCATCAAGAAGTGTGAGGGAGATTTAGTCATTATTTTGTCCAAAAATAGTCAAATTTGGCTTGATGCAATAGATTGCTCAACCAAGCCATTGGAGGAATCACACCATATGAAGCTCTATTTGGAGAGAGGCCAAATCTCAAGGATCTAAAGATTTTTGGATCCACTTGCTATGTACATTAATCCTTGGATACAAGGAAGAAACCACTTGAGTAATGGGATTAATGGTTTCTTCCTTGCATACACCCACTTGCATAAAGATAGGCTTGTAGCAAAATATTTTTTGCAAACCAAAGGAATTGATTATGATGAAACTTTTGCTCATGTGTTTAAGCTTGTTACAATTAGATTGATCATTAGTCTTGCTACAACCTTCAATTGGGAGCTATTCCAACTTGATTTTACAAATGCCTTCCTCAATGGCTACTTGGTGTTGGGTTGCTATCCTCTCCATCACTATCTTTCTTCTAATCTAGATCCATTCACTAACTGTTGTAAATATTTGCACAGTTGCATGTTCTGCAAAAATACACTCATTTTCTAATAGTCTGTAGAAATACAAAGAAATTCGTGACAGAGTCTTGAGACGACACGAAAGTGTTTGACCACCTCAGCTATTCGGCATTCACCACGTCAAACATTTTGATGCCTTTGACTTTTGACCACTCATCCATTCTGCCATGTCGACTATCTGTCACCTTGAATATTTTGTATTCGGCCTCGATGACTATTTGGCAACCTTGACTTATTCGAGATCACAAGTTGGTCACTGTCACCCTCAATTCGAGTCGATCAAAAGGCGACTCAACCTCACCATCGTCATGACTGGGGCAGGACCTCCAATGGACTCAGATACTGTTCGAAAGTGACTGACAACATCACATAGTGGATTAACCTAATTGGCAATGTATAGATTAACCATTCTTTTAGTTAGCTAGCCATCTGTACAAATACCTATCAGCTTATCAGTTGTCAGGTTAATGAATCTGTGATTTAACATCCAGAGTGCAATTGTTATGTTCTTTCTCTCTGTTACTACAAAGTATCGTCTTAGAAATAATGTGACTCTATTTGCATTCAGAATGTTCTCATTCGCAACTAATTAATATTCGTTCCATAATTCAAGTAGTGTATGTTCTGATTGAATGCTTATTTTATTCATTTTCAAATAGATTCATGCTTGCAGATAAATTATTCGTAGATTAAACTATTCGTGTGTCTGATAGCATAAGTCAAATTCATTGTTCTAATTACCATTCCTAGTGTGAAAAATTGTCAACTAGTAGTATTTTCCTAACTTGAGATTTTGTAGGCCTATGGCCAAATAAAAGTTAGAGATAGGTTCATACATGTATGTAGAGGCCCAAAGTATGTGTACACTACTTTTGAGGTCACATTAATTAGAGGAGGTCGAGTGTGGAGCTCTTCTATTGGCTCATAATTTGGTGCATTCCTATTTGACCAAATTTCTAGGTATATGGGTGAATCCTATTGGACCCCAATTTTAGCCTATCATAAGACAAGTGGCCAAGAGGCACTATGGCTGCTATAAATAGCCATCTCCACGAGTATGTACACATCTCATTTTCATTCTATTGAATGAATGTTATGCTCTTTGAAGATCCATCTTCTTCTCTCTCACTTTTTTGTTCATATCTTGCATTCTAGCCACTAGAATTGTGATTTCTTTGTTGCTATGGCTTCACACGTGTGAAATGCAGGTTGTAGGCTCTGAAGTACGGACAGGGACAGCAAGTTTCTGTTTGTGGAAGCTTATGATCAGATTTTGATGTTTAGTTGATGTTTAGTATGCTTAACATCACAATTTCTATCATTTTTTCAATCTAGATGTGCATAACTTCCATGGCCAAGATCTTTATGAAACTTTAGCATCTTTTGGATCTGAGTTTTTCACATGGTATCAGAGCATTAGGCGGCCAAATGTGCAGGTTTTGCCAGATTTAGAAGAGATTTGTGGGCGAGTTTGCTTTTGTAGCATTCCAATCAAGTTTCTAGCTAAAAATCTTGTTGATTTATGTGTAGAAATTGGATCTTTGTGATCAAAACATCATTTGTATGCATTTCAATTGAAGTAGGGCGAATTCCCTCTGTACTTATCAGAATAAGGAGACAAAAATTGTTTTGGAAAGAGGGAGATGCAAGATCCAACAAGATCCTATTAGTTTTCCATTCTAGCATATAGTTTTTTGATTCAATTTCTTGCTTCTTCATGTCAAAAACTTCAAAATTGATGTAACCCTCTGATTTTCAGTTTGCTGAATGATTCAAGAGTGTATTTCAATCTTAGGAGTGAGGGAAAAGCAAGTATATTGAGGTTTGGTCTTGGTTTGATCAAGAAATCATAAAACTAGTGGCTAAAATTAAGGAAAAAGTGAGGAAAAGAGAGAAAAAGTAAGGTTTTAGGTTCCAAATCTTTGTGATTTCTTCTTGTGTTTCATTTGTTGATTCAAGAGAGTGCTTAGTGCATTGGAACAGGTCAAAGATCAGAGATCAATCATTGCAACATGGCTACAAATGGAGGCTACATGTTGGAAAGCAATGATAGGCTTACCTCCCTCAACTATTCTACTTGGAAAGTAAGGATGGAGTCTTTGCTTGAGATGAATGAGTTGATGGATATTGTTGTAGGTGTGGAGGAGAGACCTTTGGCACCTCAAGAACAATTGAGGTATGACAAGAGGGCAAAGAAAGCCCTTCACATGATCAAGATGAATGTGACAAATGAGCTTATCAAAGAGGTTGGTAAGTGCACATCATCTAGTGAAGCTTGGGAAGCCTTGAAGAAGGTTTATGAATCCAAGTCTACTTCTAGAGTGTTGACTTTAAGAAGGCAAATCTTTTCTTGTATGCAAAAGAAGAGTGAGAATGGACATGCTTTTGTTTTGAGAGTTAAAGCATTGAATGATGAGTTAGCATGCATTAATGATGGCATAAATAATGAGGAGCTTGTTCAAGTGATTCTCAATGGCTTGTTGGATGATCATGCTAATCTTGTTCAAAGTTATGCTATCCAAAAATGTTTACCAAGTGTTGGAGACTTGCAAGAGGTCTTGTTGGCTGAAGAATTCAGGTTGCAAGCAAGAGTGGGAGCATCTTCTACATCTCAAGGAGGAGAAGAGGAGGCAATGTTCTCTAAAGGCAAGTTCAAGGGCAAAGGTAAAAGCAATTGGTCTAAAGGGCAAGACCAAGGTGAGCACTCTACTTTTGGCAAAAAGAAGGATAGATCTAAGCTAAAATGTTTCTATTGTGGAGTCAAAGGGCATTTTGCTAGTGATTGTTTTAAGAAAAAGAGGGATCAAGGGGAAAAGCAAACCAATCTAACTATTGATGAGGGTGGGGATGAGCTTCTTTCAAATGATGCTTTTGTTATGTCATCTTGCTTGTTGGCTAATCATGGAGACATTGATCCTTGGTGGATTGATAGTGGAGCCACTTCTCATATGACATATCATAAAGAGTATTTTTCATCTTTAATGGCATTTGATGGTGATAGGAAGGTAATCTATACCGCAAATGATGGTGAGTGTGCAATCAAGGGGATTGGCACAATTCCTATTTCACTTTCTACAAATAGGAATATAGAATTGAAAGATGTTTTGCTCATTCCATCCATTACCAAGAACTTACTTAGTGTAAGCCAAATGCTTGACAAAGGATTCAAAGTTGAGTTTGATGGTGATGCTTGCTTGATCAAAAAGGGGTGTAGTATCATTGCAAAAGGGAAAAGGCAAGGGAAATTGTTCAAGCTTGATGCATGTGTTGTTGCTAACCAAGTTGGATGCATGGCAAATGAACAAATGTCAATTCAAGAGGTATGGCATAAAAGGATGGGACATCTCAACTACAAGGCCTTGGAGGTAATAGCCAAAAAGGAGGTAGTAAGGGGACTTCCCAAGTCTCTTACTTGCTTGAATCATGTTTGTGAAGAATGTGCTTTGTCTAAATCACATAGATTGCCATATACTAGATCTATATCTAGATCTAAGATGCCTTTTTCTCTCTTGCATTCGGATATTCATGGTGTTACTACAATTAGCAATGGAGGTGCTAAGATGTATGTAACTTTCATTGATGATTTTAGTAGATTTTGTTGGGTTTATCTACTAAAGAGCAAGGATGAGGTGTTTGATGTGTTTGTCAAGTTCAAAGTTGCTATTGAGACTCAATTTACAACCAAAATCAAATGCTTGAGGAGCGACAATGGTGGTGAATACATTTCTAACAAATTCAAAGCCTTTTGCGATGAGCATGGGATCAAGAGGGAGTACACATGTCCAAGAACACCACAACAAAATGGAGTGGCCGAGAGGAAGAATAGAACCTTGTGTGAGAGTGCAAAGGCAATGAGATTGAATGCTAATCTTCCTAAACCTTTTTGGAGTGATGCTTTGTTGTGTGCAAATTTCCTATGCAATAGATGGCCAAGTGTTGTATTGGAAGGAAAAACCCCTTTTGAAGCTTTGTTTGGTACGAAGCCTAATGTCAAGTTTCTAAGAACTTTTGGATGCATTTGCTACTTCAACATTACTCTTGATGATAGAACTAAGGAGGATCCATCTTCAAGAAAGGGCATTTTTGTTGGTTATAGTGAAGTAAGCAAAGCATATAGGATTTATGTTCCTTCAATCAAGAAAGTGTTCACAAGTAGGGATGTCATTTTTGATGAAAGTAACATTCCAAAAGTTGTTTCAAGTGATGATGGTGTTGTTGCAACTAATGTGCTTGATGACAATGGAGTTGATGACACATTGGATGTGGATGTTGAAGAAGCCTCTTCAAGTCAAATTCCAAGGAGAACTCCAAGGCATAAAGTGAAACCCTCAAGGCTCACTTATGATGGCAAAGGTAAGCAAGTGGTGGATGGATCCAACTATGCTTTCCTAACTTCTTTTGATGTACCTTCATGTGTAGATGAAGCAAGGCAAAAAGAGGAATGGATCCAAGCAATGGATCTTGAGTTTGAAGCACTTATGAAGAACAACACATGGAGATTGGTGGAGCTTCCAAAGGGCAAAAGTGCAATTGGATGCAAATGGATCTTCAAGGTAAAGACAAATCAAGATGGATCTATCAACAAGTTGAAGGCAAGGTTGGTGGCTAAAGGTTATGCTCAAGAGCATGGCATTGACTATGAGGAAACCTTTGCACCCGTGGCAAAGATGGTGAGCATAAGAGTAATCATTTCCCTTGCAACTCTTTATGGATGGGATCTTTGGCAATTAGACATTTCTAATGCTTTCTTGAATGGTGATCTTGAAGAGGAAGTCTACATGGAGCAACCCGAGAGCTATGTTTCTCATAGCAAGCCTAATCATGTGTGTTTTCTACAAAAAAGTTTGTATGGTCTTAAGCAAGCACCAAGGAGTTGGTATGCTAGGCTTAACTCTTTTCTACTTTCTCAAAACTTCACTATGAGTGAGTATGATCATTCACTTTACTTTAGAATTAGTGCTAATGATGTTACAATCCTTCTAATTTATGTGGATGACATTATTTTAAGTGGAGGGAACAAGGAAGATATAGAAGATATCAAGAAAGCACTAAAAAAGGAATTTGAAGTGCATGATCTTGGTCTTTTGAGCTATATCTTAGGAATAGAAGTAATTAGAACTTCTCAAATCACTTTTATTTCACAAGAGAAGTATGCTATTTCTATTCTCAATAGATTTCATATGGTAGATGCAAATCCTATTGATACACCTATGGAATCACATGTAAAGCTAACTATAAGAGGTAATGAAAGATCCTTCGAGGACATTACTCTCTATAGGAAGCTAATAGGTTCTCTTATATATCTAACCATCACAAGACCTGATTTATCTTATTGTGTTGGTAGATTAAGCCAATTCATGCAAGATCCTAGCATAGAACATTGGAAACTAGGAAAGAGGATCTTGAGATACATCTCGGGAACAAAAGATTTTGGCATTGTTTATAGAGGCTCATCACCTAACTTATTTGGTTTTTCAGATTCAGATTTTGCAGGAGACCTTATGGATAGAAAATCCATAAATGCACATGCTATTTTCATAGGTGATGGAGCTATCTCATGGATGTCGAAGAAACAAGCAACTATATCACTTTCTTCTAGTGAGGCCGAGTACAAAGCTTTGACATCATGCACAAAGGAGATGGTGTGGATCAAGAGGATGATTATGGAGCTTCATTTGCTGGATTTTTCAGAGAGTCCAATCATCTTTTGTGACAACCTTTCAGCCCAAAGTCTAGCAAGCAATCCGGTTTTCCATGCAAGGAGCAAACATATCGAGGTGGCTTACCATTTTGTGAGAGAACAAGTGTTGGCAAAAGAGATCAAGCTTGAACATGTCCCATCAAAGGAATGTGTGGCTGATATCTTTACCAAAGCATTGGGAAATGACTTATTTTTCAAGCATAGAACAAGTCTTGGTGTACTTTCTAAATCTATGCTAAAACTAGTTGAAGAGGGAGTGTGAAAAATTGTCAACTAGTAGTATTTTCCTAACTTGAGATTTTGTAGGCCTATGGCCAAATAAAAGTTAGAGATAGGTTCATACATGTATGTAGAGGCCCAAAGTATGTGTACACTACTTTTGAGGTCACATTAATTAGAGGAGGTCGAGTGTGGAGCTCTTCTATTGGCTCATAATTTGGTGCATTCCTATTTGACCAAATTTCTAGGTATATGGGTGAATCCTATTGGACCCCAATTTTAGCCTATCATAAGACAAGTGGCCAAGAGGCACTATGGCTGCTATAAATAGCCATCTCCACGAGTATGTACACATCTCATTTTCATTCTATTGAATGAATGTTATGCTCTTTGAAGATCCATCTTCTTCTCTCTCACTTTTTTGTTCATATCTTGCATTCTAGCCACTAGAATTGTGATTTCTTTGTTGCTATGGCTTCACACGTGTGAAATGCAGGTTGTAGGCTCTGAAGTACGGACAGGGACAGCAAGTTTCTGTTTGTGGAAGCTTATGATCAGATTTTGATGTTTAGTTGATGTTTAGTATGCTTAACATCACAATTTCTATCATTTTTTCAATCTAGATGTGCATAACTTCCATGGCCAAGATCTTTATGAAACTTTAGCATCTTTTGGATCTGAGTTTTTCACACCTAGATGCTTTATGCTTTCGCACATAAAATCATAAATATATAACTTAGCAAATTTGTGCATGGCCATGGAATCGAGTCTTTTGATCCATCGACTCCGAGGTTGTGATCAAGTTAGACAGATTTTGATTCATTCGAATCTGATCTGACTAAGATAGACATAGTTACATGCATCAAGGATTTTGCTCATTTCTTACTGATATTGATGCACATTGTCTCGAATCCCAACATGATATCAAAGCTATTTCTCTGTTTATCTAATACAAACATGGTATCAGAGCTTTAGCTTGGTATCAAAGCATTTAAATATTATCATTAGAACATACATTATAAGAATAATAATTTTGATATAGTGTAGACTTTTTCTATAATTGTTTCCAGTCATACAATCTACTATCTACATACACTCATCCTGAAATTCCAGATGGATTCACAACCACATTCTACTCTAATGGTAGACAAACTCGATGGTTTGAATTACCACTTATGGAAATTCAAGATGAGAGTAGTACCCATGGCCAAAGAAGTTTGGAAAATAGTTGATGGAACCGAACTAATTTCCAGTGTCGATGAGCAAGCCATTTCCAAAATGGAAGCTTAGAGATGGCAGGGCTTTTGCTTGATCACCCTTAACATCTTTGCCACACAGATCGGCCATATCAAACAAGCCCAATCCTCAAAAGAACCTTGGAATATATTGAATACACTATATGAAGTGAGAGATGTCACTTCGAAGCTACATCTGAGGAGAACGTTCTTCTTTCTCAGAACGTTGGAAGGTGATTCTGTTCAGAATCACATTAATTAATTTAAGACTTTGATGGAACAGATGGTGGAAATAGGTTTAGTGATCAAAGACTCCGAAGTTGTAATGACCTTATTGTCAAGTTTGCCATCCTCATACAAAAATTGGGTGATGATGATAACCACACACTCAAATATAACATTATCTAGAGTCATAATTATGCTTTTTCTAGGAGGAGACAAGAAGGAATGGAGCATCCTCGTCCTCCATCAACAACTCACAAGCATTATTCTCAAAGAAGAGCACAAAGAAGCAACAGAAGAAGAAAGTTGTCCGTCGACGACAATTAGAAGCAGTTACAGAAGACCTAGAATCAGCAACCTGTTCAGAGCAAGAAGAGATTATTTTGCAAGTACTGCAAGAGGACAGATCATGAAATCCATGACTGTTGAATCTTGAAGTTCAACAATGACAAGAAGAAGCAGATCAACAAGCCCATGTAGTCAACACGAAGCAAAATGTCGCAAACGACGAAGAGCATGAAGCCTTTATGGTGAACAATTACCATGTTGGACAATCAGAGGAATGGTTCCTCGATTCTGGAGCAATACAACACATGAAAAGCCATCAAGAATGATTCATCGATTATTCGGCCTATAGCACCAAAAAATTCATTCACCATGGAGACAATAGCTCACACAGAATTGAAGGTGAAAGTACTGTCAGACTAAATTTCTAGAATGGAATGTTGAAACTGATACCGAATATATTGTATTTTTCGAACTTGACAACAAATCTTTTGTCGGTCAATCGAATCACAGATTTAGAATATAGGGTAGAGTTTCAGACAGAATCTTGTCGAATTTTTGATAAGAGTATGAGAGTTCTTGCACTCGAAAAGAGATAGAGATATTTCTATAGGCTTAGTCATTGTACTTCTGTAATTGATCGTTCTTTAAGCAGTTCAACATCTATCAATAAAGAATTGACTTGGAATTATAGACTTGGTCACATTAATCATGTATCGATAGGTAACATGTCTAGACATTCTTCAGTTCAAGATTTAGAATATAAAATTGTCGACCTTCCTATCTGCCAAAGTTGTATCATAGGAAAGTAGACAAGAAGTCCATTTCAAGTCAAATCAAGAACACATATCTAAAGATTTGCTAGACATTGTACATATTGATATATGTGGTCCAATGTAAGCACCATCACTGCTTGGTGCAAAATTCTTATTACTTTTATAAATGACTATTCTAAAAGAACTATTGTATATAATCTAAAGCACAAATCTGAAGCTTTTGAATTCTTCAAGAAGTACAAGGAAAATGCTGGGTTGCAAATAGACAAAAAGATTAAAGCACTAAGGAATGACAATGGTAGTGAATACATCTCGAATGAATTCAAAGACTACTACTTAGCCAAGGACATTGAGCAACAGTTTGCTACTTCCTATTCTCCTTAGTCGAATGGACTAGAAGAAAGGAAGAATGAGACCGTAGTCAAATCTGCCAAATGCATAATAACTCATGCTTTGTTTCCCAAATCATTCTAGCAACATCCTATTTCAATAACAGCTCACGTGCAGAATCGATGTATAACTAAAGGCCTTCCTGACAGCAAAACCCTTCAGGATTCAAGCCTTCATTAAAGCATTTGAGAGTATTCGGATGCACTGTCTATGCTCATGTCCCAAAGAAAAACAAAAAGAAATTTGATGAATAGTCATTCAAAACTATTTTTGTTGGCTACTGTGCTTTTGATGGAATGTATAGAGTATACAATATAGAGACTGCAAAGTTTATACTAACAGGGATGTGACTTTTATAGAAGATCAGTTTATTGATTTGAAGGGCAAGGACCAAATGCAGTCTACAATTTCTACCCCAAAAACTAATTCTCTTCAGAAGACAATTTATATTTCTTCCAATAGTCACCCTATATAGTTAGACCCAAAAGAAGAAGAAGAAGAAGCTGCAACTCAGAAACAGCCAAATCAGCCGACACAAAGTCGAGTTTTGCAACCAGAAACTTCAACCAAAAGATCAACTCAAATTTGAACTCATCATGTCTGATACATTGATGAGTTCGCTCACTATTCTAGTCAGGAGCCAACCACAGTCGAGGAAGCTTATCACAGGCATATTCAGATCTCTAGAAAGAAGCAATGGATAAGGAGTACAACTCATTGCTGAGGAACAACACATGGACTATCACCAAGCTACTGGCAGAAAGAAAAGTAATCGACTGCAAATGGATCTTCAAGATCAAATATAATGCAAATGGCAGTATCAATAGAAGCAAAGCTCGACTCGTGGCAAGGGAATTCTCACAAATTCCCAATATCAACTACTTCAAAACTTTCATCCCAATCATCAAGCATACCTCTATTCAATTGCTACTTTTGTATGCTGCTATAGTGAAGCTTGAGGTACACCAGATGGATGTACAAATGACATTACTCAATGGAGTTATTGATGAGGATATCTATATGATCCAACCAGAAGTCTACATCCTCAATGGTCAAGAAGATTAGATATGCAAACTCCATAAAGCTTTCTACGATTTGAAGCGATCATCTAGAGAACGTGGTTTAATCGAATCAATACATTCTTAATTGATTATGGATTTGAACCTAGCTCTATAGACTGTAATGTATATTTCAATGCTGTAGATCAATTCTTTGTCATAATCACACTCTACGTGGACGATACATTGTTGTTCAGCAACAATATATGACTGACAAAGGATACCAAGAGGATGGTATACCAAGAATTCGAGATGACAGATCTTGGAGAGGCACACTACTGTCTTGGGATTCAAATCCACAGAGATAGAAACTGAAGACTTCTCTACATCACCCAACAAAGGTATTTTCATGATTTGTTGAAAAAATTCAATTTTATGAATTGCAAGTTTGTACATAATCCCATGGATCCAGGTCTTAGATTATCCAAGGAACAATGCCCTCAAACCAATGAGAAAAAGGCCAAAATGAAAGGATACCCATACCAATCTATTATCGGATCTCTGATGTATGCAATGATCTGGACCAAGCCAGATCTTGCATATGCTATCAATTCCTTGAGTCAATACATGACCAACCCTGGTATGATGCACTAGAAAGCTCTTTTCAGAGTAATCATGTATCTCCAAGCTACTATCGACCTATGTATCTACTATGGTGATGTTGACACCAGAAGACTTCTGGATTTGTCTTTTTGTTCAAAATGATCCTATATCTCGGAATAGTGAAAAAAAGACCTCCATTGCAATGTCATCCACTGAATCTGAATACATTGCAGCCTCTCAAACTACCAAAGAGGCAATTTTATTGTCTGATATTGGTCTCAGACTGTGGTATGCTCCGACAATGATATAGTGTGACAATTAGAGTGTTATCGCATTATTGATCAATCCTAGATTTCATTCTAGGAGCAAGTACATCGAAATTAAATATTCCTACATTAGGAGCAAGATACTCAACAAGGAAATAAGTTTGAGATAAAGCAGAACCCAGTACATGACAGTAGACATATTCACAAAAGGACTAAATCAAAAAACATAGAAAAAATTTTGTGTTGGTGGTTCCTTCGTCCGCATTAATGCTGAATTGCTGAAAAATGTTATACCAAGGAAGGATATGAGTGAAGATTGTGTTGTTGCAGCTCCTGTTTATAACAGAACTTTTTTGAGAACATGTTTTGCTGATCTAGGCAACCATGTTGTTGGTTAATTCCATGAGGCCAAGAGAAGAAAGATAGAAAGACAAATACAACTTGATGAAAGACTGTCTCTGAGACTACAGAATGCTCTAGAATAATGTATACATCTTGTATATATATATTGAAGTAAAGACTTTTATCTTTCCTGATTGTGCGAGATCCATTATGGAATGTGTTGAAGAAATATCTTTGTTTTGATGTGTTGCTGATTTTGATTGTTTGCAAGGATGCTTCACATTTGAGAGGGGGGATATGTAATACCCTATTACATGCATATTTTTTTTAAAATATTATATTATGATGCAAAACCCTAATCAAGCTACTCAATTGATGAAAATAACCACTGAATATGAAGAAATATCTAATGGACCCGACAATGACAAGTTTTTCAAAGATATATTGAAGATAAAGAGGCCTAAATAAATGTGACTGAAGAAAGGACTATATTTCAAAGGGCAGATATGAAACGACATCAACCTTAATAATAAGGCTAGCCCTAAGAGAAGAACATTCTAGAAGACTCATTTCTTATGCCTCAAGCAAACGTTGCAACTTTCCACGTGCTTGCTTCTCATTGGAACAAAGCTGCATGACAAGGATGCCACCTGGGAAATTGTACACTTGTAATTTTCCTATTGGAGGGAATTAGTTAGTTAAATTAAATAAGAAGTGACATATCGGTTACTAGAGAGCTATGTACTTTCGCGCTCATTCCCTATATGTACACCACTTACGCTTCAATACAACCACCGAGTTTTTCAGGAGATCACAGAGAGAGTTCGAGTATTCAAGTTTTCCCTTCTCTCTGCTTTCATAAGCCTTCTGTTTGTTGAGTACTTCTGTTTCTGACAGTTGGTAAGCCTCACCTTGTCGGATGTGCTTGTGATTGTAACTCTGGTCAGACACTTCCATAGCCTTGATACTGTCGTATGTGAGCAACCGTAAATTCACTACTAAGATTGTCTTAAAACTCATTGACTATTTGATTGCCTGTGTGATCAAATAATCGGTTGCTTGGAATTTAATTGTGATGTTAACATTCGGAATCACTATTATATTACATTGACGTATATCCAGACTTACACATCCTAAAGCTTGCTCTATGTTGTTGTGAATCAATACTCTGAAATTTGCATATGGACACTCGTGCAGTTTAACTCAGTAGTCAATTGTTCTTTTGAATGAGCACTTTGTGTTGTTGAGGACAGACAAACTACATTTGGATTGTACTGAGACATTTGCGTGCTTCTCTACTTTGATTTATCTAATACAACAGACCTTGCTTGTCTGACAAACTCTATTAGGTGACAGACCAATAGATCGGTCTGGCCGATAAGTTGGATACACTAATCAGAAATGCAACATGTTCGATATGAGATTAGTCGGCATCAATATCTTTCACTTTTGTATGTTTGAAACCACATCCTAACTGGTGATATTGGTCGCCAATACTTCTAAATGTCCGTTGACAACCATATTTTAATCCAAGAACAATAAATGAGTTAAAACATCTAAAATCACAACATTAAGCAGTCTCTTTGGGAAATGACAATCTTTTATACTACATATCCTTACAATTAAGATAAGTATAGCACGGTAGTGGCTAGTTGGTCAAATTCTCATCATAAATTTGGGTGTAGGTCCTATAATGTAGCCTTGGAAATTATGATACATTTATCAATTATTCCAATTGAAGATCTTAGTTTAATAAATGAATTCTTAGGCAAGGATTTAGTGAATATCAGCTAAGCAATTCGATGAAGACACATGTTGGAGCTTGATCTCTTTGGCTTGCACTTTCTCTCTCATAAAATGATGAGCAATCTCGATGTGCTTGCTCCTTGCATGAAATGTAGGATTAGTAGCAAGTGATTGGACTGATTGGTTGTCACAATTGATGATAGGGACCTCCTCCTCAATGACATGAAGCTCCACTAATAGCCTTTTGAGCCATAAGATCTCCTTGCATGTTGATGTCAAGGCCTTATATTCAAATTTTGTAGAACATAAGGAAATTTTATCTTGCTTTTTGAAAAGCCATGATACTATTCCATCACATAAGAAGGTGGAAAATGCACTTGTTTACTTTCGATCCATTTTTTCACCTGCAAAATCCGATTCACTATAGGCTCTTAAGCCAAGCTTAGTCCCACTATACAATATGCCAAAATTCTTAGTTGATGAGATGTATCTAAGAACTCTTTTGCCCATCTTCCAATGTGATATCAAAGAACTTTGCATGAATTGGCTTAATTTTCCAATACTATAACTAAGATCAGGTCTAGTTATAGTAAAATATATCAAATGCTTGATCATAACTTGATTGATTAGTTGTATGAATATGAACAACTATATATACTAAGAAATTAAGTCATCAATTACGATTGCCAGTTGGCTAGTGTCAACTGGCATCCATCCGGTTCCTTGTCATTGATTGTTGATAAGCGGTGGAAATTGGCCGTAAACAGTCTGTCTGCATAAATGAACCAAACTGTCACTTCTGCAAAAATGAACTAAAATAGCCACAGACGACATTGTCGCAAAAAGGCAACAGTGTCGACATTTTGCGAAAAACCTGACAGTGTCTTAAAATCTCTTTTTGGGGTTGTCCCTACACTTTGCTCCGGAGTCATCTCCTTAACATTTGAGGCACTTTAAAAAAAATGAAAAATGTGATTCTGCATATTTGCTCGCACATCCTGACAGGCGAAAGTGTCGCTAAAATGTGAAGCTAGATCCAAGCTCCAAGCAAGACCTATCTAGCACTCCCTTGCTAACCATAAACAAATCACAAGCATACCACAAATGACTAGTATACTCAAGATCCAGACCCTAAGCATACTACACACAAGAAAGTACTCTACACACTAGTAGCAACACTAGAGCATAAGCAAAGCAAGAAACAGAGATCTCTCTCCTCCTCCCAATGGGTGCTCTACTACCCTCATATAGATGGCCCATGGACCCCTCCAGTGCACTATGGAGTTCCATGCCCATCCAATGAGAGAGAGAGAAGCCTAGGGGAGTTAAAGAACCTCCAAGAACCTCCATAGGCTTATGGAATGTCAAGAGACTCCTTCCATAACCTATGACTCTTTGAATGCCTTTCTTGTGGGACACTTTAGAAGGGCGCCCTCCTACTAGGTCCCATTGCCCAAGTTGTGTCTTTAGATGCTCACATTGTGCCTATGATTATGCAAGACGCTATTTTCATTGACACAAGTGCTACTTCTTGCCATTGAATAGCACTTAAGTTAAAATTTCACTAAGGACATCATGGATGCAACATGTAAATAAACATTCATGATGTGCAATTGACTTTTTTTTTCTCTATATGCACATTTCAAATGTGAACTTCATTGGAGTTATGTTTGCAATAGATATTTGAGATTGTGAATCACATGATGCATAAATATCTCATGTGATGACATAGTCCAATATAACTTCCATCCTATTTCTTTCATCACGTTGAAATACTTTTAAAACATTACCATGAACATGAGGAGTAGTCAAAAAAATGGATCCATTCACTACAAAATCTCATTTTATTATAGTATCAATCAATGTGTAAAATGTAGAATTTAATGTGTTATAACAAGTAAGGTCTATAAGGCGATGTTTTAATGGTTCAATTTTTATAAGATAGAACAAATACAAATCTTTATGAAGAAATTCACAATAAGACAACAATATTGATTTCAACTAATAGTGACTTCCGAAACTCTACAATCTGAATAGGTCCAATTTCATACAAGAGAATAACATAAGAAAAAATCAATAATCTCCACCTTTTGTGAACTAACAAAATCAAAGCTCAACAACAAATGTAATTGAAAATATGTGCTTTATATTTGGTCTTGAAATCATGCTAGTCTAATTTTATCCTACAATGCCACCTACTTTAGAACCTGATAACAATCATTTGATGCTCATGTAGTAGTAATCTTGTCATTTTCAGTAGTTTCAATAATTGAGAGATTACAAAATCATTTGTAACTCAAGAGGTGGTCAAGATTTTATGAATGATAATTGTTATACATGTCACCTACTACAAATGTAGAACATATTTCGAGGTTAAAAACTTATGGAAATCATATTATCATTGACTTTAGATATGAATACATTAGCATACTAAGTACTCTCTTGCTTAAAAGTTGTTGTTCATTCTATTTTCAATTTCAAGCTTTGTAGCAAAGATATCTTGTGCAAGTCCAATTTTTTATATTTTATAAACAACAACTAGAACAAGCAAACATTTTTATCTAGTATTACTAATGTCGCAAACAACTTCATGAAATCAGGGCTAAAATGGACTTTTTAAAGCTCAATATTAGTACCAACCTTGTGGAAAATATCAGGCTATAAGATTAAAATTGCAAGAAATATTTTACTAATAGACAATAATTAGGGTCCTAGCCCACTCTACAAAGGGCTAGAGTTTAATTAAGCAACCTTTCAAATCACTAATACTTTTAAAACCACTAAATGGCAAGTTACCCTTGGATAAGGGTTACCCTTAGGATTAAGGATATGTGCCTTTGGATAAGGACATGCAAGTGACTATACCTTGGTCAGAGGTATAGTGTTCTTGGTTAAGGGTAGGTAGGTGTCTATGCCTTGGATGGAGGTATGGAACCTAGAGAGGTGTTAGAAAGTCATTGGATGACTATTTTTTTAAACCTTGGGCCTCAACCTTGAACTGTATCACTTTAATGGTCTAGGACCAAAGTATACATTGTATGACATCACAAATGTAAGCATGTAAGGATTACAGCCATGTTTAGGACAACACTCCAAGAATCTTAATGGACAATAGAGTACATATGGTTGCAACCCAACTCAAAAATTTGTATCTAGACATTTGCTTACAAATCACAAAACCTCCTACACTCATGTCATGAAAGATGACATTCTTACACCACAAGAAGAAATATTGCTTATGATGAATAGGTATATAGATGTCATCTAAATCTTGATTGATTTGTGGTTCAAGGACATCATGTTGGAAACTGGATGTATATGAGTCAAATAACTATTTGACAATGATAGTTCGATTGTAGGAAGAACAATAGTAAATCTAATAACAAAAATATTTCGATACTATCATAAATACAACTTATTATCATTCAAGAGTGCGGAATGTGGAAAATTGGCAAAATTTCCCTTGCTTATTTTACAATTCTTGTATATGAGAAAATATCACATGTGTGGAGCATGTTCCCATGTGTGGAATATATTCATAGTCATGTTAAATCAATGTTGAGTTAGGGGTACTTCAAATTTTGTAGACATCTATCCACATGTTAGTTGGAGATAGGATAGAGGCAAAACAGGCAAGTACACATGTCAAGTGATGATTAGGCCTAAAATAGGATTTCATGTGGCTCGAACTAGTTAGGCTTGCTACAAGTGTCTTAGGTAGGTTGGATGAGCGACTGACAAGTGACTGACATCTATGTGTTGGCATGAGAACTAGTGACCAATCAAAAAGTTAGAAATCCACCAAATTGGTCCAATCAAGCTTGAGGGCTCATAAGTCACTCAAACAATCATGTTTAGAGAAGGAAAAGAAGGGGTCCAATCATGTTTCCCTCCCTTTCACCCTAGATTGCTACTTATATGTGACTTAGATCATTTCAATGTAAGTTTTTTGGAGTTATGAGATTTCTACACATTTGGAGCATTTTTGGCTTTCTCTCTCTACTCAATTTTTTATAGTTGGTTTCTCTCTCTACCCAAGAGCAAGGACTTTTCATACTTAGCTTTCTCAAGTACAAGTCTCCACACGCATGTATGTACTTGTTTGATTGATATATGCATGTAATCAAGTGCTCTTGCCTTAGATTTGTGAGATAGATTTGATCTTCGTGCAATCACCAAGTTTTAGGAGATCATTATCACACTTTAAGGTACTCCCACACATGTGAAATTCAGCATGAAAGATGAAAGATCGCTTCATTGCCAATTATCAGAACTTAGATCGTAATAGCTTGAGTAATAGAATATATAGTAGAACAAGACAAGTGAAGTGTCGAATTGTCAAATGCAATATGTATTGTTGAATAATGATAAAGACATTTGTTGTCTACTCTAATTGCACTATAATAATAGTGCATCTACTTCTGCTATAAATTTTGCTCATACACAAACTATAATTGCAATAGCTGAGAGAGAGAGAGAGAGAGAGAGAGAGAGAGAGAGAGAGAGAGAGAGAGAGAGAGAGAGAGAGAGAGAGAGAGAGAGAGAGAGAGAGAGAGAGAGAGAGAGAGAGAGAGAGAGAGAGAGAGAGAGAGAGAGAGAGAGAGAGAGAGAGAGAGAGAGAGAGAGAGAGAGAGAGAGAGAGAGAGAGAGAGAGAGAGAGAGAGAGAAGAAGAAGAAGAAGAAGAAGAAGAAGAATGATGACTACTCCTAAAACTTAAATTGAACTAAATTCAATCTCAACATGAAATGAGCTAATCTACTAATCTATTTATAGTTGTTGATGGCACAACCCTAACATAATTCACTATCATTAACCTGGTAGGTGCCACATGGAGATAAGGGATTGGACCTAAAATATGTAATGGATAAGAGCAAATCTGATGAAGTCGTTATTTGGTAACCCTCAAATAATTTTTTAGGTTTGCTCAACACTGTCTCAAAAATGCGAGTAAAATTGTAGAGTAGTTCCACATTAAAAAATTGATTGAAGAAATGAAATCCAACACTCCTTCTTAATGTGAACTCATAAAAATTGAGGTATTATGAGAGCATACTGCTAAACTCATAATAATTGTCGAATGATAATGCTTTAATAAATATATCCATTGTCATGAAATCTATTCTGCAAAAGATTAGAATGATCTCCCTTTTGAGTACTTTGTCCCTAACAAAATGGAGGACATTTGGAGGCTCTACCTTGGATTTGGAGAACTTCCTCGCCTCTACTTGTAAAAATCAACATCAAGAAGTTTAGATCCATCCACAACATCATTACTTGAAGACATCTTTGGAATATTTCCCTCATAAAAATTGACATCTCTTCCAATGATCACTTTATTAGTAGAAGGAATGTAAACCTTATAGGCTTTGCTCACCTCATTATAGCCAATATCCTTTTTCTTGATCAAGCACGTATCACTATCAAACTCAACCTTAAGACCCTTGCTTATAACACTAAGTAAGTTCTTAGTAATGGAAGGTATGAACAAAACATCCTTCAAATGAACATTCCTATATGTAGAAACATAAATATAGGAATTGTGCCAATCCCTTTGATTGCACACTCACCATCATTGGCCATGTAGACCACCCTCTTGTCATATGCCAACAAAGATGTGAAATACTCTTTCTGAAAATTCATGTGTGAGCTTGCTCTACTATCAATCCACCAAGGATCAATATCTCTAACATTAGCAACCAAACATGAAGACATCACAAAAGCATCATCATTTGTGTTTTGATTATCAATATCGTCCTCATCTAGAGTTAGATTTCCTTGCTTACCCCCTTGATTTCTCTTCTTTTTGAAACAATCACTAGAAAAATGCCCTTTGATATCACAATAGAAGGATTTCAACTTGGATCTATCTTTATTCTTGCCAAAAGATGAAATCTCACCTTGATCTTGCCCTTTAGACCATTTGCTTTTACCCTTGACCTTGAATTTTCCCTTGATGAACATAGCCTCCTCTCCATCTTGAGATGTTGTTGTAGATCCACCTCTTGATTAAATCCTATATTCCTCAGTCACCAAGACCTTTGCAAATCCACCATGCTTGGCAAAGTTCTTTGAATAGCAAAGCTTTGAACAAGGTTAACATGATCATCAAGTAAGCCATTAAGCATAACTTGCACAAGTTCTACCTCCTTAATTCTCTCATCAATAGATGCTAGCTCATTATTAATTATTTTAACCCTCAACACAAAAGCGTGAGCACTCTCTTCCTTCTTTTGCATAGATTGAAAAATTTGTCTTCTAAGAGTAAGTACTCTTGATGTAGACTTGGACTCATATAGCTTTTTTGAAGCTTTCTAAGCCTCATGAGATGAATTGCACTTACCATCTTCCTTGAGAAGCTCATTGCTAACATTCATCTTTATGATGTGTAGAAGTTTGTGTGTTTCAAGTCTAGTAAGTACAAAAGTTCATGAGATTGTAGGTTGATCATGTGTTGATCAAGTATTTTTCATTCTATGTGTTTTGCTAGGTTTGGTGCAAGAAAGAGATTTGAGAGGTTCCAAGTCTTTGCGATTTCTTCTTGAGTTCATTTGTTAACATTCAAGAGAGTTCTTTATGCATTGGAACATCTTCAAAGAGAGGATCAGATCATTGCAACATGGCTACAAATGGAGGCTTTATGTTGGAAAGCAATGATAGGCTTACCTCAAGCAACTATTCTACTTGGAAGGTGAGAATGGAGTCTCTCCTTGAGATGAATGAGTTGTTGGACATTGTAGGAGTGGAAGAAAGGCCCTTGGCACAACAAGATCAAATGAGGTATGACAAGAGAGCTAAAAGTAGCAAGTTCAAAAACAAGATATTTAAACAAATTTAGGGTTTTGACAAAAGTACAAAAGATTGAATCATCCAAATTCTATATGCAAATGCTACAAACTTGATATAGAATCTTGTAGCCTTCAATGATACCTTCCTAATGCATTTAAAGATGCAAAAATCTAGTAAGTAATGTGTGAAATCGGCCTACTTCAAATTCATAACCCTATATTGAGTTTTGATCTACAAAAAAATCAATTCTACACATGAAAAATGCTTGATTTTTTAGTAGAAATCAATCTAGCATGCTCTAGAATTGGTGTAGGCTGATATTCTATGAATAAGACACAATGGATGATGCCATCCGTGAAAAAGATAAAGGGTTCTGACGAGGACCATGAATTTCATGACAAGAGGAGAAAGGGGCTAGTTAAGCAGGAGACTTCCCGTGTGGAAGGATCGTCTTCATCTAGTGAGGTTGATATCCTTCAACACCTTGAGGGCTGGCAAAAAGCACAACAAGCTCAGATGGAGAAGATAACCTCAAAATTCCAAAAGGTATTGAATGTGTGGTGTCCTATTTGTTCTCAAAACCACACTGTCAATGAGTGCCCACACGTAAGAACCTATTTCCCACAGGCGACACGACCTATGTATCGCCCTTATAGGCCATCTAGACCTCAGTAGTATGCACCAAATTACAATCCAACTCCACCCACACCGAGGCCAGGACAATACCAACCCAGGCCAACTGGCCCAGCTCCTCATCAATCCAGACAACCATTTGTAGTCAATTAGCCTGCGCCACATGTCCAATCTCATATGGTTGATACTATCTATGTCGATCATGCTACCTATTATGTCGAGGATCCCAATGCCAATGTTTATCAAGCAGAGGCGAGTTACTCTTATGAAATAGCACAGTCTGGATATGACCCAAATCACCCTCAATATCATACACAACCTATAGCATATGCTACGCAACCGAGTGTAACCTTTTGGCTAGGGAGGATATTTTTTCTCAAGATGCTACAAAAAGAAGACTAGTCCATCCAAGGAGAACCAAAGCAAGGGGTCTGAGGTGAATGATGGAGCTTCAATTTCAAAATGCAAATACAAGAAGGACAAGTCCAAGGAAAGGTGTTTCCTTTGTGGAAAGGTGAATGAGGCTTGGAGTCTCACAAGGACTTGCAAGATTTTTCTTCAAGTGTCCATCACAACACATGTCAAATCTTTTGAAATTTTTCATTTGGAAGTGCATTGTTTGGTTCAAGATGCAAAGATAGATGTCACTTTCATGAAAGTAACTTGGATTTATTTTATGTCCTTGGAAAGTATTTTGCTTGGAACTCTAGACAAGCTCAAACTTATTGTTATTATCCAAGAGAAATCAATCAAGAATAAGAAGTAATCACAAAACGAAAATAGTTTGATTTATGCTCTTATGTCAACTTATGAAGAACCATTTTGCTTTGAAGAGATTTTTGTATCTCAAAGGTGGATTAAGGCAATACTAGTTGAGTATGATGCCTTAAAATATAGCAAAATATGTTTTCCTTGTAAGCTTACATTAGTTATGAAGTCAAGAAAATGGAAATATCTTCATAATGTAGGATCTTTTGGTTTCAATAAGACATGAATGATGTGTTCATTCATAAAGATGAAAATTGTAAGTTTTCAATCTTAAAGACAAGTTGTAAACCTCTTACGAAAATAAGTGAAGCATCCAAAGTGGACACTTATATCCATAAGCAAGTAGTTAGCCTTATTGAGATGGAAATGCCTTTTCATTTCAATATTAGAAAAATCATGCCAAGTTGTGGTGATTTTTGGACTTATGTTTCTAACATAAGTAATTTTGATAATCATAGGAAGTGCATATTGTGTGGTCATAGTTGTTGTGATAATTATGAGACATGGAGGTCTTGGCTTTCCATCAAGAAGGAGCACCATGAAGAGGATCTTCAAGAATCATCTCAAAGTTCAAATGTGCCAATGATTGAGGAGGAGAGATCTTCTCAAGTTGCACCAAGATAGTGCACCAATGGATAGTAGAACCCAAGAGAACCATGTATAAGCATGAAATGAGATAGAGAAGAGAGAAGATGACTCTCTCCACGAGTTACATCCTTTTATAGCAGGTCCAAACCCTATTTGGCCACTTGGCTTTCCCACCAAAATGCTAACCCTACCAATTTTGGGTCTAGATTCAATGTACCCAACTTATTCAAATTGAATCTACTCAAACTCGCATTCTATCTTTCCCACACTTTCAAAAAGTGTTTATTCAAATGAAATTTAGACTAATTAACTTTGAAAAGTCAACCTCTAAGTCTAAAACAAGTTTTGACCTCAATATGCCAAATATGAAAATATTGCAAAATGTGATGAAACTAGTTGAATCTTTCACACTCCCTCTTCAACTAGTTTTAGCATAGACTTTGATAATACTCCAAGTGAAGTCCTATGCTTCATGAACAAGTCTTTTCCCAATGCTTTGGTGAGGATATCAGCTACACATTCCCTTGAAGACACATGTTGAAGCTCCACCTCCTTTGCAATGACTCGCTCCCTCACAAAATGATATTGTATCTCAATATGCTTGCTCCTAGCATGAAAGATAGGATTGGATGCCATTCTTTGGGATGATTGATTGTCACAAAAGATGATTGGGCTCTCTGAAAAATCCAGCAAGTGAAGATCCTTGATCAACCTCTTGATCCATACCATCTCCTTTGTGCAATGTGTAAGAGCTTTGTACTCGGCTTCACTAGATGACAATGACACTAGGATCTTGCATGAATTGACTCAATCTTCCAACACAATAGCTTAGATCAGGTCTAGTAATGGCTAGATAGATGAGTGAACCAACTATCTTTCTATAGAGAGTAATGTCCTTGAAGGATCTTTCATTACCTCTTATAGTAAGCTTTACATGAGACTCCATAGGTGTATCAATAGCTTTTGCATCTACCATATGAAATCTTTCTAAGAATTAGCATGCTTCTCTTGACAAATGAAATTAGATTGAGAAGATCTAATGACTTCTATTCGTGAAATGTAATGCAAATTACCAAGATCATGCACCTCAAACTCCTTCTTAAGAGCATTCTTGATATCCTCCACATCTTGATTGTCTTCACCACTCAAGATGATATCATCCACATAGATTAGCAAGATGGTAACATCATTTCCAGAAAACCTATAATAAAGTGAATGATCATACTCACTCATAACAAAGCCTTGAGAGAGTAAAAAAGTGTTAAGCTTAGCATACCAACTCCTTGGTGCTTGCTTAAGGCCATACAAACTCTTTTGTAGAAGACACACATGATTTGGCTTTGTTGATGAAATGTAGCTCTTGGGTTGCTCCGTGTATACTTCCTCCTCAAGATCACCATTCAAGAATGCATTTGAAATGTCCATTTGCCATAGATCCCATCCATAAAGTGTAGCAAGTGAAATGATGACTCGAATGCTTACCATCTTTGCCACGGGTGCAAAGGTCTCATCATAGTCAATTCCTTGTTGTTGAGCATATCCTTTTGCCACTAACCTTGCCTTGTACTTGTTGATAGATCCATTTTGGTTTGTCTTCACCTTGAAGATCCATTTGCATCCAATAGCTTTCTTGTCCTTAGGCAACTCCACCAATCTCCATGTTCCATACTTCATAAGAGCTTGATACTTGAGATCCATTGCTTGGATCCACTCCTCTTCTTTCCTTGCTTGATCTACACTTGTCAGAAGTGAGTCAACAGTAATTAGAAACAATATTATCAAAAACAAACCGATGGAAATGCAATCTACCACCCTTTTTGCCAGGAAAGCAGCATAATTTCCAGAAACTACTTGCTTATCCTTTTCATCATATTTGAGCCTTGAAGGTACTTGTCTTTCTCTTGATGTTCTCCTTGGCTTTTGACTTGATGAAGGTCCATCATCATCACCATCCAAAGTAGGATCTTTTTCGTCAACATCAAGAATGTTAGATCCATCCACATCACCATCAATCATGCTTGAAGACACTTTTGAAATGTTCCCCTTATCAAAGATGACATCTCTACCAACAATCACTTTGTTAGTAGAAGGAATGTAAACCTTGTAGGCTTTACTCACCTCACTATATCCAACAAAAATACCTCTTCTTGAAGATGGTTCCTCCTTGGTCTTATCATCAAGAGTAATGTTGACATAGCATGTGCATCCAAAGGTTCTTAGAAAGTTGACACTCGGCCTCCTCTTGAATAGCATCTCAAAAGGTGTCCTTCCATCCAAAATAGCACTCGACCACCTATTGCACAAGAAATTGGCACACAACAAAGCTTGATCCCAAAATGGTTTGTCAAGATTAGCACTTAACCTCATAGCTTTAGCACTTTCACATAAAGTTCTACTCTTCCTTTCAGCCACTCCATTTTGTTGTGGGGTCCTTGATGTTGTATGCTCCCTCTTGATCCCATGCTCATCACAAAAGGCCTTGAACTTGTTAGATATGTACTCACCACCATTGTCACCTCTCAAGCACTTGATCTTTGTGGAAAATTGGTTCTCCCTTGCATTCTTGAACTTGACAAAGACATCATACACTTCATCCTTGCTCTTTAGTAGATAGATCCAACAAAATCTACTAAAATCATCAATGAATGTTACATACATCTTAGCTCCACTATTGCTAATTGTAGTAAATCCATGAATATCCAAATGTACAAGTTGAAAAGGCTTTGTAGGTCTAGAAATAGATCTAGTATAAGGTAGTCTATGTGACTTAGACAAAGCACAAGACTCACAAACATGCTTGTCATTACTTAAGGAGCTTGGAAGACCAATCACAACCTTCTTCCTTGCCATTACCTCCAATGACTTGAAGTTGAGGTGTCCCATCCTTTTGTGCCAAAGGCCGGGAGTAATTTGACAAGTCCTTCCTTTTGATCAAACAAGCATCTCCATCAAACTCCACCTTGAGGCCCTTACTTAGCGTTTGACTCACACTAAGCAAATTCTTGGTAATAGATGGAATAAACAAGACATCCTCCAAATGAACATTCCTATTTGTAGAGAGTAAAATAGGAATTGTGCCAATCCCTTTGATTGCACACTCACCATCATTGGCCGTGTAGATCACACTCTTGTCATCTCCATATGCCAACAAATAAGTGAAGTACTCTTTGTGAAAGGTCATGTGTGAGCTTGCTCCACTATCAATCCACCAAGGATCTAGATCTCCATCATTAGCAAGCATACATGAAGACATCACAAAAGCATCATCATTTGCATCTTGCACATCCAAACCATCCTCATCAAGAGTAAGATTACCTTGCTTGTCTCCTTGATCTCTCTTCTTCTTGTAGCACTCACTTGCAAAGTGTCCTTTGATGCCACAATAGAAGTACTTGAGCTTTGATCTATCCTTGTTTTTGCCACTTGAAGAAGCATCCACTTGATCTTGCCCTTTAGACCACTTGCTTTTGGTTTTGCCCTTGAATTTGCCCTTTGTAAACATATCATCCTCTTGAAGTGTCGATGTAGATCCACCTCTTGCTTGAAGCCTATATTCCTCATTGATCAAGATCTCTTGAAGATCCATCAAACTTGGCAAAGTCTTTTGAATAGCAATACTTTGAACAATGTTAGCATGAGCATCCAACAAGCCATTAAGAATCACTTGAATAAGCTCTCCTTCCTTAATGCTTTCATGTATGCAAGCTAACTCATCATTCAATGCTTTCATTCTCAAAACAAAAGTACTTGGACTTTCCTCATTCTTTTGCAAACAAGAAAAGATTTGCCTTCTTAGATTCAACACTCTAGAAGTAGACTTGGATTCATAAAGCTTCTTCAATGAATTCCAAGCTTCCAAAGATGATGTGCACTTACCAACTTCCTTGAGAAGTTCATTGGTAACATTCATCTTTATCATGTGTAGAGCCTTCTTGGCCCTCTTGTCATACCTCAATTGATCTTGTTGTGTTGCTGGTCTCTCCTCCAAACCTACAACAATATCCAAAACATCATTCATCTCAAGAAGTGACTCCATCCTCACTTTCCAAGAAATTACGGCATCTCAACCTCAAGTCATTGGAGGTGATGGCAAAAAGGCAAGTTGTTTTTGGTCTTCCTTGTTGGAATTAAGCATCACTCCAACTCACCATAATTAGAATCATTCGAGTTCGAGTCATCAGAACACGAATCATTTGAGTTCGTCCTTAGCACTAGTACACTATGTAAATATACAAATGAATAGTTACTTGAGGTAAGCCTATCATTGGCTTCCAACATGACTCCAATTGAGGTTGCCATGTAGCAATGACCTGATCGTCTCTTTCAACCTGCTTCAATGCACAAAGCACTCCTTTGAACAACAACAAATGCTTTCAAAAGAAATCACCAAGATTTGAAACTATCTCACAAATTCTCTTCTAGCACTTATCCAAGCAAATCAACACATAGAGACATGGAATCTTGATCAACCTATGATCTATCCTCAATCCAATGACTTTTGCCACTTCCTAAGATTGAAACACACTCAAGTGAAGTCCAGCAACCTCACTATCTAGAGATCCAATTAAAATTAGAGTTTTGACAAAATCACAAAAAATTGACTATTCCAAATCTACATGCAAATGCTGAAAATTTGATATGCAATCTATAAGCCACCACTTAGGCTAAACCAATGATCCAAAAATCGGCCAAATCCAGCATGTGAATTCAAAAAATGGAATTGAACAAGTATATTGACCTATTTAGTGTTTTGATCTACAAAAGATCCAATCTACAAAAGCAAAAAATCCGATTTTGGTGTAGAATCCTCTCTAGCATGCTCTAGACTTGATATCTTCACCAAATCATTGATAGATCTAATTTTCTCCTTAATAACCTGAAACACAAGCTCTGATACCATGTGAAAGATTTCATATCCTTAAGATCCAATCTACTTGAATGATCTTTGGTTAGAAAGACAAATACACTACCAATTTCACCAATGTAGAAAAATCAGCATCTACACACAATTTGAGATGCAAACACTAATAGAACTTGATCAAACTTGAATGAAATGATTATGTACTATTGCTGTCCGTACAAAACCAGCAAGCTACTATATTTCACACGTGTGGATCCAAAATAGCAAATATAGATCATTCTACACATAGAATTGCAAGCAATCACCAAGATAGTGCACCAATGGATAGTAGAACCCAAGAGAACCATGTATAAGCATGAAATGAGAAGAGAGAAGATGACTCTCTCCACGAGTTACATCCTTTTATAGCAGGTACAAACCCTATTTGGCCACTTGGCTTTCCCACCAAAATGCTAACCCTACCAATTTTGGGTCTAGATTCAATGTACCCAACTTATTCAAATTGAATCTACTCAAACTCGCATTCTATCTTTCCCACACTTTCAAAAAGTATTTATTCAAATGAAATTTAGACTAATGAACTTTGAAAAGTCAACCTCTAAGTCTAAAACAAGTTCTAGCCTCAATATGCCAAATATGGAAATATTGCAAAATGTGATGAAACTAGTTGAATCTTTCACACCGACCACTATCGCTACCCCCACCACTTCCACAATACTTTCCACTTCTTTGATCACAAATGCTGACATATCTCCAATCCCTATCAGCCTCACTCAAACATCACACCCTCTGTCTGCTCAATCTGTCCATCATGAACAATATATCACATTGTATCAAAACGTACAACAAAATCCCCCACCATCCTACGCACCTACTTCTCAATAGTATCCTCCTATTGGGGAGTGGCAGTACCTTCTGGAAAATGTGCGACGGGCCATCAATGCTCAAAGTGATGCCATGCATTACCTCTACTCTTCCATCAATGAGTACTAGAATTGGTGCAACTTCTCACAAGGGAAAAACGTATAGCTGACAAACAAGGTACAAGAATGACAGATTTATTCCATGAAATTAGAACAAGAGGTCATTCAAATAAAAAACAAAGAAAGAAATCTCATGGCTGACCTCAAAGAGCTGCACCAAAATAACAAGGACATTCAAGCCCGCTTACAATGTGGGGATGATCTCATTGACACCCTAGAAACATAGTTAGAAGGTGAATGACGAAGCCACAGGAACTTACGGACCGCTATGATGGGCAATATTCAATGGATTGATTTCAACCAGTTCCAAGCACCAGCAATCCCAGAAGACACCGTAATACCTCTCGCTTCCTATCAGAAGTTAACTCAGGTACTGAAGGCGAATCAAACGCAAGCACAACAATTGCAGCATGCCACTCTAGCAAATCACACTGCGCTCAACACACGGATTGAGGAGCTAGAAGGATAGCTAAAAACATTACGCCAGCAGCTACCAACATTACACACAAAGCATGAAAAAACACACGCCCAACACCATAGACAACAGGATGCAGGAACTGATAAACTTGGACCTTCGCGCTACATAGGACAACAACAAGATAATCCAGGGTATCACTCAGCAATGGTGGAACCTCAAAGCACACAAGGAGGTACTACCACGAACCACGAACGAGGCATCTCAACTGAAGAGCCTAACCCCACTGCCACTCAACCTAACACCACCTATCAAGCCTCATCACCCTCACTCGATGACACACCCCTCTCCCCAGCACATGAACAATCACCTCACCACCTTGACACTCAACCTCATTCACCGTCCACTACTTATCTACTCCACAAATATCCAACCCTCCCCGTGAACTTTTCATAACCATACCAAACCCCCCACCACCCACACTTACCACAACTACAAAGGTACGACACAAAATTACGCCAAAGAATCCTAGCCGACAGATGTTAATGTCAGAGGAGTTTAACAAAGCATATCCAAACTAGGAGGACCGAAGTGGGTACACTCTTCCTGATTTCATGATAGTTTGATCTAGTTCAATTTAGCAATATAGGCCAATATGCATTTCATACTCAGAGATAAACTTTATGAAGTTATTTTTAGTCTAAGTTCATTTGAATTACCGCTTTTAGAAAGTGTGGGAAATGTAGTAGGTCAATTTTGGGAGGATTTAAGTTCAAATATTTTGGTACATTGAATCTACTCTATTTTGTGTAGGGTTTGGAATAGATCTAGAAGTTTTCTATTGTTGATAAGATTGGAAAAGGATATTCAAATAGGGCATGGACCTGCTATAAATATTGTACAAGTGTGGGAAGATATCATAAGTCTCTCTCTCTCTCTCTCTCTCTCTCATGCTTATACATGAGTTCTCTTTGGGTTCATATGTCCATTTTTGCACTATAGTATTAATATCTTGCAATTTTGTGTGTAGAATGCAATTGTATGCTGATCATTGGTTCCACACATCTGAAATACAGTACCTTACTGTTATTGTACAAGAAACAACTTTATTTTATCATGTATTTGATGTTTTATCAAGATCTTATTGAGTTTGCATTTTCTATGTGTAGTAGATGTTAGATTTCTACATTGTCAATGGTGCTAGATGTGTTGTAGTTCATAACCAAAGATCAAAGGGACATAATGGACCTTAGTGATCTGATATTTCTTCACATGGTATCAGAGCTATTATTGCAGATTATTGAAGGATCAACCATCCTTAGCAAGTATTTGGAGGGATTACCGATTGTTGACTGTTCGCATCCCTCAACTCTGGCTATGGCTCCAACTAACGAGTGCTATGGCAGACTCCCAATTAGAACATGTTATGGCTTCGACTAGGCATTGTGGCTTTCCCAACCAATGGCTATGGCTTCCAACTAACCGAGAGGTTGAAGGATGAGAAGATCTACAATGAGTGGGTGAGTATTTCGGGCAAGATCCACTCTTCTCTTGTTTCTCTACTTAGGAACTGACTCAAATGACGGCTTAACCTAAAAGATGAAACCCTAAACTAAATCTCATCCTCTAAGGCTTACCCTACTAAAGAATGGAGGGCCTAGATTAATTTAACCTGTTGCCAGATGAATAGTATACAATACAATGTTAAGTAGCACTAAACATGAAACCACACAAGGGAGAACACTCAGAGAGAAAGATAAGCCTGTATTGCAAATGAGGCTCTTCTTCAAAATGGACTCTTCCACTCCTATATATACTTGGAGTGGTGGTCACTTACAAAAAGGCACTATGGGACAAAGATCACATAGTTATTTGATTAGTTAAAAGTGAATAAAAGGACTTTAGGCCTTTCTGCGAGAATTCAAAGTCGAACAAAAAAGGGTTCTCCCCAAATTCTGAATTTCAAATAATAAGGGAGGTATTTGAGGCCAAAGCCCTAAAATCCACTATATATAGTGTACTTTGTGATTCATTTTACATGTTCAAGTTCAAATCAAAGCAAGTGGAACCTCTATTGAAATGTCAATTGGATATCCTTGTTGTTCTTCTCCTTGCTCCATCTCTCATATTTTTCCACTATCTTTATGTTTATTTTAAAAGTAATGTATTTCTGGACCATACATGGATCTACAAAAGACCCACAAGAGTGATTGGATGCTTGCTTAACAATCTATCAAAAAACTAGACACAAAAAGTTGATCTAGATTGGCAATTTGACAAACAACAAGCCAGAACAATCAAAAGCATTGATCATAGATGAAATCCGAGTCCACGCGTTTGAACCACATCTTGTTGCAGCCTGTAGACAGAGAATGAAGGTTGAATCACTTTGGTTTTATTTAGATCACAATACAAATGTGGAGTAGCTTGAGATTGTCAATGAGCTCCAAAAATAATCTATCTTCTCACTATGGGAGGATGGAATACATAGTAAAAGTCACTTCCTTTGTAAAGTTAGGTGAATTTCTAGCATATTATAAGGAAGTTAACTTGGCTTTCTTGCCCTAATTTGCAACCCTAGCCTCTTTCCTAGAGTCATGCCAAGTAGGTGGTTGTAATACCCTATTACATGCATGTTTTTCTTGAAATATTCTACTATCATGCAAAACACCAATCAACCTACTCATCTGATGAAGATAATCACTAAATATGAAGAAATATCTAATAGACCCAACAATGACAAGTTATTCAAAGATATGTTGAAGATAAAGAGTATAAATAAATGTGATTGAAGGAAGGACTATATTCCAAAGGGCAGATATGAAACGACATGAACCTTAATGAGAAGTCTAGCCCTAAGAGAAGAACATTCCAGAAGACTCATTTGTTATGCCTCAAGCAAATGTTGCAACCTTCCACATGCTTGCTTCTCATTGGAGCAAAGCCGCGTGACAAGGATGCCACCTAGATAATTGTACATTTGTAATTTTTGTATTGGAGGAAATTAGTTAATTAAATTAAATAAAAAGCGACATATCAATTACTAGAGAGTTGCATACTTTTGCGCCCATTCCCTATATGTACACCACTTATGTTTCAATACAACCACCGAGTTTCTTAGGAGATCACAAAGAGAGTTTGAGTCTTCAAGTTTTTCCTTCTCTCTGCTTTCATAAGCCTTCTGTTTGTTGAGTACTTCTGTTTCTAACAGTTGGTAAGCCTCACCTTGTCGGATGTGCTTGTGATTGTAACTCTAGTCAGACACTTCCTTAGCCTTGATACTGTTGTATGTGAACAACCGTAAATTCACTCCTAAGATTGTCTTAAAACTCATTGGTTATTTGATTGCATGTGTGATTGAATTGCTTGCACTGACGTATATCCGGACTTACACATCCTGAAGCTTGCTCTATGTTGTTGTAAATCAATACTCTGAAATTTGCATGTGGACACTCGTGCAGTTTAACTCAGTAGTCTGTTGTTCTTTTGAATAAGCGCCTTCTGTTGTTGAGAACAGATTGTCGGACTACATTTGGATTGTATTTCTCTGCCTTGATTTATTTGATGCAATAGACCTCGCTTGTTTGACAAACTTTACTAGGTGCATAGACCGATAGATCGGTTTGGCCGATAAGTTGGATACACTAATCAGAAATGCAACATGTTCGATATGAGATTAGTTGACATCAATATCTTTCACTTTTGTATGTTTGAAACCACATCCTAACTAGTGATACTGGTCGTCGATATTTCTAAATGTCTGTTGACAACCAAATTTTAATCCAAGAACAATAAATGAGTTAAAAACATCTAAAATCACAACATTAAGCAGCCTCTTTGGGGAACGACAGTTATTTATACTACATATCCTTATAATTAAGATAAGTATAGCATGACATATGCTTGTTTTTGGCATCGTTGCTAGGAATTGCTAATCTGTTGAATTTAGATGTTTGTCAGTTAATGATGAATGCCAACTGCAGGAAGCAGTTCAAGCAGTTCTAGAGCTGAGCATCTGGAAAGATACAGTGTTAGAATTTAACAATTTTCACATGGTTTTTTTGATGTATTTGACATCTATGTGGAACCACACGTGTGAGGACCTGTCCACATGTGTGAAATGACACTTGTAATAGTCAGATCCATTTTGATTAGCTTTCAATTGAGTCAAACATGACATCTCCTAAATTATAGGAGTTAGGTCCTAGATTGTAGGAATCTAGAAGGTCAACACAAACCACCAATGGATGATGTGGCAAACTTGATAGATCTTATCCAAAGTGGATATGGATGAGTACAATGATCTGTCCCACACGTGCTGGATGTAGCTTAGAGAGAGATTATGGTGATTGTATACTTGATCCATGATGGATCCATTGTAAACTTAATGATGAGAAACATTGGTTTGTGAAGCAATCTTGGTGTTTTCACTCTATTTAGCACTTTCTTTGTGAATGAATGCTTGGTAAATCATAAGTAAACTATTTCTCTATTATCAAGTTGTACAGTAGCTATACTTGAAGCCGTGGATCATCATTTCTTGGTGTTCTTGGTTGGAATCACAATAATTGTCAACTAGGACTTGATTTGGAAGCTAGTCTTGATGTAGATCAAGATCCCAAGCTACCAATCACTCTTTATGATTGTTTGTAGATCTAATTAAGTCCTTAAACTCTGAAATTTGACATGGTATAAGAGCAAAGTGAAAGAGATTAGTTGATGATCCAAATATCTTCATTTTGGTGAAAGCATTGGTGCTAGATTCATTTTGAAGGAGGGCGATCTTTACTAATAGTTTACTTGTGATGTTGAGGTTCGGATTAGTGTGTAAAGTTCAGATGTACTTCTCACACGTGTGAGAGGCTGCTGGAGTCGTACTTTCACCAAAACTTTGTGTTTTTTCAATATTTGAGCTTCAAAACAAGTTGTGAAGAGTGAAACTAGTGATGTGCTTGTAAAAATCCATTGTTTCCATTATAGATTTGATGTTGAATGGTGTTAGAAATTTATTAAACCTCAAAATCATTTAGGGTGAGTTTTGAGGCTTATGTTTTTAGTTCAAGAGTGAAGCTAAAATCCATTCTAAATACCATAGGAAGGCATTGGCACTTCCAAGAGTCAAATACAAGCTTCTAAATTGAAGAGATTGTGAAGAATTCAATTTCCCAAGTCTTTTTGAGTTTAAGATCATTATAGATCTTACTTCTTGAGTCTTGTGAGATTCAAGAGAATAGCATTGTAGCTAAATTCTGAGAAAGAGAGAAGGGAGAGCCTTTGAATAGTACATTTGTTGTACTTGTTACTAGTTAAAATGGGTTCAATTGGAGCCTGTCTTCTTGAGGCTAGTGAAAGACTAAATTCTAATAAACATTCAACTTGGAAAGTAAGAATGGAGTCACTACTAATGCTCCAAGATATGTATGATCTTGTCATAGGAGAGGAAGAAGAACCTCAAGGAGGGCAAGATCAAGTGAAGTACAAAAAGAGAGCTAGACTAGCATTACATTGCCTAAAAATGAATGTTAGTAATGAACTTCTAAAAGAAGTGGCATCTTGTACCTCGGCCAAAGATGCATGGAACTATCTAAAATAGATTTATGGATTCGACAAAAAAATGAGGAAAGCTTTGACCTTCATTAACTTGTCAGTGAAGGATCACATCATTACCCACATTTGTGATGATGTTACACCCAAACATGCATGGGATGTGCCAAAGGAGCAATTCGAGACGTCAAATCCGTCAAGAATCATGTTTCTAAAGTCAAAGTTGAATAGTGCCTACATGGAGCAAGGAGAGCACATTCAGACGTACATGACCAGAATCAAGACAATGAGAGATGAACTGCATTCTATTGGTGAGCGCATACATGATGTGGAGCTGGTGCACAATGCATTGTGCAACATTGCAGAACCCTATCAGATGTTTGTGAGCGGAATAGGATCAAGAGAAAGATTGCCAACCTTTGATGAGCTCACATGAATCTTGATGCAGGAAGAACAACGGCGAGAAATGGTGAAGGCTAGACATCAAAATACTGACGATCAGACACTTGCGACATGCCAAAAACAAGGCAAGGGCAAGGGCAAGAAGAAGTCTAAGCAGCAATTTGCCAAGTCTTAGGAGGACGAGGGATCTTCTAGTAAAACTAAGAAGAAAGGCAAGTGCTTCCATTGTGGTAAAAAGGACCATTGGAAGAGTGAATGTCGCAAATTCCTGGCGGAACAAGGCAAGGGGAAACCAAAACAAGCAGGTAACCTTGTCGATGAGGGTGACATTGAAGACTCTAGCATCTTCATATTTGCATTGTCATCTAATCAAGATGATCAAGCATGGTATATTGACTCGGGAGCCACAAGACACATGACAGTTAACAAGAATTGGTTCAGTAGTTTGAAGGTGTTGGATAATGGAACGTCTGTTTCACAAGCAAATGGTGAGGTGTTCAAGATCAAGGGGATAGGCGCCGTTTCAATCCAACTACCTGACGTCAAAAGCAGGATGATCAGGGATGTACTTTATGTACCAGATTTGAAGAAAAATCTACTTTCTGTTGGAGTCATTACTAATCAAAAGTTGAAAGTAGAATTCACCCATGATCGTTGCTTTGTGAAGGATGTGAACCAAAAGTTTGAAGTTATTGCAAATGGAGTAAGAGAGCCCAATACAAAATTGTACAAATTGAATGCTACAATTAAGAGGCAACACGGACTTGTATCATCCATTCCATCGCAAACTGAGTTGTGACATAAGAGGCTTGGTCACTTGAACTTGGGAAGCCTCAGTTTGATGAGAAAATTGGAGATGGTAACAGGATTGCCTACCATAGAAGGTCACTTGAAATCGATGTGCGACTCCTGTGTATATGGGAAGCAGCATCGAGAGAAGTTCAATAAAGGGGGTGTTGCAAGAGCAAAGAACATCCTGGATTTAATCCACGCAGACTTATGCGGGCCTATGAGGACCATGTCCTCAGGTAAAGCCTTCTATTTCATGACCTTTATTGATGATATGTCATGTAAGACGTGGCTACCTCTTGAAGAAGAAATCAGATGTATTTGATAACTTCAAGAGCTTCAAAGCATTGGTCGAAAATCAGACAAGTAGGAAAATCAAAGTCCTAAGATCATATAGTGGAGGTGAGTACAAGTCTAATGACTTCAATGATCTTTGTGATCAATGTGGGATTAAAAGACAATTTACGCAAGCTCATACTCCTGCTCTCAATGGTGTAGCTGAGTGCAAGAATCGTACGATTTGGAAAGTGCCAGATCTGTGCTAGCTGAGATGAAACTACCAAAAGATTTTTGGTCAAAAGCATGTAGCACGGCAGTCTATCTTCAAAATAGAAGTCCTACCATTGCCATACCAAAGATAACACCTGAGGAAGCATTCACGAAGAAGAAGCCAAAGGTGAACCACTTGCGAATCTTTGGATGTAAGGCCTTTGTACAGATTCCTAAGGAAGAGAGACATAAACTTGATGTAAAAGCTATCAAGTGTATATTCCTAGGATATGATGATCGTGTGAAGGGCTATAGATGTTTTGATCCAGTGGAAAACAAAATCCATATAAGTCGTGATGTTATCTTCGATGATTCCAAGATGTATGAAGACGAGGATGCTGAGAAGATAGACACATCCACTGGGAAAGATGGTATAGTGAGGATACCACCTGATGATGATCCATTCATTGACTTTCTGAGTGACGAACATGAGGATACATCTCGAGATACTACTACTCAGCCTCAAGAGACAAGTTGGAGAGGTAGGGACAAACCTTTTGGTGCAAGAAGGATTGAAGTTACAAGTGACAAACCTGGGATACATTTTCACCAGGAAGCCGATCACCTGACAAGAAGCTCCCTAAGTGGTTTGAGAGATTGTTGGAGAGCCGCGACATAGATGACTTTCCAAGATCATCTAGCCAAGGAGAGCTACGAAGATCAACAAGAGAGAAGACACTACCTGAAAGGTATGAAGCAAATTATGCTCTCTTATCTAGCACTATTCAAAGCAAAGAACCTTCAACTTATGGTGAAGCGAAGGATGATGACATTTGGGTCAAGGCCATGGGAGAGGAGATGGAGTCAATTGCTAAACATAGCACATGGGACTTAGTAGAACCACCAGTTGGCAAGAAACCCATTGGTTGCAAATGGGTTTATAGTGTTAAGAATTGTAAAACATATCTATCATCTGTTGTTAATGTTTGGGGGATCCTACCCATGTAAATATTTTGTACATATCCAAGGTATGTGAATTGAGCACATATCCTTGTAGAATAGGGCGAGTTTGGGTTAGGTAGATCAAATTCCAGTGACATGCATAAAGTCTAGTTGGTCTAGTATGATATAATAATGTTGACAATGTCTAGTTTGACATGCATATAGAGATTCACATGGAATTGGTCAATTATGACCTTTTAGAAACTCGAGCCACAATAAATGCATAATGTCCTAAGTTTCCATAGTAACATGCAAAGCATGCAATCACTCTAATGGACACATGCATGTAGATTTGTACATGGCTAGTTGAGAAATTGCCATTTGTTGAACACCCTTTGAGCCTTCTGAGTGTCAATAGTGTTTTCTTTTGTTGCATTTCACACGTGCCAAAAGTAGGATTCAAACTAACCAAAGTGTCTCAATCCACTTTGTGTATCTGATCTAGTTAGCTTGTCTTATGGAATATTTGAGATCTGTCTCAAATACAGTTGCATGTGTTTCACATAGGAAGGTAGTACTTTTTTGAAAATGCCTATAGTGAAAGAAAGTAGCAACTCTAAGTCAGATAGGAACAAGCTCAAACATATTGCAGTCCAATTACAAGAGTCTTCACATTCATGACATCTGTAGCAGATTGTCTCTTTCAAGCTAGTGAAAGACTATACACCTTTAACTATTCAGTTTAAAAGGATAGGATAGAATCCTTGTTGATTTTCTATGATGTAATGGATATTGTAACTGGAACTGAAGTTGAACCTGCAGCTTTTGATGAGGCTCAGAGATTCAAGAAGAGAGCAAGAATTGCTCTACATATCATCAAATTGAACATCTCTTATGAGATGTTGAGAGAGATTAGTTCATGCACCTCAGCAAAGGAGACTTGGGAGACTCTAAAGAACCTTCAAGATGCCAAGATCAAGTCAAGATCAGATAGATATATTTTAAGGAGGAGTGTTAAGAATTGTAAAACATATCTATCATCTGTTGTTAATGTTTGGGGGATCCTACCCATGTAAATATTCTGAACATATCCAAGGTATGTGAATTGAGCACATATCCTTGTAGAATAGGGCGAGTTTGGGCTAGGTAGATCAAATTCCAGTGACATGGATAAAGTCTAGTTGGTCTTGTATGATATGGAATAATGTTGACAATGTCTAGTTTGACATGCATATAGAGATTCACATGGAATTGGTCAATTCTGACCTTGTAGAAACTCGAGCCACAATAAATGCATAATGTCCTAAGTTTCCATAGTAACATGCAAAGCATGCAATCACTCTAATGGACACATGCAGGTAGATTTGTACATGGCTAGTTGAGAAATTGTCATTTGGAGAAAGTAGGTAGAAGTTAGGTGCAACCTATGCATGCTAGCAGTTTGTTGTCAAGTTAATAGTTGTTTGCACTTGAATAGGTGTAGGATGTGCATTGAATGCAAGGAGTACCACGAATTTTGGCTCTCCTATATATGCACATATCATTCTCATTCACAAAGTAATGAATAACCAAAGTTTTGTAGCTATCTCATGCTTGGTTGGATCTAAACTTTTTTTTTTTGTTATCTCTCTAGCTCTCTCTCTCTAACTCATGTTGAGGCTAATGCTTATGCATTGTAATCTTGTACTTTTAATCATTCTTTGATTCATTGCTATCATAGTCTATTGATTAGCATGCTAGATTGTGAATAAGCCATATCTTCTGAACTAGATCTTGTTGAACAATCTAGAATCAGGGTACTGTGCCAATCACAAAGCTTAATCAAGATCAGTCACTCTTGTGGACATTCCCCACACGTGTGAATTCTGGAATTTTCAACATATAGGACTAAGTACCATGTAGATGGAAGTATAGAAAAGCACAAAGCAAGATTGGTGATCAAAGGGTACGCACAAAATAAAGACATCGACTATGAGGAGACCTTTGCGCCGGTTTGTAAGTGGAATACTCTACGTCTACTTATTGCTTTAGCTTCACATTTTGGTTGGCCTTTGCATCAGATGGATGTGAAATCTGCTTTTCTAAATGGTGAGTTAGAAGAAGAAGTGTTCATGGATCAATCTGAAGGCTTTGTAACGAAGGGACAGAAAAATAAGGTATGTCGCTTGAAGAAGGCGCTTTATGGTCTTAAACAAGCACCACGTGTGTGGTATAGCAGGATTGATGCCTACTTTCGTTCAAAGGGGATGGTGAGAACACGTTCTGATCCAAATCTATATGTCTTATCCTTTGATGGTATGGTTGCTTTGATTGCTCTTTATGTTGATGACTTGATTATTACGGAAAATAATCAAGAGATGATAGACATGATCAAGAAAGACCTCATGAAATAATTCGAGATGACAGATCTCAGCCTGATGCATTACAGCCTTGGAGTAGAAGTGTGGCAAAAAGGACATGAAGTGGGTTTAACACAGGTGAAGTATGTCAAAAAGTTGCTACACAAGTTTAGGTTGCAGGATTGCAAACCAGTAAACACTCCTATTGAACCAGGTAAAAAGCTTTCTAAGCTTGATGAGTCACAGTCATTTGATGCTACGATGTATAGACAGTTAGTAGGGAGCTTCATTTACCTTACCACGACTAAACCAGATATATGCTATGTTGTTGGCTTTGTAAATCAGTTTATGGCAGCACCTACGGAAACGCATTGGAAGGCAGCTAAACGCATTTTGTTATGTGAAAGGCACTTCAGAGTATGGCTTGATTTACAGGAAGCATGATGGTTTATCTGAGTTGTGTGGCTATGTGGATGTGGATTGGGGAGGTGACTATGATGATCGTAGATCCACCACAAGGTATGTATTCTAGTTTTGTGGTAGTTGCTTTTCCTGGTCTAGTAAGAAGCAAAGTACAATTGCTCTTTCCACCATAGAACCAGAGTATAAGGCAATGTGTAGTGCAGCACATAAAGCTATATGGTTGAGACAAATCCTGGAAGAAATTGGCATGAAGCAGAAAAATCCCACGACTTTACATAGCGACAGTCAGAGTGGCATTCAGGTAGCAAAGAATCCAGTGTTCCATGTGAGAACTAAACACATTGAAATTCAGTATCACTTCATATGTGAGAGGCTGCTGAGTCGTGAAATTCATGTTGTTCATTGTAGCACAGAAGAACAACTAGCTGATATTTTCACTAAGCCACTTACTGGAGAAAAGTTTGATAAGTTTACATCAAAGCTTTCTGTACTAAAAGTTTGTTGACTTTAAAGCTATGTATATGACTGTATAAAAAGTAGACTCTACTTTAAGGGAGAGAGTTAGAATTAAAGTAGAATCACTGTGTTACTGTATTGTGGGTCCTATCAGTGGATAAGGATCAATTGGCCTCGCCATGAGGCAAGTCGACGGGACACGCGTCCCGCCAACGGCAACCTGGGTCATGCATGGGTTGCTTGAGTGAACAACTATATGTACAGTGTAATTTCATTTTGAGAAATACAGTTGCTATGTGAGCTTGCTGTGGAGGGTGTTTTCTGTCTGTGTTACTGTGTAGCAAAATCTGTGTTCCCGTGCAAAGCAAATTCTAAGTGGTAACTCATAATAAGTCTTAAGAATTTCATAGTCGATTAAATCATTGTCTGCTATGTACTTTGACTCATCGGATTTGACATCTCAAACTACTTTTATTCTGCCAGTTTCGAGTATGTAGACTCGATAATATGAAGAATGTAACTCGAATCCTACCAAAAAATCTTGTTCTGTCTTTTCATCGAGTTTCTTTCTCAATTTTTCTAGTATGTGCATATAAACTGCACATCCACATGTCCGAACATGAGCCAGATTTGGCTTCGACTTCCACCATATTTCATGAGGAGTTTTATCCGATATTCTACATTTCAGAATTCAGTTCTGAAGATAGTTCAATGTAGCTACTGCTTCCGCCCACAACTGCTTTGGTGCTTTTGCATGAGCCATCATACACCTGGCAGCCTACTGTACGATTTCTTCATTTCACAATTCCATTGTGTTGAGGTGTGTATGATGCAGTCTTCGTATGCATAATACCTCGATCAGTACAGAAAGTTTCGAATTCATTGGAAATGTACTCACCTCCACGATCTATGCAAATTTGCTTTAACTTGTTGCCTGTCTGTTTCTCAGCCCAATAGGTATAATCACAAAAGCCTTTGATTTTGTATGAATAAAGTATACTACAACGAACTTGCTAAAGTCATCAATAAACTTTATGAAGTACTTTGCATCACCTAAAGATAATATTCCGAATGGTCCATAAAAGGTAGAGCATCTTGAATAGAAAAACTTTGTACAACATTGGAGAACTCATCTCCAAGACCATTCAAAATGATTTGAACAAGCTCATCATCTTGAATACCCTCACTTGTGATGGAAAGTTCTTTATTGTGAGACTTTATTCTCAAGACCTACTCTTGAGCACTCTCATCACTCCCTTTAATGCTTTGAAGAACTTTATTTCTTAACATAAGCACTCTAGAGGTATTTTTGGATTCATAAATCCCTTTTAGATAGTTCCATGCCTCTTTGGCCGACGTACAAGATAAGGATCAAGCCCTGAAATCATTGGATTCAAGCCTCTGTTGGCTGACTCCAATGCGTACGTTAGAGTTACAGATGGGCATATCATCATAGTGGTTGTATATGTGGAGGACACTCTGATACTTTGCAGGAGTGAGCAGTTAATTGCTGAAGTAAAGACAGAAATCTCAACATTTTGAGATAGTGGATCTGGGAGAAGCCAGGTGTTACCTAGGCTTACAAATTGAAAGGGACTATGAGGAAGGCAAGTTATACCTTCACCAGTCCAGATACACCTAGAAGATCCTAGAGGATTTTAGGATGTTAAACTACAAAGGAGCAAACACTCCAATGCTCGCGGGAACGGTGCTAACAAATGACGACTGTCCAAAGACTGAGGAAAAAAGAGAACAGATGCAGCTCACTCCCTACAAAAGGCTGATAGGTTCACTGATGTACCTTGCAAACAACACACGTCCTGATATTGCTTATGCAGTATTCAGGATGAGCCAATTCTGCACGAATCCAGGCTCAAGACATTGGAAGATTGCGAAACGAATTTTGCAATATCTTCAATTAACGAGGAATTATGGCTTGTGTTATTGTCGTGGTGCAAGTCTCAGGATACTTTCCTACAGTGATGCTAGTTGGGCATCTCTCAGGGACGACTGTAAAAGCGTTTCAGGAGGATGCACCATCCCATCAAGAGCAGTAGTTCTCTAGGTCAACAAGAAGCAGACCATTGTAGTCCAGTCATCCTGCGAAGCAGAGTACGTAGCAGCAGCAAAGATGGCCAATGAAATAATTTGGCTAAGACAGTTTCTGGATGAATTGGGCGAAACAAGGAATGAGCCACTGATCTTGCAGATGGACAACACCTCCGCAATACACCTCATGAAGGATCTCGTTTTCCATTTTAGGACTAAGCACATTGCGATCAAGTATCACTTGTTCAGGGATCAGATTGAGAAGAAGATGATGCAGACCACCTTCATCGGAACGAAAGATATGGTTGCTGACATCTTCACAAAGGCTCTGGACAAAGGACTCTTTGAGAGGCAAAGGAGCAGTCTCGAGATCATAAGGCTACCATGCTTTGAGAGGGAGCTGAAGAAACAAAGTGTTTCTAAATACAAAGCCTTGCTAGCTTGCGGCCCCTCGACTGACGAACATGTTTGCGAAACTCAAATATCTGAAGACACGAAACACAAAGAGTTTCACGAACATGAAAGTCAACGAAGACGAAGACCAACATGTTCACGAACTTGAACATCTGAAGAGTGAAACATGAAGAGTCTCGCAAACATGAACGATCCACGAACTAGATTCCCTTGCGGTCCTATACGAGAGAAAGGCGAACGAGATAAACGAAACCCACGATGAAAACGAAACCCATTTTGTCCTCACGCTCCAAGGAGTACCACCAGAGATCACGCAAGTACCAGAAGTACAGAGATCTGACCTGATGGCATGACATCAATAGATACTCCCTAGGTCGTGGCTAAACTGCCACTCTTGTAATTCTCTGGTTAGTTGTAGATGGTTAATCACTCTAATCTTAGATTTGCATAGAGAGACTATACTTACTGAATAACACTTGACATATATCAATAGGATACACAGTTTGTAACTATGTAAGAAAGAAGAACAAGAAGTAGTCTGATGCTAGTAAGCAATCAAGATGAAAAACAGAGAGAAGCTCCACCTGCATGCGAGAAGACAATTCTGTCTAGGATCAGAAGATCTGATTGTCCGCTAGTAAAGCGAGACTGATACTCGTGAGAGAACCGTGATTCTCTCATGCCAATGCACTATGTGGATTTGATGCAGTGCCCTGAAGAAATCAGAGAAAATCAATATAGATTAATTTTTGCTTGTGTCTGATCTTGAATGTCGAATGCTTATGCTGTTTATTTTAATATCTCTGAGTTTTCTTGTTGAATTTTGCACCTTGGTTGAAATGAAGTCGAATGCTATATTATTTTTTATGACGTAAATCAGTAGTACCTGACTACTCTCTAGAGAATTGTAGGAGTGTTTCAGTTGGCAGTGCACAGCGAACGCATCTGAATTCCATCCGAATCTCGAAAGAGAGTTGCGAATGTCTTCGTGAAATTTTTCTTCTCACAATTCTCATCATTCGTATCGGAGCACCGCTCGACTCCCAATAGTGCTATCAGAGCGCTGACTCAATTCTCTTCAAGATCCAGACTTCCAGAGAGTCAGAATGCCTATCGAAATATACAGATCTGTGGGATTTGTTAAATTAGTGCCTATTTTGATGGCTATTCTGATGCCAGATCCTGTTGGCGATCCAATTTTTTAGTGCATTTGAAGGATTCCATATGGATGCTTGTTGCTCTTTCTGTAAAATTAACTTGTTACAACTATTTTTTGTGATACTAAACATAACAAACTACAATATTGGTTTTTGTTTTGCAGGTTTTATTATTAGTTATTGGGCCGATATTCATCATAGCATTTCAAGCAGATCATCATCATAGCAGCTCCTTGGGATACTTTCAGGGTCGGAATGGAGCTCGGAATAGATTATGCTAGTTTTAACAGTATACCAGTGGCTATTTCGAGGCCTATTTTGACCTCGTTTGTCTCCTATTTTTTGTTGTAGATCCACATTTTGTAGTGTAGGACTACATTCAATTTTATTTACATTAGGATTTATGAAAACAGATCTATACATCTTAAAAACAAATCTATAATTTTGTTTATAAATCTGTTGATAATGGGTTATATCCTATCTTTTGTTTGTGTCCTATCTTTTGTTGTAGATGCACATTTTGTAGTGTAGGAATACGTTCAATTTTATTTTACATTAGGATTTATGAAAATACAAATCTCTACATTTATTGATGAATCTGTTGATAATGGGTGAGAGTTAGTGAAGGTCGGAACAGACCTCGAAATATTTGGATCCGTTCAAGGCACTATACCATCTTTTATTTTGAGGTCCATTCCGACCTCTGCTCTTACATTCAAAAACAAATCTCTGGTAAACATTAGCAATTTGTGCTTGAACCATGCTAGATTATTACCACCTCAGCTGATATATCAAGATTACCCATCCTAGTTGATATATCAAAATAAACAAAATGTGACTCAACACCACCACATTTTTTATATTCTTTTACCACATTGAGGCCTTCATGCTGCCTTCTTGATTATGTTTGTCCTTGAAATGCGACACTTCTTTGCTAGTGTTTTTATGAACCCATTGGGGAACTCCATAGTTGGCCTAAGAAAACAAATGATTCCCATTCTCAACAATTCGTGGTATACATAATTAATGTTTCAAGCTTACTAGTTCGTGCTACTCTGATTTGTAGGACTTTAATCTAGTCCTGTTATTTTAATTTACAGGATCATAATTTATGTGTTGTGTATTGGTTATGTTTCATGTTGAGAGAGAGAGAGAGAGAGAGAGAGAGAGAGAGAGAGAGAGAGAGAGAGAGAGAGAGAGAGAGAGAGAGAGAGAGAGAGAGAGAGAGAGAGAGAGAGAGAGAGATATCATGAAAGAGTTATAGGTAACCAACACTCCCAATTCTAGAAAGGTATGTCCGATAAAGGCATGGTTCAAATGTTTCTTGTTGGACGATAAGTTCCATAAGAAAGCCCAAACGACGTAAGGAGGGAGCATGTGATGACATTCTGAAATAGGATATATATATATATATATATATATATATATATATATATATATATATATATATATATATATATATATATATATATATATATATATATAACCATACGCTTTGGACGTTTTGATTAGCACTCTACTATGTTCTTTTTTTTTTTTTCTCCTTGTGTGTGTTTAGGTTTTAGGATTTAGGATGCGCATGTGTGTGCGCGTGTGTGATGCCATTCATTTATGTTTCATGATTATCAGTTCATGCTACCCTAATTCGTAGTATCTTGATTTATGTTTCATGCTTACTAGTTCATGCTACTTTGATTTATAGGATCTTAATCTATTCATGTTATTTTAATTTGCAGGGTCATAATTTATGTAATGTGTATTGGTTATGTTTCATGCTTAGAGAGAGAGAGAGAGAGAGAGAGAGAGAGAGAGAGAGAGAGAGAGAGAGAGAGAGAGAGAGAGAGAGAGAGAGAGAGAGAGAGAGAGAGATCATGAAAGAGTTAAAGATAACCAACACTCCTAATTCTAGGAAGGTGTGTAGCCCTTGTTTTCTTTCGATAAAGGCGTGGTTCAAATGTTTCTTGTTGGACGATGATTTCCACGAGAAAACCCAAACGCCGTAGGGAGGGAGCATGTGGTGACATTCTGGAATAGAATCTAACTGTACGATTCTAGAGTTTGGATTAGCACTCTAGTATATTCTTTCTTTTTTTTCTCCTCGTGTGTATTTAGGTTTTAGGGTTTAGGGTGTGCGTGTGCGTGTGCATGTGTGATGCCATTTGTTTATGTTTCATGATTATTAGTTCATGCTACCCTAATTCATAGTATCTTGATTTATGTTTCATGCTTACTAGTTCATGCTACTCTAATTTATAAGATCTTAATCTATTCATGTTATTTTAATTTGCAAGATCATAATTTATGTGTTGTGTATAGGTTATGTTTCATGCTTAGAAATATAGAGCGAGGGATATGGGGAGAGAGAGAGAGAGAGAGAGAGAGAGAGAGAGAGAGAGAGAGAGAGAGAGAGAGAGAGAGAGAGAGAGAGAGAGAGAGAGAGAGTTAAAGATAACCAACACTCCCAATTCTAGGAAGGTGTGTAGCCCTTGTCTTCTTCCGATAAAGGCGTGGTTCAAATATTTCTTGTTGGATGATAAGTTTAACGAGAAAGCCCAAACGCCGTAGGGAGGGAGCATGTGGTGACATTCTAGAATAGAATCTAATTGTACAATTCGGGAGTTTTGAGTAGCACTCTACTATGTTCATTCTTTTTTTCTCCAAGTGTGTGCTTAGGTTTTAGGGTTTAGGGTTTAGGGTGTGCGTGTGCGTGTGCGTGTGTGATGTCATTCGTTTATGTTTCATGATTACCAGTTCATGCTACCCTAATTCATAGTATCTTGATTTATGTTTCATGCCTACGAGTTCATGCTACTTTGATTTATAGGATGTTAATCTATTTATGTTATTTTAATCTGTAGGATCATAATTTATGTGTTGTGTATTGGTTATGTTTCATGCTTAGAAATAGAGAGCGGGGGATATGGAGAGAGAGAGAGAGAGAGAGAGAGAGAGAGAGAGAGAGAGAGAGAGAGAGAGAGAGAGAGAGAGAGAGAGAGAGAGAGAGAGAGAGAGATCTTGAAAGAGTTAAAGATATTTAACACTCCCAATTCTAGAAAGGTGTGTAGCCCTTGTTTTCTTCCGATAAAGACATGGTTCAAATGTTTCTTGTTGGACGATAAGTTCCACAAGAAAGCCCTGGAATAGAATATAACTGTGTGGTTCGGGAGTTTTGATTAGCACTCTACTATGTTTTTTTTTTCTCCTCGTGTGTGTTTAGGTTTTAGGGTTTAGGGTGTGCACGTGCGTGTGCGTGTGCTTATGGTTTTGAGTCAAAGCTACGAGGACAATACCAACATATAAATCAATTTTCATCTATATCAACCGCATACCCTAAACCCTAACAATATTGTGAACACACGAATTCATTGAGGATGCAAAGGGGGCTAATTGGCTCCGCAATCGAATTGTCTGTGCCAATAGGGTGTCTCGCCTAAAAATGACGACACCAAAGAGGCATATGGTATGCAGGCCGTTGACGTTTTTGAATCTCATGGTTCACCACATCGAAATGAGAAAAGTGTGTCTGCTACTTCAAACTCAATAACTATAAAAGATTGTATGAGGTTCATTTGGATTCAAACACATGTAACCACTTTGAAGTGTTGAGTTCAAAGTAGCAACATCCTTTTCTCTCTTCGATGTTACAAACCATGTGGTTACAAGGACTGTCATGGGCCTACACACCATAGTCCTTTTTCATGTCTTCATAGAAGAGACACCCCCTCATTATGTACGAGTCACTTATGGGGCCAATGGGCCTCTTATTGATGTCTATTCCTCAATGTGGTTCAATCTGAATCATCATTGTTGTTTGAACTTGAAATGGTCGTGAATTGACAATACATATGTGTTGGTATTGACGTTGTTGCTATGAGTCAGTATACATAAAAGTTTTGGCATCCGTTTTACAATACTCTATTTTTTTAGCCCATGGGAAAAGAGAGAGAGAGAGAGAGAGAGAGAGAGAGAGAGAGAGAGAGAGAGAGAGAGAGAGAGAGAGAGAGAGAGAGAGAGAGAGAGAGAGAGAGAGAGAGAGAGAGAGAGAGAGAGAGAGAGAGAGAGAGAGAGAGAGAGAGAGAGAGAGAGAGAGAGAGAGAGAGATATGCATGTTTTGTAGATGTAGGACTACATTCAATTTTATTTACATTAGGTTTTATGAAAACAAATCTACACATTTTAGAAACAATCTATACGTTTATTTATAAATATGTTGATAATGGATACATCTATCAACTGGGGTGGAAATCAGTTGAGGTCGGAATAGACCTCGGAATATCTGGATTTGTTTAAGAGAGTATACCATCTCTTATTCCGAGGTCCATTCCGACCTCTGCTCATACATCTGTTACAGTTCATAAACAGATTCATATATGCTAGATTGTTACCAACTCATAAATGCTAGATGGACATGGTGATATTTTTTTTTTTACTATTTTTGAAACTCCCCTTGCTCGTCTACAGTATTTATCTCTCTTATTTCGTTGCATCCATTATGTCAGATGATGGCTCCCCTAGTCAGAGGTCAGGCCATAGTAGCGGGTCATCCCATCTTTCCTCTATGAATGAGAGTGATCTCATTAGCTACCTTGATCAGTTGCCTTCCTCGCAGTAGGAGAGGGTCTTACAATGATTGAGGGCTCGACGCAAGGCTCCTCTCGATTGGTTGAGTACACATCATCGACCGAGTAGATTCAATCGACTCCTCGTATAGACCAGTCACATTTTTTTCCTTCCCGTGAGGGTCACTTCGACGAGGGTCACACCCCAACCCATTGCGCTACTGCCAGTGCTACCTCCAACATTCTCGGGAGAGAAGGAGCCGCCTCGGTGTTTCTTGTTATGGAGGATGTAGCGATGACCCTGATATCCCTGATGTGGTCATGAGTTTTGCACGTCCACATAGCATATCTTGTCATGGGGAGTCCCTACTTCAAGATACACTGATCCAAGAAACAACACGTACGTCACACAATACCGAGACTCCTACATTTGTCACACCTCAGATTCTCGCACGCCCACTTTCACCCCTCATTTTTTCTCCCTCTGGGCCCACTACCACTGAGTTTTGTCCTTCCGACTATACTCTGTGGGATCACGTTTCACAATGAGGTTTTCAGCCCACTCCCCTCCAGTCCCCTCCTATCTATTCTCCTATTTCAATGTCCCCCCTTGGCTGTTCTCCCCTCGATACCCCCCCCTTCTCTATTCTCCCATCGGCGGAGCATCTCCCACACCTGAGGCCATTCCCACAGACACTCCCAAGGCCACATCTCCCTTATCGGAGGCCACCCCCTTAGACACTCCCATGGCCACATCGCCACCAATTGCCATCCCATCGTCGTATGACATAGATAGGGATGGTCACATCATTGAGAATAACCGTGGTAAGGTGGTCATCTCACGCATGAGGATGCTCATGTATATCCACTTTCCCAGAGATATTCTTCATGACTGGAGCGATGTCAGCGATGACTGCAAGAATCGTGTCATTGACCAACTGCGTAGTGAATTCTCTGTCTCCTCCCAAGACATGGAATTTGCACATAAATGGATGAGGAGCCACATGGGAGCTATGATGAGCCACCGCAAATCGAAGATCAAAGATGCAGTGAAAGCCAAGAGAGGTAGGCCTTCCCACGTGGAGAAAGAGGACTAGAAGCATGCGAAGAAAGAGTATTGAGATAATGCAGAATGCTTTCGACAGCAGCGAGAGCCAGCCAGAGTCCCCGACTAGAGACCACGGGGCCTTCTCACTTGGGCAGTGGTGGCAAGAGATATTTTTGAGCCCACTTTGTAAGTCTATCCTATACCCATTTGTGTAATTTGACTATTGCTTGTTTTTTTTTTTGCTCTTGGGATTTTTTCATAAGACACGTTGGAATAAAATGCTCTCTTTATATGATGGAATGTTTGTGCACCGATCCACCATGGGGCGTTCTCCTACACATGACGAGTATATGTATGCATATTCCCACGGTACATAGGCAGGACTTGAGTTATTGGAGAGGGCGTAAGTATAAATTCATGTGTCTTGTGCGTGCAAGAACAACAAGCTCCACATGGCAGAGATGACAAGGAGGAATAGAATAGGTCTAGTTAGTGTTTTTGCTCTATAGCTAGCCTTTTTGTCGTCCTCTACTTTCGTGTTAATCAAAAATGCATATTTATCTCTATTGTTTATCAGAGAATTACAAGACAAGTTGATACTAATCAACTAGTTAGTTATTCTCTGTTATCATTGTCTCCTTCAGCTAAGCGTGAAGTACAATACACCACCCTCGTCGAGCTACTCGTTGGCAGCGCGAATCTTTTGTTTCGTGTCTTGTTCTAGTGTGTTTCATCGTCTGGTCGTCAGACCGAATCTCGAACACCTTTCTTTCGGTCTTCGGGGTATGTTCAATCTTTGCTTCATCACCTTTGCGACAAAGTTGCAGGAGTTCACAATTTCTGACACTCCCTCTTGAACCTTGTAACTTTGTATATTTAATCCAATTATTTTTCATTGTCTTGCGAAGAGTGGTTTGTCAAGCGGCTTCATGAGTAAATCTACAATCATGTCTTTAGATTTTATGTATTGAACCTTGAGTTCTCCTTTCAAGATCAAGTCTCGAATATGATGATACTTTAGAGGTATATGTTTTGTCTTTGAATGGAAAACAAGATCTTGGGACAAATATATGGCACTTTGAGAATCCGTCATCATTGTGCATGGTTATCTTTGTGGTATGCCAACTGCTTCCAATATCATCTGCAACCATCCTACCTCGTTCGCCATCTTTGAAACTACGACATATTTAGCTTCGCATGAGGATTGAGCCACCAAGGTTTGTTTCTTGCATGTCCAGCTGATTGCTACTCCGCACACAATCGAACATCCTCTTGTCATGGACTTGTTGTCATCTTTGCAGCTTGCCCAACTTGCATCATTGTAGTGTTGTAGCTCAAATCCTTTCCTTCTTCTGCTTTTTAGGTTAATCCCATGTTTTGAGTACCCTTCAGATATTGCGGAATTCGTTTCGCCATTTGCCAATGTGCCATGCTAGGATTTGAAAAGAATTGAATTAAAGCATAGACAAAGAAGGCCAAATCGGGTCTGGTACAGATTGTGAGGTATTGATCAAGTTTTGGTAGGGTATACCTTCCATTTTCTATCTCTCCTCATCTGTATTTGGGCAATCCTCTTTCATAAGTTTGGCTCCAGCTATCATCGATATGGCTTTTTCTTTGCAGTCCATCATTTGGTACTGGTTCAGCACTTTCTAGGTGTACTTTGATTGGCTCAGATGCATTTCTCTTTTGATTCAATTTTTTCTGATTTCCAGCCCAAGGCATTTTGTTGCTTCTCCTAGATCTGTGATTTCATAACTTTAAAAATTTGACTCTTTGTTTTCTTGATTAGCATCAGAGAATTTCCTATCATTAGGGAGTCATCTACAAATATAGTCAGAATCACAAAATTTCTTCCTACTTCCTTTATATAGACATTACAGTCTGGTTGTGTAGGAATGTAATCTAGACACTTTAGAAGACTATCGATCTTCTTATACCAAGATCGTGATGTCTGTTTTAGACCATAAATGCATCGTTGCAACTGACAAACATATTGTCGATTGTCGAGGTTTTCAAATCCTTTAGGTTGCTTCATGAAAATTTCTTCCTCTAGATCTCCGTGGAGAAAGGCTATCTTTATATTAATCTAGTGAATTTCCAGATTGTATTGAGTTGCGTATGCAAGGAGCAGTTGAATGCTTGTCATTTCACAAGTGGTGAATACATATCAAAGTAATCAATGTCGTACCTTTGTGTGTAGCCTTTTGCGACAAGCCTTGATTTGTGTCGTTCGACAGTGCCATCTGACTTGATTTTTCTTTCGTAGACCCATTTGTAGTCAATGATCTTTTTATTTTCAAGCAGTGGCTCTACTGTCCATGCCTCATTTTGCCTCATTGATTCGATTTCTTCTAACATTGTCTACTTTTAGAATTCACCGTCTGGACTCTGGATAGCTTCTTGATATATTCATGGCTCTTCAGTGAAGTTGTAGTATTCGAACTCTGTTTTTTCACTCCATTGAAGGTTGTCAGTGTATCATTCTAGAGGTCTTCTTTGTCTTGTCGACCTTCTAGGTCCGATTCGTCGTTGTTCGAATGTTTCTTCTTTGTCGGGTTGATCTTCGGCTTCCTACTGCTCTGGGGTATGGGGTCGACATTTTGATTTGATATTTGTCCTTGATCTCCTTCTTGAATCGGCAGCAGTGTGAAGATCTCATGTCCCTTTTCTTCCTTTAATCCAAGGAATGTGGACTCGTCGAACTTCACATCTCTACTCTACACGACTTTCTTTGTGATTGGGTTGTAGAGTCTGTAGACTTGTGATCCGTTCGAGTATCCCACCATGATTGTTTGCTCCAACTTTTTGTCGAATTTATTTCTTTGTTCCTTTGGTATGTGCTTGTATGCTGCACATGCGAATACATGCACATATGACAGATAATGCTTTCTATTTGTCCACATTTCGTACGATGTTTTATTTTCCAGGGCTGTCATTGTTGATCAGTTCTGCAGGTGTACCGCTGCAGTTATTGCCTCAGCCCAGAATTGACTTGGCAATCGAGCCTGCGCCATCATGCATCTGGCTCCTTTGACTAGTGTCCTGTTTCTTCTTTTTGCGATACCATTATATTCTGGTGTGTACGTAGGAGCGAATTGATGCTCTATTCCTTGTTGTTGGCAGAATTTTGAAAATTTTGTGCTCTTGTACTCACCTCCATTATTAGACCTGATGATCTAAATATTCTTCGAGGTGTGTCTTTCTGCAAATGCCCACGAACTTCGAAAGAGTCAAACACTTCAGATTCTTTCTTCAAGTAATAGATCGTTGTCATCCAACTGTAGTCATCAATAAACATCAGGAAATACCTCGACCATGAGAGCGAATCAACTTTCATCAGTCCACAGACATCTGAGTGAACGAGCTCAAGATCTTCTTTAGCTCTTCTTCCCTCGTGTACGAATGGATTTTGATGTTGTTTCCCTTACTGACAGGCTTCGCAGAACTTAGTATCGAGTCTAGATATTTTCAAACCTATGACTATGTCCTTTCTGCTCATGTCGTAGAGGCTCCTCATGTTCAAATGATACATTCGTCTATGCTAGAGTTGATTTTCATTTTCTGATGCATTTAGTATGCTATCAGAATTGCTGATTATCTTGGCTTGGTAGAGATTGCCTTCTCTGCATCCAACTATCATGAACTTGTTCGTTGTTTTCTTGATCATTCGACATATATTGCCATCGAATAGAACTCGCATTCCAAGATTTGCCATCTTGGAGACTTATAGTGGGTCTTTTTTTAATGAGGGTATGTAGAGTGCTCCTGGCAGCTCTGCTTGTCCCGACAGTGTTTGTAGTTGTAGAGTTCCGACACCCTTGACATCGTGTTGGCTCCCATTGCCTAGAATCACTGCTATGTTTTTTTTGAGTTCTCTGAAGTCGATCAAGATTCTTTTGTTGCAAGTGATGTGTGAGCTTGCTCCTGAATCAATGACTACATCAGAGTCTTCTTTAGTGTAGCTTGTTGAGGCTTCGTCGAATATCGTGAAGGCCTCATCACTTTTATCTACATCCTTCGACGACTCTTCAACATTCACCTTGTCAGATTTGTTTTTTCTTTTCGGATTGAATCCACAATCGCATACAGAATGTCCCGTCTTCTTGTAGTGCATGCAAGGTATTGTCAGGTTAAACCAGCATTTGTTGGCTGCGTGTCCTGGCTTGTGACAGTGATCACATGAGGATGTTTGTTGGTTGTCGTTGCCTCTGCTCAAAGACTTTGTATTCGCCTTGTCAAATCTGGGTCTAGGTTTGTTCTTCTTCTTTCTCTTCATGAAAAGGGCCTTCTCTTGGTCACTGTTTCCTTCTCCTTTGTCCCTCATCAGTCTCTCATCAGCGACAAGACTGATTTCTCTCTCGAGTGTCATATCTGGTAGGCTCAGTATGAGCATTTTCAATGGCTGATAGGACGTAGGTAGGGATTTCATGAAGTACATCATTTTTTTGTGGTGTTGGGACCTGGTGTTCTTACCTAGATGTAGTGAGTTGATCGAAGATCGTTCTGATCTTCTCAATATGCTGATCCAACTGGTTGCCATCCCATCATATAGATTGCTGCTGATTGTGAAGATGCATCACTGAAGCGGCAGTCCTCACTTCTCGTACTTCTACTTTAGTCTTTCCCATGCTTCATGACTGCTCTCACAGTCTTTGATCTGCATGAGTATTTCTTTGTTGATGGATGAAAAGATGATCGTCATTGCACGTTCATCTTTTCTGATCCACTCAACTCTCCTTGGGTCTCCCTCTGGAGGCTGCACCTCTGTGAGTTCGGTCACCGACTAGATGCCTTCACCCTTCAAAAGTGTTTTGATTTTGAAGTTTCATACTCTGTAGTTTTCGCCATCAAGACTGATTGCTATTCTTGTTTGGATCATTGTAGACATATTGTGTTGTCTTAGAAAATTACTGCTCGGATATCACGTAGCAATAACCTGGGGCTCTGATACCATGTAGCAAAATTTTGCTTTGTTGTTTCTGTTTTATTTTTCCAGGATCCTAAGCAAACAACTGTAGATCACAAATAATGACATAATCAATCAAGAAGATGACACAAACGATGAGGTGAAAAAGAGAAAAATTATATTTTTTGTTTTTTGTTTTCGGACGAGTCGTTCGGTGTCTCGCTCGTTGGCGGCCTGACGCTCACCTCTGTCGTTGTGTTTTGCTCGTTGGCAGACTTTCATGCACAGCTCTATATTCTTCTATTCTATTCGTTCTCTTTATCGTCCTCTACTTTTGTGCTAATTAAAAATGCGTATTTATTTCCACTGTGTGGAGTTTACAAGATAGTTCATCAAAAAATTACAAAACAAGTTAATATTGATCAACTAGTTAGTTATTCTCTGTTATCGCTGTCTCCTTCAGTTGAGCGCAAAGTACAATACACAACGCTCATCGAGCTGCCAGTTGGCAGCGCGAATTGTTTTCTTTTGTTTTGTGTCTTCTTCTAGTGTGTTTCATTGTCTGGTCATTGGGCCAGATCTTGAACACCTTTCTTTCAGTTTTCGGGGTATGTTCGCCCTTCACTTCATTTTGTTTCGTCTCGCTTCGTCACCTTCGCGACAAAGTTGTAGGAGTTTACAATTTCTAACACAGCTGACATCTTGCCATCCTATAACATAGATGCGGAGAAGCACATTGTTGAGGATGACCGCGATGGTCACATCATCACTCGCATGAGGCAACTCACGCAAGTGGTCTTCAATAGGGACATTTTCAAGGATTGGCGCAAACAAAGTGATGAGGGAAAAAATAATGTCATTGACCAATTGTATAGAGAATTTCTAGTGCCCTCCCTTGATTTGGAATTTGACCGAATATGGATGGGAAAATGCATGGGAAGCATGATGAGCCACCACAAATCAGAGATCTAAGAGGCGATGAGAGTTGGCAAATCTAGGCCATACAATGTGCACAAGGACGATTGGAAGTTTGCAAAGAAAGAATTTCGAGAAGGTCCAGATCGTTTTAGACAACAAAGAGAGGCATATAAGAAGCAAATGGAGACGGTAGGGGCCTCGGCAGTGGTGGCCAAGGTTCTTTTCATGCCCATTTCATAAGTCTCCCCACTCATAAGTTGAACTTGTTTTTTCGTAGATCCCATTCTAGACAACACATTTGCTTGCCTACTCTCCTCAAGCACATGAACTCCTTGTAGGATCTCCATTATCTCTTGGATTGCATAGGATAGAGCAAGATTAGATTGATTTTCATGAAGTCCATTCAAGACACATTGAGCTAGCTTTCCTTGGTTGATTGGCTCTCCAATGCATGTTAGCTCTCTATTCTAGTCTTTCACTCTAAGTACATAGCTTTGAGCACTTTCTTTTTTGATTTGGTAGATTTGGAGGATTTTGTTTCTCAAGCTAAGCAATTTTGACATATCTTTGGACTTATAGATATCTTTGGGAGAGACATATGCTCCTATATCCCTAAGAATCTCATTGGACACATTCATCTATATGCAATAAAATGCCATTCTAGATCTCTTCTTGAACCTCACATTATCTTCAAGAATGTGAGCCTCCTCCTCAATCCCCATTACTATATCTTGAAGCAGTATAATTGATTTCATTCTAACTTTTTAAATGAAATAGCTAGATGAAGTTATTCTCTCAACTGCTTTAAAAAGAAAAGATCAAATTGATGCCATTATGAAGCAAGGATTGTACACAAAATACACGTGTGAGTAATAATCGAAGGTGATGTTGTTGGTCCTTGCAATCTAAGATTGATGTAGACTCAAGATTAGCAAGATCCACAAAGACCTTGATCACAAAAAATGATACTCTCCACTATTGTCAAGCATTTTAAAAAAATTAACTTTGCCTAAGTCACAATCTTGATTCCATGATCCACTCACCCCTAATAGTCCCACTCAAGTCTAGATAATCTTTTTCTAAGAGTTGTAATGGATTTGATTTGATTTAAAGTCAAACTATTTTTAATCTTTTTACTGACAAGATATAAGATTCACAAGCAATTTTGAACTTGACACAAGATCATAATTGATCTTAACCAAAAAACACCAAGTCTTTGGTGTGTTGTGAACCTTAATATCAGATCAAAAGTTTCAATTTAGTGGATGGAATCCATTCGAGTAACTTGTAATCAAATCTATGTTTGTAGATGTTGATATTAATCGAGCATCTAGACACAAAAGAGCAAAATTTGCTAAATGTCCAAAGATTTAGATATTTCTTAGTCTTTGAACTTTACTTACAATAAGAAAGCACCTCTTGATCACTTTATTATTTATCTAATAAATGATTTAAAGCTATGATCTCATTGAGAGCACATTAGCTCTTCAATTCCTACATTTGCACCAAAAAACTTGCTAAGTATGATCAAAATAACTGAAATTCTTGAATCTAGTTCTAATTCCATGTGAAAAATGAAGGATGTAATGTTTAATTTAATCTTTCAACAACTTCATTCAAGCATTGGAGTTTGCACAATGATCAAATCAATGAGGACTAGTCTCGGATTTTCACAACAATCTCATCTAGATTGTTAGATTGGCAATAGCTCCTAATGTCATTATGATCATTCAAAAAATGCATTCAATGCAAAATGAAGTATATGTGGGACAACAAATCAACTTAATAGCATTCAATTAACCATTTACACCACCAAGATCAAGCATAGATTGATGCTTTAACTTGGCCTTGGAAAACATCACTAGATGTTGACCTTCCTCTACTATCTAAGCCCCTAGCCTAAGATCACACCCACTTGGTGGTTGGATTTAATGAGTCATGTGGATTGTCACAAAAATCTCTCAAATTTAGCCCATAAGTTAGGACTTAAATTTTTAGGCTCAACTTGGCCACCTCATAAATATCACATGGAGTATGTGTTGCATTGTGATTGGCTACATGTGTAGTTTGTCAAATTTGTGACATATTATCAGTTTGAATGTTTTTTAGCCCTATAGAAACCAAATGTAAAGTGTCAAAGTTCCCAAAAAAAGAACTTTGTTCTATGAGTTTTGCTGAGTCTCACATTTATACAAGGTTGATTGGCAATTGCAAATGCTTACATAGAATTCCTCTAGATGTGAATGTTCCAGTCTCGAGTGAGAAACAACTTGCTAAACAAATATACATGACTCAATGAAAAGGACACATTAGCAAAGTACATGGACCTAAAAAACTAGTGGTTAATTTGCAGTACCAACATATGAGTAGTTTCTTTAGCCAAGATGGCTTTGAAAATAGTCATGTTAATAACAATGCCCATGTAAAGTCAATACAGACATCTTACATAATTATTTTTTTCTTTGTGAATAAAACCACTTATTGATAGTACAACAAACAAAAGAAAGATTGACATATGCATTTCATATAGACTTAGATTCTAGGTGAGAACTATCACCATTTTTTTTGGGGGTATCCAAATATATTGTGGTATATTAAAAAGATTAATTTATTCAAGCCAAATGGTTTTTTTATTGGCATATACCTAAATAAAAGGTACCACATGGAGAATTGCAACACATTCTCCATGCCCATAGAAATGAATCTAGAACTTGCAAGAATATTTATGTGCGTACTATTACAACCAAAAGAGTATGACATGAGATACATTTCTTACATAGCTTAGTGGGAAGTAGCTTCGTGTGTGTTGCGGTATATACCACATGACTAGATTTACTACTTTCATTAAGCATCTTAAGAGTGATTTCACACACCAAGGGGGCCAATAGTGATATTGAGTCACACTTATTCCCCTTTGTAGCTCTCATTTTTTCATCTTTCTTCATCTGGGTTTCACACACAAACCAATGCATAGTGGACCTTCATTCTCTCTCATCTATCCTTAGGCTATTGCAACATGCATGATGTTCTCCCGCTAAAAATATTCAAATATGAACGTCTCTTGAATAATAAGGGCCCTACTATAATGGAGATGAAAAGCGGTAGTGCCTGGCACATTCACGTACATCCATGGAGGAATCTTGAATTTCTATGTTAGGTAACTCTAATGCAACACCTTTGAAAGTCCCTAATATTTTGGAGATTGCAATTGAGTAATTGGTTAACCTTTAGCCAAAGTGCTTCCACTTTGTTGCTTGTGCTGTTGCCATATACTCGGCCTCAATATTTGATGATATTATATCTTTTTTGGTCAAAACGATTCCCAGATGTAGATCTCTATCATTCCACATGTCTACTTGTTAGAAAACTCAATGTTCATTGGAGAGAAACAATAGGAAGCGAACCTAATCCCATTTCACATAGGAAAGTAAAGGGTCTCATCTAACATATGACATTGATACCACTTTGTGAGAGGAAGGCAAAAAGAGTTTACATTTAAATTTTGGAGTATATCTAACATGATAGATGTTGTATTTACCAAGTTCATAGTGACAAACAATGTTCATAAGTATAAAACTATGATAGAATTTAAAACCAATATTCCAAATTTGATGTATCATGAGTCTACCGGTAGACGAGTAAATTGTCGATGTAAGGATGGTCTACGTAGAATTTGCAAAGTACATGTAATAATCATGACATCATAAAATAAATTAGGATTAGCTAGAGTTGACAAGAGTACATCATTTATGAGGTTGTGATGGCTATGTGAGGAAGACATACATTTATTTGCAATAACTTTAATGAGAGAGAGAGAGAGAGAGAGAGAGAGAGAGATAGCAATAACTATAGTCTCGCAATCATTGTTGATAACAGAACTATTTTCCATCCTACATTTGTCGTGAGACATATGCTTGTATGTGTCATTTAGTACATTCAAATAGTCGACCTGCCGCGATATTACTGCAACCGATTCCATGCTTTATTATGCTTTTAATTTAATGTGATCAGCAAGTGGTGTCAATGTGTTTTTGATAAACGCAAACTTTATTGTTGAATATTTGCAGCATCCTGCATGGATTTTGGCAATGAGTGATCTTGATATGATGTCTACCATTAGAGTAGATGAGCCTTTGATGATGGTCGAATATAAAAGTTAGATGAATGAGTGTAGAGTGCATCTCAGGGTCACAAGTTTCTCAGGTGCATATAATAGCATTGGTTTCAGGAGTATTGTTTGAACAGGTAGCAAAACACTTGCTGCAGTTGCATCAATATAGCATTCTTCCGCATCAATGATATGGATCTCTGATCCATGCAAAAAGGTAAGTAGATCGTGTGACGTTGTGCTGTAAGGATCTCCTATACAAGCTGTGATTTGTCATATTCAAGTGAATACTTCCTAAACCAGTCATCCGCAAAGATGCTAAGTTGACTAGTATTGGACATGTCTTTTAGGTATCAAAGGCATTCATTGAACAACGAATTAGGCTCAGCACAAAATTGGAACTTTAAGGTGGAATTGTTGGTAGAGACCTGGAAGCTGTTTGCTATAGAATTGCTAGAAGCTCAAAACGATCACCACACCAAATTTAGAAATCGAATCCTTTCCCAAATGCTCTTTCTGCGCAAATTCCGCTCATTATTTTGGATTGGATGACAGGAAATCACAGTGCTCAACATCTTGTAAGCTTCCCACTGGAATCACTTTCAGCTGATTTCATAAGTGCACATGATCCCAACCTTCCTGGAACTGATGTATTATAGGTATTGTAAGTAGCCTCTTGGCCTAGCGGTCTTTAAGTCTTGCAAGCTAATAGAGCTTACAGATCAGATGCAACTGTCCGTTTGCCATTGCCTTTCCAAGCTACAAGGATTTTATCGACGGCCACTTGATGCATGTCATTGCCTTTCCAATCCACAAGGCTTCCTTCAGCTACTTGATGCATGTAATTATTTCCAATTTTCATCCGCCGAAGGATCTCCACGATTTCTCTCATTGTTGGACGGTCGTCCGGAGATTTCTTGCAACAAACCAACCCTAGTTGCATCATCTGAATAAAGTCCTCTTTATCTGCAGAAGACGCATTTCTGAGCAGCTCTGCATCCACCACTTTTAGCGGATCGTCATGATCAAAGGCATTCTGCACCCATTTTGGCATCGTCGATCCATTCAGCGCGAACAGATCGCTTGTGGGTTTTAGCCCTGTCATCACCTCCAGAAGAACGATGCCATAGCTGTAAACATCCGCTTTGGATGTGAGTCTTCCTAGGGAAGCATTCTCTGCAATGGACAAGGCAGTGATCATCAGCAACAGCTGCTAAAAGATTAACGCAAAGCCTATCTACATGTGGAACTCATATTTAAGAATGGGAATTTGAGATAATACCTGGTGCCATGTATCCGAATGTTCCCTGGAAGGCAGAAGTGGATACACCGCCACTCATGTCAGAATATCTGAGGATCCTTGCAATTCCGAAATCAGCAACATGAGGCTCCATCTCTGCATCTAGGAGAATGTTGCTTGGCTTCAAATCGCAATGAAGAATTGGGTCTGCGCATTCGTGGTGAAGGTAAAGCATTCCTTGAGCCACGCCCGTGATGATCTTATACCACACAGCCCAGCTTGTGATTTCACCCTTCGCCTCGTACAACTGCTTCTCTAGGCTACCGTAGGGCATGAGATCCATGATCAAGGCCTTGAGCTCCATGTTGGCGCAGTAACCCCAAATTCTCACGAGATTGCGGTGCCTCGCCAACCCCAGTGCCTGCAGCTCTGCCAGGAAGCTGGGGTGGCTTGCTGCAACATTGTGGCTCTCAATCTTGAACTTCTTTATAGCAACGAGCAACCCACCAGGCAACGTGCCTTTGTACACAGTACTAAAGCCTCCCGTACCGATTATATTGCCATCGCTGAATCCATCCGTGGCAGTCCAGAGGTCTTGCGTTGTGAGCTGCTTCAGTTTAGGCACCTTGATAAAGACTTCTAGTGTTGTATCAGTGGGTGGAGAAAATTTTCTGATTTGACTTCTGAAGCAAAACAGCAGGCAACAAAGTAGTAATCCAAGACAGAGGCCGCCAACACAGGCCAAAACAATGGCGGTGTTCCGAGCGAAGCCCTTTCTAGAAGATGCTGCAGCTGGTGGGCTCGCTGCGCCAAGGGGGCATTGAATCCGCAGAATTTTTCCACAAAGCTCAGCGTTTCCCTGGAAAGAGCTAGCGGTCAGATTGCGAAACACTCCAGTTGATGGAATCGGACCAACAAGGTCGTTGTAGGAGAGATTGAGAAGAGTCAGCGATTGCAAGAGAACGAGGAAGGAAGGAATAGTGCCTGAAAAATCGTTAGCAGAGAGATCAAGCTCGTTCAGATTCTTCAAATTCTGTAGCTCTGATGGAATATCCCCCACCAAAGCGTTTCCGGAGAGGTTCAACTGCAGCAACCCCACGCAATACCCTATACCTCCAGGGATGCTGCCAGACAAATTGTTGTTGGACAAATCGATAGAAGCGACTAAAGTCATCTGTCCAATTTCTGCAGGTATCAACCCGGACAGCTGATTATGCGTCAGAGAGAAATTCTTTACCAAAGAGCCCCGCCCAGCCACACTACGAGGAATGCTCCCATTGAGCATATTGTAGCCCAGAGTTAGATCTCCTAGCATCGTGAAATTAGCAAAAACATCCGGTATTTCTCCAGCCAATAGGTTATGGTGCAGGTAGAGCATGCTTAACCTGCTGAGGCGGCCTATTTCCGCAGGTATAGCTCCGCTGAACTGATTATAGTGCAATTGCGCTTCATCTAGCAGGGAGCAGTTACCAATTTCGGGAGGAATTTCACCAGAGAGCAAATTGTTGTTGATTATCAATCCAATGAGCGATTTCATCCGACCAAACTCTGGAGCAATGCTACCATTGAGCATATTTCCCTTGAGTTTGAATACCTGCAAATTGGTGAAGTTTGCTGCTAGCTCTGGAGGAATGCTTCCAGTGAGTGCATTATCAGCTATGCTAAATAAGATCGTCAACCTTGTGAGCCGTCCAAGCGAGGCAGGAATGCTACCTGTCAGGCTGTTTGTTCCTAAATCAAACAACGTCAATTGAGAAAAGTTTCCTAGTTCAGGAGGAATGCTGCCCGTAAAATTGTTTCCATCTATCCAAAGCTGCTTCAATTGAGTAAATTGTTGTAACTGGGGAGGAATTGTACCAGAAAGGTTGTTGAATTCAACGTGAAAGAACTGCATATTGGTGCAATTCTGCATCATGGTAAGGGGAATATTGCCTGTGAGGTTGTTGTAGTACATGGTGAAGGCTTCCAACTGTGAGAGCGCACCAAGCTCCGGAGGAATACTCCCTTTCAGATAATTTCCATACAATCCAAACGCAAGAAGCTTGGTCAGATTAGCAAGGGAAGCGGGTATAGTACCTGTGAAGTTGTTATAGCCGATGTCTAGATCCAGCAATTCAGAGAGGACACCCAGTTCAGGAGGCACAGTTCCATTGAGCTTGTTGCGAGAGAGGTCGAGCACCAACAGAGCCGAGCAATTAGATAGCTCCGTTGGGATGTTGCCTATCAGGATATTTGAATACAGAGCAAGAGTATTGAGATTCGACAATCTACCTAGAGAAGGAGGAATAGAGCCAGTGAGATTATTCCTAGAAAGGTTGAGATTATTGAGCATCTGCAGATCTCCTAGCCTGGGAGAGATGGTACCCATCAGTCCCGTTCGGGAGAGATCTAGCCCCACCACACGCTGAAGGGTGAGATTACAAGTTACTCCTGTCCAGCCACAAGGATTCGCTGCAGTGGATGGATCCCAATCCTGTAATGCCTGACCGCTCACGTTTGTCTTGAAGTCTAGTAAAACTTCTGCATCCATCTGCAAGCTTGCCATGGCCAGAGTCGATTTAACTGCAGCAAATGCCAATAGAAACATTCCTGCCCACATAACAGCTCCAGCGAATTGCCCGGGAGAAGATAGCACAGCCATGAATATATTGCACACAAATCAAACTACACTATAATTTTCCATTACCTACGCACTAGATAATCCAATACCTCATGCCACTTCAGATCAATCGATATATCCAATCTTCTCTGATGAAAGTGCAGCAGAATCTGCTTCTAATTCTAATCTTCAAAGAATCGATCAATTGGGCTTATCTACTTATTCAAGATCTTGTCATCCGATGAACATAAATCTCAATCTTAAGACTCGGTTGATAAATATCCACTTGGTGATCTAAATGCTATCTCTACAACCATGCATCACCAGGCATACCAAAAGAACACCCGGAATCAAAATCTTCTCCGATTCTCCTCCCATTCTCGATCTTTTTCTTCTTCTTCTCTCGCAAGCTGTAAGAGCTGCCCGCCGCTGCCATTGCCGTCGCCATATATCGATCATTTTTCCTTTCACGAACCCATTACTTTATACATACACTTAGCTTCAATTCAATGCATCGTCTCTGTATCTTACGGATTTTCTTAGTCTTTTTGGATAATGCTACAGCACACATGGCAACTTGAGCTAGGGAGAATCAAGAAAAGGTCATTGCATCATTCCATCATACCCACTAATCCTTTACAATAACAATAAATTTTCCTTCCATGTCCTCATCATTTACATAAGCTCATTATAGAATATGACTCCCTACCTAAAGTTTTCATTTATGCAGGCTTATTTTACACTATAACACTTAACCCCAAGCAAAGCAAAGGAAAGTAACTCTTGACCAACATCCAACTTATTGGAGGATATAAATAATTTCTCAAACAAAGAAAAGGCATTTTTTCTAACATCATCCAATTCATTGTGTGAGGGACAAATACTATTTCTCAAGCAAAATAAAGAAATCATGAGGCAACATGCAACAATTTGCATCCAAATGATATTTTTCCAATCAAAAGTTAAATTGAGTCACTTTATTGCACTCGCACAATGTCTACCAAAGCAATTTGCAATCCCATATCTAGATTGTCAATACATATCTTTGTCACCTAGAGCACATTAGAGTTGTCAAAAAGGCTTGGTACGGCCATAAGAAGGATCACATAAGCCAAGGATGTTTATAAAGCATTATTTAGGATTGGCAACAATATAAATCGTGATATAAGAAAATGAGTATACCCCGATTGGGGAGAAGCTCTCACTTGTGCTAACCATTTGATGAATAGGATTCCATGTAGCTCTATTGAAGGCAAAGTTGCATGATCATGAAGAACACTTCAAGATGACTGAACCGGAAGCATCGCAAACAGAATTGCTCATGAATATTTTGTCTAGTAAGATCAATATTTCGTTGGGAGAGTTTCTGAAGCTGGTGCCAAAAGCAAAAGAAGTATTAGCACAAAAGTTAACTCAAGCTGAATCAGAAGTCTATCAAGAGCCACTTTTTTGTGTCGGATTTGAAGAATCTAATGAAGTACTCTATGTCGGAGCATCTTGGAAAAGTGAGAAAAAAAATATCACCCTGCCGATATAGCATAGACAATTTCCTAATGAAACAACCGTTAACTTGATTTCTACAAACCTATGTGCAAAATAGGGTCTTACAAAGATAAAACCTGCGACTTTTGCCATTAAGTTGGCTGATTCGTCTGCGAGGAATGGTTGAAGATATACCTGTCAGAATTGTCGGAGTACAATTCGTCATTACTTTCGTAGTAATGGACTTACAAGAAGCACCAAATGTCTACCGAGTCCTATTGGGACGCCCATGGTTACGAGTTGCGCAAGTAATTCATAATTGGGGTACCGGGAAAATCGCTTTTGAAAATCGTGAATATGCAGTCAAGATTGATCCTGTAACTTGGACTATCAAACCAATGGTTCAAAAAGAGGATGATGATTCATCAACAACAGATCATACTTGTGACTGTAGGTGCAATCTTGACATGATTGTATTATTTAATAAAGATCCGATATGATGCAAATAAAAGCCCACAGTAACTGCATCTTGCAGGTGTCATGGGCCCGCCACCAGTTTTGGTGGGGGATACCGTTGGAGGGTTTGCCGATCCCAAGGCAACCCTAACCCTAGTTAATAAGTGAGAGGGATTTGGCACCCTACGTGTGTAAGTCCAACCCGATGATTACATAGAGATTTGATTAGTTGAAAGTCAATAAAAGGACTTTAGGCCTTTTTGCGGGACTTTTAATGTCGTAGGGCCTAAATGTTAAGTTAGTGAATAAAGTTGGGGTTCCTCCAATTTTGGTTGGTTTTCACTCTTTTTAAAATTTGAATAATTAGGGAGGCAAAAATGGACCAATAGGATTTAGAGGCCAGGGTCCTCCTCTCTACTATAAAAAGAGACCAACTCAAGTTTTCTACACATGTACATATCTTCATTTTAGTAAAGCAGATTGGTTCTCTTGTGAAATGGATTTATGAATGTCCTTGCTCTCTATCACTTTTCCTCCATCTCTCGTGCTTTCTTTGGATTTATCAATTGTTGGATCTGAATGTTATTGGGATTGCATGTTTTTACACTTTTTATGAGGGAGAAAGGGAGGGAGGGAGGATAAGCTATCTTCATTGTGGATCTTAGTGTTAATGGATGTAGTGTTAATGCTTAGGGTTAATGGATGTTAGAGTTAGATATGGATCTTCCATTCATGCTGAAATCTGAATTATGCTATCGCTCTCATGGGAACGAATGTACGCGTGACAACTAGCTTCATCTCCTTGATGCTAGATTGATTAGATCTTGGGTTGGATAGGCAAGGAAAGAAACCCACTACATGGAAAATGGCACATGGATCCTTGCTGATAGACCTCTTAAGAATGTGATTGGATGTAAATGGGTTTTTAATCTGAAACTCAAGATGGATGGAAATGTAAGCAAACATAAGGCAAGGTTAGTTGCCAAAGGATATGCTGAATCAAAGGGCATAGACTATGAAAAAACCTTTGCACCCGTGGCCAAGATGGTCACAATAAGGATACTTCTTGCACTTGCTTCACATTTTGGTTGGATGCTCTTTCAAATGGATGTTTCTAATGCATTCTTAAACGACTATTTGGGAGAAGACATCTTCATGGAGCAGCCCCAAGGCTTCCTCAAGCCGGGGATGTAAGGTAAAGTATCTCACCTTCAAAGGAGCTTATATGGATTGAAGCAAGCATCAGTGGCCCAAAATGTATGAATATGTCAATGACTATATTTTAAAATGCGACCCTTGTTAGATAGTGGCAAAACTACTTTAAGAACTCACCATCCATTATGTTGTACTTCAAACTTAGCTCCATTTGAAAAATGTAATATTGAGTTTGTAGGGTATGTATAGCTTGCAACTTGGTTTACCAAGAAAGAATATATTTTGACTACAAGAGATTGTGCTAATAAGATGGTAAAAGCAATTGTTACTGAAGCATGTACACCCTACCCCATGATACTAGGATGCAACACACATGTTAATACCGCATGTGGGTGTAACCCCATGGTCCTACTCAACTACTATCCAGATTAGGTCAGGACCCTACGTCCAAAGCACCCCCTAATGGTCCAAAACCCCCATTAGGGCCATGACAATATTCATCTGCTAGGTTCCTTAGAAACTTCTTGTACTATTTTTATTCTTTGGCCAATATTGCTAGCATCATGACTTATTGCTTATACCCTTGGTTGGAGCACATCTCTACATTGCTCCTCTTGTAAGAGAGTTTCAAGTAGGTTTCAAAAATGGGATATAGCTTTCTTGCCATTATTTGACTAATAAACAAATGTCTGAACAAATCCATTTATCATTATGTGAATGAGTTCTATGTCCCTCATAGCTTTATCAATTCTTGTCACTTATCTCCTTTTGTGAGTAAGATAGGCCTCCATGTCTTCACCTTTTGACATTATTCAACTTATTGTGTAAGAAGCATGAGGATTTCATTGCTTGAATTTGCATGTTGAGCATCCCATGCACCCTAGTCATCTGTGCATCACTAATATGAGGCACAATGTGATCCTTGATTGACAAGTTGATCATCGACCTCATCGTTTGTGCATGTCAATCAAAAGCCCTTCGATCCACTGTCCAAAAGTTTGCATTCCACAAAAACACCTTTTGACAGTCTTCAACTTATTGTGTAAGAAGCATGAGGATTTCATTGCTTGAATTTGCACGTTTAGCATCCCATGCACCCCTAGTCATCTATGTATTACTAATGTGAGGCACAATGGATCCTTTATTGACAAGTTGACAATCTACCTCACCTTTTGCGCATGTCAATCGGAAGCCCTTTGATGCACTAACATTGTATTTAGTCTTTGTCTCAATACTAATAACAACGTCCAAAAGTTTGCATTCCATAAAAATGCTCTTCATTTTGAACCACCAAATGCTATCATTTGAAGTGCATTCTAGCTTACTATTCTGTGTGAATAATTTACCTCCTCCATTCACCGTTTTTTTTTCTCAAATATCACTCGATTTTTGTGTGGAACCATTTGATAAGAAACTATTGAGAGTTGTAGCAACGAATAGGCAACACTATTAAAACCTCCGACAAAAAAAAAAAAGTAAAGCCAAGAATCTATTCAAAGATGGTCATATCTCCATTAAATGGGTAACATGATAGCTTGCCAAGTTGCCCATGTTTCACTCACTAGAATGGTGAGAAAATATCTCCAAGACATTTCTCTCTCTCACAAAAGCTTACTCTCTATTTACAAGACCCATGTAGGGTTTTACATGTTCCAAAAAGGCCTCTTGTAGCTAAAGTTATTCCTCTCCAAAGTGCATTTAGCTACTCCAACTTTACTTTATCATGTACTTGCCTTGAAAACAAGATTCACTTGTCACCCTTTCAACACACGTGAGACATTTTATTGAACTTTTTTTAAGAATGTTTATTCCTTCTTCAAAATTGAAACCAAGGGGCCCAATGAAATTTAGCCTTTAGTTTTGAATGAAGATGGCCAAATCTTGACCATCACCAAGGTGAGACCTTGATTTGATGTCTTGTGGCTACTCATGTTTTAAGTCACTCTCCTTTCGTGTTTTGAACACACATATTGGCATTTTTGCCAACCATTGTTGTGAATACCGAAGTTTATTGTGACGTTAATGGCAACCATAGTTATTGATGGTTGTGTTGATGTCCATAACATCGTGGGCCAAATTTAGACTATCTCCCTAAATGTGCATCTAAAACTCACCATTGTGTTGTAGTCTACTCTTAGCATGCCCAAAACAAGGTAGGACTCCAAGAGGGGTATCACTTTTAAAATAGGTGTGGGCTCCAAGAGGGGTATCATTGGCCCACAAATGACTAGAGATGATCGCAATTGGAGATTCCATATGGTGTGGTGAGCTCTCAAGTATTAAATCTTTAAAATAATGAACCCCCCCCCCCTCCCACCCCACTAGAGTTGACTAGCTGAAAATTACACCCAATCATATTCATAACTAAAAATGACTTGTAATTATAGTAATTATTGCATAACTAAAAATGGCTTATTATTATAATCATTATGCCTAAAGCATAACTAAATGTAAGCACTCCATTTATTTCATCCACCTAAATAAGATCTCCTTCCTAGATACTTGCTACAATTAGACAATAAATTTCCTAATACTATAAATTTAGTAACTATAATTGGCCAACGACCATCATGTTCAACGGGGATTGAATGCCACGTCAGTGATGCATGAACTTCGAAGGACAATCATAAACATGAGAAATTCAGGTGAATTGGAGGCCCCATGCTTATATGATGACAATCTTCAGCATCAATGAATAGGGATCTGTGATTCATGCATATGGGTCAAGCAGCTCGTGTGTTGACATTGTGTTGCACGCTGTGATATGCAGTCAAATGAGCAATCCTATAAAAATCAGTCATTCAGATTGAGTGGGATTGGGGAATGGCTTTTTATGACAAGACCCTTAACGGAACCTCAGTACAAAATTGGATTCCTAGGTGAAATTGCTGGCAGGAACCTGGAAGTTCGCTGTAGAATCAATAAGCTCAACAACCGTAGTTACCTCAAGTTTTGTGACTACATCCTTTTTCCAATCCCCCTTATGCCCATCTGTCTCATTAAAGATTGCATGATAAAGAATCACAATGCCTCAACAATTGCAGCTGTTCCACTAGAATCACTTTCAGCTAATTTAATAAGTGATTATGATCCCAACCATCTCTGGAACTGCTGTATTATAGAGATTGTAAGCAGCATCCTTGAAATTGACTTGGGTTTTTGGGTCTGTAAGTCTTGCAAGTCAAAAGATTCTAGAGAGGTGTAACTGTCAGAATGCCATACATTTCCAGTCCACACGGCTTCCATCTGCTACTTGATCATAAGATTCCTTGCAATGTTCATCCGCTGAAGGATCTCAACGATTTCTCTCATTGTGGGACGATCGTCGGGATATTTCTTGCAACAAGCCAATCCTAGTTGCATGACTCGAATAAAGTCCTCTTTGTCTGCAGCAGATGCATTGTTTAGCAGCTCTGCATCCACCTTTTTCAGTGCATCGTCATCAAAGGCAGTCTGAACCCATGTTGACATCGTCGATCCATGTAAAGTGAACAGATCGCTTGTAGGTTTTCGCCTTGTCATCATTTCCAGAAGAACGATGCCATAGCTGTAAACATCCCCTTTGGATGTGATTTTTCCTAGGGATGCATTTTCTGAAATCGCGAAAGCAGTCATCAACAACAGCTGCTAGCAGATCAAGACCTAGATGTGGGCGTCACAGTAAAGAAAGGGAAATACTCGCGATCATACCTGGAGCCATGTATCCGAATGTTCCTTGGAAGGCAGAGGTGGATATACCGCCACTCATGTCAGAATATCGGAGAATTCTTGCAACTCCAAAATCAGCAACATGAGGTTCCAGTTCTGCATCTAGGAGGATGTTGCTTGGCTTCAAATCGCAATGAAGAATTGGTTCCGCGCACTCGTGGTGAAGGTAAAGCATCCCCTGCGCCACGCCTGTGATGATCTTATAGCACACAAACCAATTTGTGATTTCACCCTTCCCCTTGTAAAGCTGCTTCTCAAGGCTGCCGTAGGGCATGAGATCCACGATCAAGGCCTTGAGCTCCGTGCTTTCGCAGTAGCCCCAAATCCTCACCAGATTGCGGTGCTTTGCCATCCTCAGTATCTGCAGCTCTGCCAGGAAGCTGGGGTGGTTTGCAGCAACATTGTGGCTCTCAATTTTGAACTTCTTGATCGCAACCAGCAGCCCACCAGGTAACGTGCCTTTGTACACAACGCTGAAAGCTCCCGTACCAACTATGTTGCCATCGCTGAAACCATCTGTGGCAGTCCAGAGATCTTGCGCTGTGAGCTGCTTCAGCTTAGGTACTTTGACAAACACTTCCAGTGGTGTATCAGAAGGTGGAGAAATATTTCTAATAATTTTCCTTTTGAGGCGAGACAGCAGGCAAAAAAGAAGTAAACCTATGAAGAGGCCGACAACACAGGCGACAACGATGACGGTGCTCCGTCTGACGCCGTTTCGAGACGACTTTGCAGGCGGTGAGCTTGATGGGCTGAGGGGGCATTCAATCTGCAGAATTGTTCCACAAACCTCAGTGTTTCCCTGGAAAGAGCTAGCAGTGAGATTGCGAAACACTCCTGTTGAGGGAATTGGACCAACAAGGTGATTGTAGGAGAGATTGAGAAAAGTTAGCGATGGCAAAAGCGTGAGGACGGAAGGGATAGTGCCTGAAAAATCGTTAGCAGAGAGATCAAGCTGGTTCAGATTCTTCAAAGTCTGTAGTTGTGATGGAATATCTCCCACCAAAGCGTTTCCGGAGAAGTTCAACTGCTGCAACCCCACGCAAGTCCCTATACCTCCTGGAATACTGCCAGAAAAATTGTTGTTGGACAAATCAATAGTAGTGACTAAAATCATCTGTCCAATTTCTGCAGGTATCACCCCGGACAGCTGATTGTGTGTCAGATAGAAATTCTTTACCAAAGAGCCCAGCCCAGCCACACTACGAGGAATGCTCCCACTCAGCATATTGTAGCCCAGAGCTAGATCTTCTAGCATTTTGAAATTGACAAATACGTCCGGTATTTCTCCAGTCAATCGATTATGGTGCAGGTAAAGCATGCTTAAACTGCTGAGGCGGCCTACCTCCGGAGGTATAGGTCCGGTGAACTGATTATAGTGCAATTGCGCCTCAACTAGCAAGGAGCAGTTGCCAAGCTGGGTAGGAATTTTACCAGACAGCAAATTGTTGTTGAGTATCAATGCACTGAGCGCTTTCATCTCACCAAACTCTTGACCAATGCTACCACTGAGCAGATTTCCCTTGAGTTTGAATACCTCCAAATTGGTGTAGTTTGCTGCTAGCTCTGCAGGAATGCTCCCAGTGAGAGCATTATCAGCTATGCTAAATAACCTTTTCAACGTTGTGAGCCGCCCAAGAGAGGCATGAATGGTACCTGTCAAGCTGTTTGATCCGAGATCAAACAGCGTCAACTGAGAAAAGTTTCCTAGTTCAGGGGGCACGCTACCGGTGAAGTTGTTTCCATTTATCCATAGCTCCTTCAGCTGACTGAATTGTTCTAACTGGGGAGGAATTGAACCAGAAAGGTTGTTGAATTCAACGTGGAAGAACTGCATTTTGGTGCAATTCTGCATCACAGTGAGGGGAATATTGCCCGTGAGGTTGTTATAGAGGACGTTGAAGACTTCCAACTGCGAGAGAGAGCCAAGCTCTGGGGGAATACTTCCTCTCAGATAGTTGCCATACAGTCCAAAAGCTACAAGCTTGCTCAGATTACCAAGGGAAGTGGGAATAGTACCCGTGAAGTTGTTGTAGCCAATGTCTAGATCGAGCAATTCTGTGAGCACGCCCAATTCAGGAGGCACAGTTCCATTGAGCTTGTTGCGAGAGAGGTTGAGCTCCAACAGAGTCGAGCAATTGGATAGCTCCCTGGGGATGTTGCCTATCAGGAAGTTGGAAAAGAGGGCAAGAGTATTGAGATTCGAGAACCTACCTAGAGAAGGAGGGATAGAGCCAGTGAGATTATTCTTAGAAAGGTCAAGACTATGGAGCATAGGCAGATCTCCTAGCCTGGGAGAGATGGTACCCATTATTCCTCGTTGGGAAAGATTTAGCCCCACCACATGCTGAAGCTTGAGATCACAATTTACTCCTGTCCAGCCACAGGGATTTGCAGCAGTGGAAGCATCCCAGTCCTGTAACGCCTGACCGCTCACATTTTTCTTGAAATCCAGCAGCACTTCTGCATCCACTTGGAGGCTTGAAATGGCCCGCGTCGATGATGTGGCTGTGGCAATTGCCACCATAAACATGCCTGCGCACATAGCGGCTACAGCAAATCGCCCAGCAGAATATACCACAGTTGCCATTAATGCCGCTGTGCACAATCTTCTGCATTCCTATACACCTGATGATCTAATACCTCATACGACTTCAGATCAAAGCCCATTATTCATAGGTCAGCAATATACACTCAAGAAAAAGGAACATAATCTGCTATGATTGTAACCTTCCGAGGATCATGCAAAACAATCTTGCGATCAATTGTGTATTTCTTGTTCAAGACCTTGTCTACACATGGACATGAATCCGGATAGTAAGACTCGCCTAACTACAATCCACCTACAATGCTTCAGTCTACTCCCATTGTAGTTACGACTAGTAAAACTCCAATGACCCGCAAAAATAACATCCTAGAGCAAAAAATACCTCACAATTACATATACTATAAAGCTATCAACATACCCATATAAGATTATCGCTTATCATAGCAATTGCATGAAAGATTTACACGCCTTTCAAATTGCGTTTATGTTGGATATGCAATCGTTTTTTGTGGCTGTGGTGGTGGTGAACTTGGCTACGTTACCTCGCAAATCCCTTGTTTACTATATAGATTTGGCTGTACTGATAAAAACTGATATGACGGCTACAGCGCACACGATGGCGACGTGAAAAGTAATGTCACAAAGGTCTCATACCAGCGTATTGATTCTATGTAACTTTACAGTATTGTATTCTACAACGCTAGCACCATCGATGTACCGCATTTACTTGAACCATCTAGAATCTAGATAAGGAGAGCTGATTTGGATGGAGCCGGGGATCCCTCCCACATATACATACAACCACATAGATATGCATGGATGATTTGGAGCACATGCAATAAGCTATGAATTTCATCAGCAGGTGGTGGTTGTTGTGCTATCTTTTTCAAAATCAGGAATTTGGTTACACACCTAACCAAGGCTCTTTGGAGCATGCCTTTAGCAAGAGGCATATGAGGACAGAACCTACTACTACTAGTGACGAGTCATGACATGATCACCACACAAGTTAAGACTCCTTCGGAGCATGACTTTATCAATAGGCATGTTACAACATAACCTACTACTAGTGATGACATGATCACCACACAAGTCAAGCCTTGAGATTCCTTCCAAGGATGACTTTATCAAGAGGCATGTTACAACATAACCTACTACTAGTGATGACATGATCACCACACAAGTTAAGACTCCTTCAAAACATGACTTTATCAAGAGGCATGAGGCATGTTACGACATAACCTATTAGCTCTGAAATCTGCATAACCATACAAGATATGTCATAACTCGGCTCAACAAGGTTGGTTCCATTGCACACTATGGTACATCGAGCTTCCAAGTGTTGCAAATCCTAGACCTCCCAATTGGAGAAGTAGACCAAGTTACAAGCATGCATATTTTTGCTACATGAACATTTGTTTTTATCACCTTGACAAGACATTTTAGCTATTAGTGTATTATCACCTTGACAAGACATTTAATTTATCACCATGACTTTCAATGTACAATAGTACTTTATTTTTAAGAAGTCCATGAGATTTATTCTGGGGTGCAACTATTTGAAGTAACATGCATGACTCACATATAATGTTCATCTCTTTTAGATTTGAGTGACCATTCATTTCAAACTCTTGATCTAGTTAACATTACATACACACACACACACACACACACAAATAAAAGAGATGAAGTAAATAAGAGTTAATATAACCATTTGAAGTAACATGCATTGGAGCCTACATAATATCATAACATAGCTTATCCTAATGTACAATGATCTTATACTTGACTATTTTAGATTCATCATAGATGGAAAACTGATAGCAATTCATTGCTTATCATTTTCTACTCATTGTTAGTCATTAGAAATATAAATCTATGCAACGATTATTCACACTAACACATTTTTGGTTCTCATACACATGTATGAAAAAGACAGGAGCTGATAACAAATGTAAGGATCTTCCTACAACAATCAACATTGTAGAAAAACAATGAAATTGCTTGCAATCAATAGCATAAACTCATGGCTTTTTTCCAATAGAAGATTGCCCGAAGTTCCGCGTACAAATGAATTTGTCATAAGAATGTTTTTTTGTATCTATGTGTATCTATCTATTCAACTTAACAATTTTCAAATTCCCCATCTTCATTCGGGTATAGATCTATACATCATTTTCCTTAGAAGGGGCACAACATAAGGTATGGCCCTCGCCAAGATGCTCAAAATCATTTCCTACCTGGATCTATACACATCGAGGCTTGTGTAGTCACAAGCAAAATCCTTAAGGGAATAAACATGAAGAAATCAATATTCATGAGGAAATGAACATCTCAAAAGTAGTACATATTTAATGTTATACTCAAGAAATATATTTTGTTCTATTACAAATTTGCAAGATCAACTTCTATCTGAAGGTTATAACACTCAAAAAAGAGTTTGGCATTGTAAAGGTATACCAACCACAGCTTAATGAGTCATTCTGTTGAGGGCTCTACAACATTAGAAATACATTCAGTCAAGCATGTAACAGATACATAATTACTTTCAGAAATAACTCAGACTTGTATTTGAAATTATCAAGATATACTTCAATGCTGGCAATATTCAATTCAGGAGAAATATTTTCTCAAGGACAATATTTCATGATAGCAAGAGTTAAGCTATCAACATCCTTCTAAGTATTGTTGGCTAAGTTCATTTTCATACAAAATAAGTTTAGAACATTATTTGTAGTTTTCTTACTGAGATAATATTTAAACTCTAGTGCTCACTACAAGATTAAAAGAAAGAACATATCAGAATTGAGGAACAATATAAAAGTATTCATAAGTAATGGAACATAATACATAATAGAGAACTTAATTTGTATAATATGGCATCATTAGATATTTTATACTTGGGGAGCACTCATCAAAAAGACAACTGCATAATCGTATGATCATTCTTTTTAAGAGAAACAAAAAATGAGAAGCTGAGAAAGAAAAGGTCTCTTTTGGAGTCATTTGCAATTGAATATTGTCATAGACGTAGACCCGATTCTATTATAGAATCGATTACTAAAATTGTTCTATTCTTAAGCTCTTCACAAAAAGAAACTTGAAATTTAAAGCTGTAATTTATCTCATTTATCCTAAACTCAAAAGACATTATGAGATCATCTATGGCATTTGAAATATTTCTCTCAAACTTAAGGTATTGGTCAGAATCTAAGAATGACTTGATTACAGCTATAATTATTAGTAGATTAGATTTATCAGTATCTATATTTATAGGAGTATACAAAACTTTTGTGACAAAATCTACAATAGTATCTTTAGATTGGTCTCATCTGCAATAGATAGAGAGGAAAAGAAAAGCACCATGCGTCTGACTTTCTTTGGTGCTTCTCCCTTTGAATTGGTGCTCCTCTTAGGGGCACTCTGCTTCTTGGGCCTCTTTGTTAATAGTTCAGTTTTATCACCAAGGGCATCCATCCTTATAGAAGACTCCCCTTGATGTAGACAAAAATATCTAGCTCTGAGCCCACAGAGGAGCTATGTGGATGCACATAATCGAACACATGGCAATCATCATCACACTTGCATGTGTGAACAAAATTGATCCAATCATGTGTTAAAGCATGGCATTGACTCACACTTGTGACCGTATGAACAAATCAACCATGAACACATGTCTCTGACCTCGCATGTGCAGGTGATGAACTATATATAGCACAACTTTTATCATTTTAAAAAAAAATCTCTCAATTTTTGCAATATCGTTTCTATGCGCACTTAGTTAATCACTTTGCAAGTTCTCCTTCAGAACCCATATATCAGATTGAATATGGCCTCGTCTTCAAACTTTGAAAGGGATCCATGTCCTACCTTAAATTTAAAGATTTACATACTATTTTTGTCGTAACACACTTGAGAGGGATAGTGATTTTAGAAATGTAGATACTGATAAAATAAGAGACACTTATATTGGAGTGAGTTCTTCCTTATCAAAAGAGAATTCTGATGTACAAAATTATAAGTTCCTTTTTTTTAATCTTCCAACATACTACATTAAATATGATGTATATATTACTACTACAAATTTGTATAAGTTTTTTTAAAATATAGAGAATACAAAGTCTTATGTCTGCAATAACATAATTTGCTTATATAATAAATTTCGAGATTGATTTCGCGAAGATGAGGTTTTCATGGTTGGTGAGGCTTGTCTTTAAAAAGCAATATGAAATGTTCATGAGCACAGGCATATATAGTATTTCTTATGAGAAGAAATTTATTGTATTCCAATCACAAATGGACAGTGCTTGCTCCATCAATAGTGCAGTTTGCAGATGACTCTTCCATTATTGGGGGTCATTATATAAATGATCGAGAACTTGTTGTATCGGATGATGAAGAATGCGTAAGTTTCCATTCTGCTAGATTACATCTGGGTTGATAAATTTTTCTAGAATCATGATTACCTAATAACTCTTTCTATTGTGCATAGACTGCACTAACACCGTCTTCGTAATCATGGGAAAGTCTCAAGCCCCACTCTTTTACAAGGCCTCACAATTGAACTTAAGTTCAAGCACAAAAATTTGAACAAAGACCTATGCTCGAACTTAAGTTCAAGCACATGCTCCTTTGTGTTGGATTTCTATCCTCTCCACCCCTTATCTCATCACTAACCTAGATCCATTCATTTGTTGTATGTAAATACTTGTACAGTCGCACACTCTACAGAAATATAACGGAATCGGTGACAGTGTTTAGTCGACTGAATCACTCATCGACTCATCCGACTTTGTCAACTAAATCACTCATTGACTCATCCGACTTTGTCGACTAAATCACTCATCGACTCACCTGACTTCATCCATTAGGAACCTTTTAAACTCAAAAACGGACTCTTTTCTAAATTTTAATTAGCTCTAATCATATTTGTGTATCCAATGGAAAGGCAACACATAGGGCTCAACGGTCCATTGCCAATGACACATTTGACTTGGACCCACATTGGCTCCAGAGCCACTAACCCTACTTTAACCCTATGGCGCACATTAAAACAGCCTACTATCATCACTTTTGACTTTGGAGTCCCCACATAATACTTACCACAATGTAAAAAGCCTTGTTCTTTTATTGAACCTTTCATTAGAGGAGTTCTCAATATCAAAAAGACCCTTTAAGGAATGCCATGTAGGATAAAGAAAAATATCAAAATAAAAAAAACAATATTGTTTATTTGCTTGCCTCCACCACTCTCGAGGCCTCCCCAACTCTCAATGATCTAACCATAGTGTCTATAGTCACCATTAAGAACTCTAAATTGTTCACAATTTGACTTGTCTAAATTCAAAAATACATGCCCTCCATTGGTTACGAAGAGGGCAATTTTCTCATTGGATCTAGAATATGACCGCCATCCCCAAATTCGAATCACGGAAAAAAGCAAAATGTATGAATATGCATTCCCTCCACTGGAATGAAAATATGAGCACCATCTCTAAATATGAACGCCATCTTCACATTGGAATGAAAATGTGACCGCCATCTTCGAATATGAGTGCCAACTACCTATTGGAATGAAAATATGAGCGCCATCTCCAAATTTCAATCAGACAGAAAAGCATGGAGAATGGATTGATGATACAGAGTATATAATATAATAAAAGATGAGTATTTTGTTTTGTTTTGAAAAATCTGTTCTGAGTACTTTGATGCACCTGATTACTTTATTGTTTTTTCTGATGATGACATTGTATCATCTACATTTGGATATCTCTACTGATTTGGCACCTTTGTAGAGAAGGGGAGGCAAAGGAATTCAAATATTTGTTGAGGATCGTTTTTGTTATAGGGTAGAAGGAAAGAAGAACTTGGATTTGTGGACAGATGGAATATTATATCCTCCATATCCAAGCACTTTGACTCATCACACATTCTCTTCAATAACTCATCTAGTTACATGGAAATTCAATGGGCATACTGAATTACTAGGATATTGTGAGCGACTGAAGAACCATGGAAAACAGTTTTATATGAAGAAAATTCACTTTTTAGAATGTGAGTTAATACGAATATCCTCTTATTGTCAAAATAGAGATTGCCTTCTCCAAAAGACCTTAGAGAAAAATGAAACACTTAAAAGAAATAATGAATTATTTCAGAAGAAAACAATTGATATCAAATTAGAACTAGAGCAAATGCAATCAATCTTACAATCTATTCGAATTAAAAACTTACAATTACTGAAGGATGTGGAATTGGCTAAGAAGAAGGCTGGAAATAAGAAGCGAAAGTGACAAAGTTACAAGGATTTCAAAAAAAAAAAACTTCCAAAAGGAGGTTATTGAAATAGAAGGATTTGTGCATTCAAGTAAGCATATTCTGATTTTTGTAACTTGATCAATGACATATGGATTTATTTTAGCTATGGTGATATTTTGCTAACTATATGTTTTTTTTGCAGATTTGCATTAGTAGCTCCTCAAAATATTAAGGACAATGCTTTACTTGGAATGTCGTTGGGCTCAATATTGATAGGCCTAGGTCGCATCCACATCGTTAGAGGCGTTCCAAATAAAAAAAGACCCTTTGCAAAGATACTTTTATTTATTTTTCTCTAGTTTCGACCTCCAGCTGGCCCAATGAAAATGCTCAAATTTGAAATCTACGTGACGTAGCTCAAATAAACTACAAAATAAAAATATATTATAGCAAACTTTGAAAGTTGCATGCAGCATGGACGTATCCCATTGGTTCCCTCTTCATGTCCGACAATCTGCCCAATGTCAATACCTCAAATTAAATTTATTTAACTATGCTGGTTAGTATAATAAAATTTGTTAACTTGACTAGTTACAGTTATAGAAATATAGTATGCACAGTTGCTAGAAATACAGTATGCACATTAACTGTGACTACTGTGGCATTCTCATGAGATTAAATGTGATACGAAAAATTGAATTTAGTATCATATCAGAGAGAGTTTTTGTGCCTAAGCCTTGAAAATAGCAATGGCGAGGAGACCAAGATCTACAATTGAGTCTATGAATCTTTACAATGAGAAAGCTGACGCCAATAACTGGAAGCCAACAAAATATATGAAGAATTCATGGGTGTTGTTGCATCCATCATCAAAGAGCAATTTTTGATAGAAGAAAAGGGCAAGGATGACATACAAATCTTATTGGAAAGCAAAGATTTTGGAGCTTAAGACAACTCCCGGAGGTCACTCTATATCAAAAGTTTTAGTATAACATGTTTATATGCATTCAAAAATAAAAGTACAAGATATCAATCCTTATGAGCATCGGAAATGTAACTGTAAGTATATCAAAACGTATGCACTCTACTGTAATCATAGGTGTTTTTTGAATGATGCTCTTCAGATTACGATTTGAATATTTCAACGTTTTTCTTCTTTCAGGTTTATATCCATCAAACATAAGTGAATGGGAGCCAGTACAATCACTTGCAGGAATATTGGATGTGATTTATTCTGATGTTGGAAAGCTGCAATTTAGAGGAAGAAGTCCAAAGGAACTTGCAGATAGTGGTATATATTTTTATGAAGCTTCATATATACCACAAACGAATGGAGGTTTCGACAAGCTTGAAACAATTCCATTGCCAGGTTTTCAGAGTGATGAGTGGCCTATTCCTGACAGTATTGATTCTGAATCCTTCAAATGCAAGCTATTCTTGGATATTAGAAATGCCATGAAGAAAAGTAGAGGTTCAAAAATTGTTCACCTAAGTTGGTTTCTCTCATTGCATATATTTGTTGATTTTTTCTCAAGTGCAAGTGTGCGAAGGACACCAACTTTATTTGTTTGCAAAAATTTATCAGATGAGACTTTGTCAGATCTCATGGATGAAGGCTAGGATAGTAAAACAAATAATGATATAGAATGCAGGATAAAAAGGTCATCAATGATCTTCTGATATCATATTGAAAAACAAATGCTCAATCTCACATTTAGCTATCAAAGATATAAGAAAATTGACGGCACATGGCTACCACTAGATCAAGACTTCGAACTAAATGGTCACATAGACTGAAAGGAGATAAGCATCATACACAACAAAGAATTTTTGACTATGGTTGAGGTGGATCATCATTGGATGCATGATTTTATCTATACAAAGCTCATACTATTACATAACAATCTACCGACTTATTTGAGATTCATCATCAACGGAAAACTCGTAAGTACTCTATGTTTAATGCCATTTTCAAATAGTACAAATTAAAGAAAAATGACATAATTTTCAATGGCACATTCACTAATATTTGCCTTGTCACAGATGCGAAAAAGATAGGACCTAGTAATGTATTGCAAAGATCTACCTACAACAATCACCATTGTGGAAGAACAATAGACTCATGAGATAAAATTTAGCAAAATTTGTGTATATACTCTTCCATTCAATAAATGGAAGCCCAAGTTGGGCATCAGTTTATGTATTTTGGGCTCCCAAATTCAATAAAATGGAGCTGCATTTGATATATAAATGTATATATATTTTTCTATCAATGTTATACATTTTTCATCTATATCTATTCTATGATATTTATATTTTTCTAATCTATATTTAGTATAATAACATCATGTGGTGTGCCATCATCAACAAGGGGTGGCCCTCGCTAGTATGCTTAAGATCATTTCTTGCTTGAATCTGTATATCTGGGATGCGGTGTATTTTGGAAGTTTAAACCACAATATAGAATATTCATGTATTAGTTACGGGTAGAAAATCTCTATCAAACGAAATGGTTTAAAACGTTTGATAAAGGACTCTTTCAAATTAGACCAATCCAATATATCTTGACGATCGAGGTTAAAAAACCAATCACGTGCTTTAGCAATCATGGTCATGGAAAACAATTGGACCATAGCGTCGTTGGATGTTTTGCCATAAACGTCACACACATTCTTAAAGATTTGCAAAAATCGTTGAGGGTCCAAACTACCGTAAAACTTGGGTAGATCCAACTTGGGAGTTCGCCTTTCAATATGAGAACCATGGGCAACAAAAGTGCCATTAAGGTGGGTTTTGGTCTATGAGGAGTCAGCACCATAAAAATGGGCTCGGGCTCGTGAAGACTCGGCTCTATCAAGTTCTTGGCTCTCGAATGGATTTGTGAAACCTCATTCAAGGGTACCGATTGTGTCTAGCTTGCTCAGTGGAAAGTGAGACTATCTCAGGCTGATAATCTGCTGTGGTATTGAGATCAGGATGATGTTTCATTGTGTACTATCATGTATTTTGTGGTTTGTATGAGGTTGTTGTTTTTTTATTTTTGATTTTTTAGGAACTTTTTTTTTTTTTTTTTTTGGGCTAGTAGGTAAGTCAAGGGGGAGACTCAGTATCAAAAGGGCTTTCATTGGTATAAGTGGTGTTTTTAGGATTTTTTTTGGTGTTCATGTCTTTTTTTTTTTTTTTTGAGCTCTAAGACTCGATCGAGATGATGATTCGGTCGAAATTTGAATCAGAAATCTTGGTCAAAATTTAGGTGTAGGGTCGTCAGTCGAGTTTTAATGGAGGTTGTCGGTCGAAAATTGATGGAGGTCATTGGTCGAAATCTGATGGAGGTCATCGGTCAAGTTTTCAAGCAGACCCGTTGGTCGAGATGTCAAGCAGACCCGTCAGTCGAGATGGTCTCCAAAGGACTCGGTCGAGAACGTCTCCAAAAATTTCGGTCGAGATGGTCTTTAAAAATTTCGGTCGAGATTTTCAAATTTGACAGACTCGGTTGAGATTTCGCGAAAAGTGAGCACTCGACTTTGTCCAGAGCTCGTGCAAGAGGACTTGGTTGAGGTGGCGTCTGAAGGGCTCGGTTGAGACAGGAGAGAAGGACTCGATTGATATGGAGAGAGAAGGACTCGACTGAGATGGAGTGCGATGGCGGTGCAGAGGATGAGTATAGCATGGGTAAAAGATGATGCAGAAGGAGTGTCGGAGGTGTTGTAGGTCGTGTGTAGGGTGGTTGCAGGTCGTCTGGATCTGTGAACAGATCTTGAAATGTTTCACATTTCTTGTATGGATCTGATCAAGGGTAGTGTTGTAGGGTGTATGGTTTACAAAAGTGGTTGCTTCAAGCAGCAACGTGCACCAAATGTTTACTAATTCCCTGCTCTAGAGAATTAGTGCGCTGGCTTCTTTACTTCTTCTCTGGTTTTGGATTTTTTTTTTTTCCTGTTACCAGGCTTGTTTGGACAGTTTCTTGAAGTTAACATTCTTGTTTTGTTGTCCAATTAGGCAGAGAGGACTGATAATCATTGTAGTATGTGTCCTGCCTATCAAATGACAACTCAGGGGGCGTCTCTCTTGAACTAAAATCACATGCTTTCAAACCAAACATGCAGATTATGCATTCAACCAAGAAATCAGCGTGTAGAGTGGTTGAAATGCCATGAAATCCTACTTTAATGCTGCAAAACAAATTGGATTAGATCCTAAACTATACTATTCTACACTTGCATTAATCCACAAACAAGAAACAAGAAACTAATTAAACTAGACAACATTTTAGAAGTCCAAGAATCAAGAAACACACATTTCTTGATTCTTGGACACCCCAAGAACATCAAGAACTAGATTGTAAGAGAATATGCAAGATTTCCACCACAAATCCAGCCTATTTAGTTTACCTGAATGCTGATTTCTATATTAATCCACAAGAAAACAAGAAATCTAATCTACCACTAAGATCCACAACCACACACAAAGGAAATGGAAGGGCAAGATCATTAATGCATTACTCAAGAAACAAGAATGATCAAGGAGCTCAAGAATGCATTAAAAACTCATGGAAGATCTTCTTATTTCAGCATGGAGTAGATACATTTACAAAAAGCTCTCTTCTACAAAGAGAGAGTCTCTTAAATAAGCAAGAGAGCTCCTTAGGTGGCATCCTAGTGGAATTTCCACATTTCACAAATTACAAGTGGAATAATGCTCTCCACTAGAGGTCACCATCAAAAGGTAGCTCACTCTACTTTCTTTAAGAGGGGTCTACTTGCATTTATTATTTTGCCTAGAAATACTAGTTCCTACATGGTCATTCCATCGTTTGGGATTCACCATGAGGCTTACACATTGTTTCCACTTGACAGTATTGACTAGTATTCTTTGGCTCTCATACTCGGCTCTCAGTCTTTGTTTATCTCATCTTCTCAGAGACCTCCTCAATCTAAGGTGAGAGGTGCTCGTGGGTAGCTCTAGCCGAGTATCTTGGGGATTTGTTAGAATCAGCCAACATCATCCCACCCCTAATGTGTTGCAGGACTCACTACAGCTCGTATTGAATGATGTTGCTTTGCTTCTGCATTGGCATCCTTGATCTCACTTGGAAAAGCGTAAATCCTCGTTCGCTTACGTAAAACCAAGTGCTTATTGCTGCCAGTCTTTATCAAAAAACTGCTTTTTGCAATCTGCTGCAATGTACCAGAATGCCTTATTGTTTGCAAACGGTTGACATTCTCAAAACTTGGAGAGCTCTCAACAGCCTTACAATCTTGCATGCCTGAGTGCTTTCTCAAGGAAGATTGCCATAAAAAACTTTGTATGCAAAATTTGAGAAGTATACCTAAATATTAATGCGTCCGGATGATACTTTCAATAACTTTTTGGAAGTTATGAAAACTTACGCCTCTGGTAATATGTCCTACAAAGAACCGGACTACACTGCAAAGAAGCCGAAGTTCTTTCCAATGACAATAAGATTTTTTAGACCAGTGAGATATATTCCTTATGTAATCTGCGATCGTATTTGTACAAAATTGTTGCATGGTGATTTATTTTTCGGTGAAAATAAAAAGAAAGAGAGATATATTGATAAAGGTGTAAATAATATGGTCCGAGAAACATGCTCCGTGCATGTCATAAATTTATTAGTTTCATTGGATAATGACCTACACAACAATGTAGAGTACAATAAAGAAAGCATCAAATTTCTGTCAAAAACCATTGACAAAAAGTTTGTGTATGATCGGATCAGAGCAGCAATGAGTAGCGGCCGGAGCATATCAGCAAAATTGCAAGCTCGTATACCTGCATCATTGACTCAGTTTGTACATAGGGTGAAGGAAATGTGAAAATTGTCAACATTTCCTAGCTAGTTTGAGGCCTAAATTGGCTAAAATTGTAAATAGTTTTGGTTCTGGAGTTTTGCACGTGTGAACCAGGCCACAATGTTTTTATTTACTGTATTTTTTCAGTATGATGAAGTGTCAAACTTCATACCCTTCAAAATGAGACCATTTTGATGTATTTTGGTCATATAAGCCATTTTTAGCTATTTTTCCTATATAGGGAATATCTAGGGTCAAGTACCTTCTAGAGAGAGGAGAGAGAGTCATCTTCCTCATCCATAAATAGTAGGGAAGTCGTGGAGAACAGGTTGGAGAAACCTTTTGTATGCTTCATTGAGATCAATAGATCATTGTCATTGTTTCTTCCTCCATTGAGAGCATTGTTGTGTGTATTGTCTTCAAGCTATTGTGTATGATCTTAGGTGCTTTCCAAAAGTGATAGGCTGATGTATTATGGACTGTATAATGCTATTTTGGGCCGCACTTGATGTTTATGGAAGTTTCCATTTGTGATAAATGCTTTTTGATCAAGTTCTTTGCATTCTAGGTAGCATAGAATGTGTTGCCAATTCCTAGCTTATGTAGTTTGGAGTGCAAGCATTCAAGCCAATGATCTTGGAGTATAGATCCACTTAGGATCTGTATTTTTCACATGGTATCAAAGCTGGTTGGCTTCTATTTACAGTAAGTATTCCATTTTTGGTGATATTTGGATGTTTGATCAAGTTCTAGCATGATTTTGCATTGCTTTGTTGATCAAATCTTACTAACCTTTGTTTTGTGAGTTGAACTTGTGGATCAAAAGCATATTTCAGGTCTATTGAAGATCAGAGGCTGAAAAGAAACTATTTTGGATCAGATCATAACACCTAATCATTTGTGATTGTGAGGCTTGTGCATATTCAATACTAACAATGTTCTTTTCAATCCTATTGTTGACAATCTCCATTCTTGGATGAACACTCTCCTTAAGTGGATGAAACTTCTCCTTAAGTGGATGACAAATGCTCTTTTGAGTGAGTTGTAATTCTCCTAAAGGCTGAGCAAAGCTCCCATTTGGATGAAAGATCCCCTTTTTTGGGTGAACATATTGTAAGCTCCATTGTGAAGAGCATATTGTAAAGATTGTCATCAATTTTGGCATAAATTTTGGTGTACTTTGTTGAGCATGTAAGTAACTCTCCTTATGTAATTTGATTGGAGCATTTGCTGGAAGGTGTTAACCATTATGCAAGTGTGTTTTCAGGTTCTTAACAGGTTGAGGAACATTCTCATGTGAAGTGATCTTAGATCTACATCTAAACACCAAGATTTGACAAGATAGTGAAGCTAGTCTTGTGATTCACTAAGTGTGCTCATTCATTCACCTCTAAATCTTGTATTTATCACTTGCTGGAGTTTATAAACTTTTAGAAGTGTGGTTTACATGTGGTTTTACAGGTTGAATCAATATCTTAGTGTGTTGATCATATGTTGATCAAGTTTGTTCATTACTAGGTAATCTTGGCATCCTAGTTTTGGGTATTTTCTAAGAATGCAAGTAACTCTTCACACCATAACTTGATTTGGTCACTTGCTGGAAAGTTTGAGAGCTTAAGCAAGAGTGTGTTCAGGTTGGTTTGATTTTGTAATCCATTCTTAGTGTGTGCAAAGTGTTGCATGTGTTTCAATCTTCCTTTCTATGCTTGGAAACCATCTAGGTTCAAGATAGAAGTGTTTTAGGGTCCTAAATCTTCATAGATCTCTTTATCTATCATTTGTTGAGAGAAAAGTGAGTGCTAAGTGCTTTAGGACAGAACCTAAAAGTTGAAGAAACATTAGAATCATGGCTTCCAATGGTGGGATCATGCTAGAGTCTAGTGAAAGGTTGAGTTCATCAAACTACTCTACTTGGAAAGTGAGGATGGAGTCCTTACTTGAGTTGAATGAACTCATGGACATAGTTGCAGAAATTGAAGAGAGACCTCTCACACTTCAAGAGCAACAAAGGTTTGATAAGAAGGCCAAAAGGGCTCTTCATATCATTAAAATGAATGTTACAAATGAACTTCTCAAGGAAGTTGGAAAGTGTCAAAGTGCAAGTGAGGCATGGAATGCCTTAAAGAAGCTCTTTGAATCAAAGTCCACATCTAGGGTATTGACCCTAAGGAGACAAATATTTTCTAGTAGGCAAAGAGAGGGTGAAAGTGCTCATGCATTTATCTTGAGAGTTAAGTCCCTAAGTGATGATTTAGCATGCATTGATGAGAACATAAAAGATGGTGAAATAGTCCAAGTTATGTTGAATGGTTTGCTAAATGAACATGCTAACCTTGTGCAAAGTTTTTCCATTCAAAGAGTCTTGCCAAGTGTGGTTGACTTGCAAGAAATCTTATTGGCTGAAGAACATAGGTTGCAATCAAAGCTTGATGGTGCATCCTTGCAAGGTGGAGGTGAAGAGGCTTTCTTCACAAAAGGCAAATTCAAGGGCAAAGGTAAAGGCAAAGGGAAATGGTCCAAAGGTGGTAACTTTGATCATGATGATCACTCTTCCTCTTCCTCTTCTACTAAGAACAATAAGTCAAAGTTCAAGTGCTTTTATTGTGGGATAAAAGGTCATTTTGCAAATGAATGTTATAAGAAGAAAAGAGAGCAAGGAGAGAGGCAAGGAAATCTTACAATAGATGAGGAAGAACATAACACATGTGAATCACTTGTTATGACCTCAAGTTTGCTAGCCAACATAGATGATAATGATCCTTGGTGGATTGATAGTGGAGCCTCATCTCACATGACAAGACATAAGGAATACTTTACATCCTTATTGTCTTATGAGGGAGAAGGTAACATCATCTACACTGCAAATGATGGTCAATGTGACATCAAAGGCATAGGCACTATTCCTATTTCCCTTTCAACAAATAGGAAAGCAAATCTTGAAAATGTCTTGTACATTCCTTCAATCACTAAGAATTTGCTTAGTGTAAGTCAAATGATTGACAAAGGACTTGATGTGGAGTTCATTGGAGATGCATGTTTGATAAGTAAATGTGGATCCTTGATTGCTCAATGTAGGAGGCATGGTAAACTTTTCAAGCTTGATGCATGTGTGATCTCTAATCATGAAGGATGTATGGCTAGGGAGCAATTGACAAACCAAGAAGTTTGGCACAAGAGGTTGGGCCATCCCAACTTCAAATCTTTGGAGGTAATGGCAAAGAAAGAGCTTGTTCTTGGTCTCCCTAAAAGTCTTGTTGCAAACAATAGTGTTTGTGAACATTGTGCCTTGTCCAAATCTCATAGACTTGCTTATTCTAGATCTACTTCTAGATCTAAAGAAGCTTTTCAACTTGTGCATTCTGATATTCATTCTTCTAGTACAACTAGCAATGGTGGGGCAAAGATGTATGCAACTTTCATTGATGACTTTAGTAGGTATACTTGGATCTATCTTCTTAAAAGTAAGGATGAAGTGTTTGCTGCATTTGTCAAGTTCAAGAATGAAATGGAAAACCAATTCAATACAAAGATCAAATGCTTAAGATCTGATAATGGAGGGGAATACACCTCAAATAGGTTCAAAGACTTTTGTATAGCACATGGGATTAAGAGGGAGATGTCTAGTCCTAGGACTCCACAACAGAATGGAGTGGCCGAGAGGAAGAATAGAACCCTTTGTGAATGTGCCAAGGCAATGAGACTACATGCTAATCTTGCTAAGTCTTTTTGGGGGGAAGCTTTAGCATGTGCTAACTATCTATGTAATAGATGGACAAGTGCTTCCTTGGATGGTAAAACTTCTCATGAGGTTCTTTATGGTAGAAGGCCGAGTGTCAAGCATTGTAGGATCTTTGGATGTACATGTTTTGTCAATATCACACTTGATGATAGAACTAAAGAAGATCCTTCATCAAAGAAGGGTGTGTTTGTTGGCTATAGTGAAGTAAGCAAGGCTTACAAAGTGTACATTCCTTCTACAAAGAAAGTTGTCATAAGTAGGGATGTCATCTTTCATGAAGAGAATGTTTCCAATGTTGTTGATGTTGATGTTGATGTGCCTACTAATCATCATGATGTGCAAGATGTCTTGGATGAAGATGGAGATGCCACTCCAAAGCAAACTTCAAGGAAGACTCAAAGGCAAAGGGCTAAGCCATCAAGGCTAACCTATGATGAAAAATGAAAGCAAGTGGTGGACAACTCTAACTTTGCTTTTCTTACCTCTTTTGATGAACCAACTTGTGTAGGTGAAGCAATTCAAAAGAAGGAATGGATCCAAGCCATGGATCATGAGCATCAAGCACTCATCAAAAGCAACACATGGAGGTTGGTAAAGCTTCCAAAGGACAAGAAGGCAATTGGTTGTAAGTGGATCTTCAAGATCAAGACAAATCAAAATGGATCAATCAACAAGTACAAGGCAAGGTTGGTGGCAAAGGGGTATGCTCAAGAATATGGTATTGACTATGATGAGACCTTTGCACCCGTGGCAAAGATGGTAACTATTCGAATCCTAATCTCTCTTGCAACTCTTTATGATTGGGATATGTGGCAAATGGATGTTACTAATGCCTTCTTGAATGGTGATCTTGAAGAAGATATTTACATGGAGCAACCCGAGGGCTATGTTTCACATGATGAGCCTAATCATGTGTGCTATCTCCAAAAGAGTTTGTATGGGCTAAAGCAAGCACCAAGGAGTTGGTATGCTAAGCTCAATTCCTTCTTACTTTCTCAAAACTTTGTTATGAGTGAGTATGATCATTCTCTCTACTTTAGATTGAATGAAAATGATATCACTTTACTTTTGATCTATGTTGATGACATTATCTTAAGTGGTGGTAACAATCTAGATATAGATGAAATCAAGATGGCACTCAAAAGAGAGTTTGAAATTCAAGATCTTGGTAAACTTCATTATATCTTAGGAATAGAGATTATTAGAACTTCTAAATCTACATTCATATGTCAAGAAAAGTATGTTAACTCTATTCTAAAAAGGTTTCATATGGAAGATTGTAAAGTTGTTTCTACTCCTATGGAATCAAATGTAAAGCTAACTACAAGAAGTAATGAAAGATCCTTCAAGGACATTACTCTCTATAGAAAGCTAATAGGATATCTTATATGGTTAACCATCACAAGACCTGATCTAAGCTTTGTGGTTGGTAAACTAAGTCAATTTATGCAAGATCCTAGTGAGGCTCATTGGAAGCTAGGAAAGAGAGTACTTAGATACATCTCGGGATCTAGAGATTTTGGCATCTTGTATGGAGGTACTACACCTAACCTTTGTGGATTTTCAGATTCAGATTTTGCAGGTGATCAAATGGATAGGAAGTCAACAAGTGCCTTTGCAATCTATCTTGGAGATGGAGTGGTCTCATGGCTATCAAAGAAGCAACCAACTATCTCTCTATCTTCCACCGAAGCCGAGTACAAGGCATTAACAACATGCACCAAGGAGATTCTTTGGATCAAGAGGATGTTATTGGATCTTCACTTGCTGGAACCAGAGAAGACTCCAATCATACTTTGTGATAACCTTTCAGCCCAAAGCTTGGCAAGCAATCCTGTTTTTCATGCAAGGAGCAAGCACATTGAGATTGCTCACCATTTTGTGAGAGATCAAGTCATTGCCAAAGAGGTGGAGCTTCAACATGTCTCTTCAAAGGAGTGTGTGGCTGATATCTTCACCAAACCATTGGGAAAGGACCTATATTTAATGCATAGATCTAATCTTGGAATGTGCTCAAAGACTATGTTGAAACTAGCATCCAATGTTGAAGAGGGAGTGTGAAAATTGTCAACATTTCCTAGCTAGTTTGAGGCCTAAATTGGCTAAAATTGTAAATAGTTTTGGTTCTGGAGTTTTGCACGTGTGAACCAGGCCACAATGTTTTTATTTACTGTATTTTTTCAGTATGATGAAGTGTCAAACTTCATACCCTTCAAAATGAGACCATTTTGATGTATTTTGGTCATATAAGCCATTTTTAACTATTTTTCCTATATAGGGAATATCTAGGGTCAAGTACCTTCTAGAGAGAGGAGAGAGAGTCATCTTCCTCATCCATAAATAGTAGGGAAGTCGTGGAGAACAGGTTGGAGAAACCTTTTGTATGCTTCATTGAGATCAATAGATCATTGTCATTGTTTCTTCCTCCATTGAGAGCATTGTTGTGTGTATTGTCTTCAAGCTATTGTGTATGATCTTAGGTGCTTTCCAAAAGTGATAGGCTGATGTATTATGGACTGTATAATGCTATTTTGGGCCGCACTTGATGTTTATGGAAGTTTCCATTTGTGATAAATGCTTTTTGATCAAGTTCTTTGCATTCTAGGTAGCATAGAATGTGTTGCCAATTCCTAGCTTATGTAGTTTGGAGTGCAAGCATTCAAGCCAATGATCTTGGAGTATAGATCCACTTAGGATCTGTATTTTTCACAGGAAAGACATATAGAAAGCGCAAGGATTGACTAGGGTACAAGCAGCTACAACAATGGATGGAGATTTTTTTGTAAAGTTAAAATCTCCAAAGGTGTAGAAGCCATCTGTTGTGCCACAGAGGAGTCAAATTTCATATATGTTCCTCCGTCTCTTTGGGATCGTCTGACTCTGTACATATTCGATCACAACATAGAATCTTTGAGTTCGAGCTATATTGCATCAATGGTGCAACATTGCTTGACAACACTAATGACACAACACAACTTATGTGTCATTGTTATGTTCTTGGAGCAAAGCACCAAAGATGGAGTCAAAGGGAGCCTAACGGCAATGCACGACGTACGGTGCTAAGTTTTCAAAGGGTATTACGAGAACGACACACACTTGAGACAGGGCAATGTTTTAGTTCAAAATCTGTAGCCCGTACTATTTGTTCTATATAATGCAGAGGATCCAAACTGTATAAGTGCCTATGTGCAAAACAAATTTAAATTCCTGAAATTGTGTTTTGGCAATAGTGGAAAACGCTCAAAAAATTATGTGATGTGGAAGCCATCTCACAAAAAACGAGCACTGCATTGGAAAGGCGTAACAGCATTCTTGAGTCCTTCTTTGCTCCGGACAATTCGGTGTGTTTATATCGGCTATCTTATATGTGTGAAAAATTGCCTACATTGGCAAATCTAGCCATGTAGAATATTGTACATTTTGTCAATATTGTTTGTTGGTTACTTGAATGGCCAAAGTGCCACTTGTACATACACACCTAAAGTAGGTTACCACGAGTCAAGAGGAGTGGTTGTGTCTATTTGGTAGTGATTCCTACTTTGTAGGATCTAGACCATGATTTATGATGAGATTTGTACCTACCATGCACCTATTAAGCATGACTCTTGGATCTAGGCTAGGGTTTTCACATTAGGGCAAGAAAGTGGAGTCTACTTCCTTATTACATGCTGGATTTTCACCTAACTTTGCAAAGGAAGTGTGTTTTACTATGTATTTCCATTCTCCATAGTGAGAAGATAGAAACTTTTTGGAGCCTCAAGGAGAAACTCGAGTTTCCTCTCATTGTATGGTGATTACTCTATTTTCCAATGAAACCCAGCTTTGGCACTTTGTAAACACTGTCTACAGGCCGTACTACAGCCTTATTTCCACATGTGTGGAGTTGGATTAGACTATTTGATCAATGCTTTGATTGTCTCTACTTGTTTCCTATCAAGCTGCTAAACTAGATCTTGTTTTCTGATGACTAGTTTCTGATAGATTGTTTAACAAGCATACAATCACCTTGTGGATCATTCAAAGATCCATTTATGGTCCTTAGTACTATACTTTTCACATGGTATCAGATCCAAGTACAAGGCCATTGATCTGTGTTTGAATCTAATCCAGTTTTAGCAGGTTTTGGTGCAAAAAGCTAGTATTGGAAGGGCGAGCTAGTATCCAGGTTCTGGTGAGGGGATTTGATCCCAAACTTTTTCAGGATCAAAATCCGTACTGTTCACACGTGTGGGCATCTCTGAACCAGCATTTAATAACCCATATTCATTGGATCATAGAAAATTCATATGGTGTCAGTTTGATGTAATTTTTGGCGCAAATCCTAGGATAAGCTACCAAGATCACTTGCCATTGATTAGTTTTGAATTTGTTTCATGACTAATTAATCTAGGCTGATTTCAAACCTTCTTAAAGTGGAAACCAGGTCTTGAAAGTACATCAAAGTGAATGAGAGAGATAGAGTCAGTTTTTGTCCAAGAATAGCCAAGATTGGCAAGATTTGCTTGAGTGTAGTTTTCATCTCATCTTATCTTCATTCCAGCTTGTGAGGGAGTGATAGAACTGTGATTACAAATCCATCTGGTGGATTAGAAGTCAACATTTGAGTGAAACACTGCAAGTTAGAAACCTTTGTGAGTTTCAGGTCCAAACAAATCTATATCTTGTGTGTAGAATCTTGCTAGTAAGATGGGATCAGTGGGAGCCTACCTTCTAGAAGCTAGTGAGAGGTTAAATTCTACCAATTATGCTATTTGGAAAGTGAGGATGGAGTCACTAATGGTGCTCCAGGATCTTTATGAGTTTCTAATAGATGATGAAGATGAACCTCTAGGTGCACAGGAATTAGTGAGATACAAGAAGAGGTCTAGGCTTGCACTTCACTGTATTAAGATGAATGTAAGCAATGATATTTTAAGGGAAGTATCATCATGTAAGAGTGCTAAAGAGGCTTGGGAATCTTTAAAATCTATCTATGAGTCTAGTAACACTTCGAGGGTTCTCATGCTTAGGAATCAGATTCTACAAAGCATAAAGAGGAGTGATGAGAATGCACAAGATTATGTGCTAAGAATCAAGTCTCTTAATAGGGAGTTAGCTTCCATTGGAGAGAAGATTCAAGATAGTGAGCTTGTTCAGATTGTCCTAAATGGTGTAGGGAGTGGCTTTACAAATTTGGTCCAAAGCTTTGCAATCCAAGACACTTTGCCTACTATAGAAAAGCTACACAGTGTATTAGTAGCTGAAGAGTGTAGGATGTTGCATACCAATGCAAGAATGAATGCTATTTCTCTGCAGGATGGTGATGAGAAAGCTAATTTCTCATTCAAAAGCAAGAAGAAGACCAATGGCAAGAAGAAGCACTTCAAGGAGACCAAGGAGGAGGATGAGGCTTCAAGCTCAAAGGGCAAGATCAAAGACAAGTCCAAGTACAAATGTTTTTTTGGTGGAAAGAAAGGACATTTTGCATCAGAATGTCTCAAGAAGAAGAAGGCACAAGAGAGCAAACAAAGCAACATTGCACATCAGGAGGAAGAGGAGTATGAAGAGTCATCCTTGATGGTTTCCAACAAACCACCATCATCCAAGAGCAACACCAATGATTCTTGGTGGATTGATAGTGGGGCAAGTTCCCACATGACATATTCTCCACCTTACTTTCTTACAATGACTTACATAAATCAATCTATACTGCAAGTAGTCAAGAATGTAAGATAAGTGGAATAGGAACAATTCCCTTGTATGTGGGATCATCCAAAAGGATGAATCTAGATAATGTTATTTATGTTCCTAAGTTAACCAAGAATTTGCTTAGTGTTGGCCAGTTAATGGATAATGGCCTAGATGTACAATTTAAGCATGGAGTTTGTTCCATCCTTAGAAATGATGAATGTATAGCCAAAGGCTTTAAGCAAGGTAGATTGTTTAAGCTTGATGCTAATATTGCAGTGGAGAGTGTTAACTTGGCAAAGGTGGAGCTATCAAAGGTGGAACTGTGGCACAAAAGGTTGGGCCACCCCAACTACAAAGCCATGGAATCTATGACTACAAAGGAGCTTGCAGTTGGACTCCCCAAGCATTTGTCAAAGTGTGGGAAGAGATGTGAAGCATGCAGCCTCTCAAAGGCTCACAAGCTACCCTTCTCAAGATCTACATCAAGATCAAACTCTCCTCTTGAACTCATCCATTCGGATGTTCATAGTTTTTCACATGAGTCTAATGGTGGTGCCAAGTACTATGTAATCTTCATTGATGACTATTCTAGATTTTGTTGGATGTACCTCTTGTCTAGCAAATCAATGGTGTTTGATTCTTTTGTAAAGTTCAAGACTTTGGTAGAAAATCAACTTAGTACCAAGATTAAGGTATTAAGGAGTGATAATGGAGGTGAATATGTCTCCAATAAGTTGATTGACTTTTGTATTTCTAATGGCATAAAGAGGGAGTTGTCATGTCCATACACCCCTCAACAAAATGGAGTGAGTGAGAGAAGAAATAGATCTCTTTGTGAGTGTGCTAAGGCCTTAAGGCTAGATGCTTCTCTATCCAAACCATTTTGGGGTGAAGCAATAACTTGTGCTAACTATTTGTGCAATAGATTGCCAAACCAAGCCATTGGAGGAATCACACCATTTGAAGCTCTATTTGGAGAGAAGCCCAATCTCAAAGATCTCAAAGTTTTTGGATCCACTTGCTATGTACACCAATCCTTGGATAAGAGAAGGAAGGATGATGCAACATCCATCAAAGGCATCTTTGTGGGATATGGTGAGAATAGCAAAGGTTATAGAGTCTTCAATCCCATCACTAGCAAGGTGATAGTGAGTAGGGATGTTATTTTTTATGAAGGACATGCCTGTGATTTGGATGATAATGCTACTAATCATCTTGATGCCAAGGATCATGCTAGGATGGAGGAGGAGCTTCCAAGTGAAGAAGAACTTGAGGATCCACCTCAAGATGCAAGAACTCCAAGAACTCCAAGAACTCCAAGAAGATCTACAAGGGCAAGATCCGAGCCATTGAGGCTCACCTATGATGGTCAAGGTGATCAAAGGGAAGGCTCATCATCTTTCACATCTTACACCTTTCTTACTTCAATGTTAGATGAGCCAACATGCTATGAAGATGCTTGTAAGTCTAAAAGTTGGATGGATGCTATGCAAGTAGAGTATGATTCTCTTATTGAGAATCATACTTGGGATCTTGTGGATCTTCCTCAAGGGAAGAAACCTCTTGAGTGCAAGTGGGTGTTTAGATTGAAGTATAATCAAGATGGATCAATAAGCAAGCATAAAGCTAGGCTTGTTGCCAAAAGTTTTTTACAAACCAAAGGCATTGACTATGATGAGACTTTTGCTCCTGTGGCTAAGCTTGTTACTATCAGGTTGATCATTAGTCTTGCTACAACCTTCAATTGGGAGCTATTCCAACTTGACTTCACAAATGCATTCCTCAATGGTTATTTGGAGGAAGAGATCTACATGAGGCAACCCGAGGGCTTCATCAAGGCAAAGCATGAAGGAAAGGTGTGTTTTTTGAAGAAGAGCCTTTATGGGCTCAAGCAAGCACCTAGAGCATGGTACTCTAGGCTAAACTCTTTTCTCATTTCCATCAATTTTGTAATGAGTGCCTATGATCCATCATTGTATATAAGTTTTCATGATGGCATGATCATTATTCTTGTTTTGTATGTAGATGACATTATCTTGAGTGGTAATGATCTAGATGGAATTAGAGATGTAAAAATTGCTTTAGAAAAAGAGTTTAAGATGGTAGATCTCGGCCTATTGAGCTTCATTCTTGGAATAGAGGTTATTAGAGGATGTGATTTAAGCTTCATTTGTCAATCTAAATATGCTACATCCATCCTAGATAGATTTGGAATGAAGAATTGTAAAGGCATTGAGACACCAATGGAGCAAAATGTAAAAGCATCTATTGGTTGTGATGAAGCATCCTTTGAGGACATCACATTATATAGAAGGCTTATTGGCTCCTTGATCTATTTAACTATAACTAGACCTGATCTTAGTTATAGTGTTGGAAAGTTAAGCCAATTCATGCAAAGTCCTCTAGTTTCACATTGGAAGATGGCCAAAAGAGTTCTTAGATACATTTCACTCAATAAGAATTTTGGTATTTTGTATAGAGGAACTAATCTTGGCTTAAGAGCCTATAGTGACTCGGATTTTGCAGGTGACAAAGTGGATAGAAGATCAACAAGTGCCTTTGCTACCTTTCTATGTGATGGAGTAGTATCATGGCTTTCCAAAAAGCAAGATACCATCTCCCTATCTTCCACAGAATCCGGATACAAGGCCTTGACATCAACATGCAAGGAGGTCTTGTGGCTCAAAAGGCTATTGGTGGAGCTTCATGTCATGGAGGAGGAGATCCCTATCATCTATTGTGACAACCAATCAGCCCAATCACTTGCAACTAATCCTACATTCCATGCAAGGAGCAAACACATCGAAATTGCTCATCATTTCGTGAGGGAAAAAGTGCAAGCTAAAGAGATCAAGCTCCAACACGTGTCATCATCAAGTTGCTTGGCTGATTTATTTACTAAACCTTTACCTAAAGATTCATTTGTCAAGATTAGATCTTCAATTGGAGTTATTGATAAAAGCATTGTGATCTCCAAGAAACCCAGCTTTAGCACTTTGTAAACACTGTCTACAGGCCGTACTACAGCCTTATTTCCACACGTGTGGAGTTGGATTAGACTATTTGATCAATGCTTTGATTGTCTCTACTTGTTTCCTATCAAGCTGCTAAACTAGATCTTGTTTTCTGATGACTAGTTTCTGATAGATTGTTTAACAAGCATACAATCACCTTGTGGATCATTCAAAGATCCATTTATGGTCCTTAGTACTGTACTTTTCACAATATGGTAGCCCCATTGCTAAATGTCGGTGGCCGAAACATTGTATCGATCGACACTCCAAAAAGTATAAATCTTACTAAAGCCTATATGGAGAATATGAAATGTTTGGAATCTGGTTCAAATGGTCAATCTTCTGAAGAATTAGATGATTCCAATACCCATGTTATACGTGATGTAGATATAGACTTACATATTGAAGACACGTAGCATATTGCTACTCAATCAATGTAAATATTTTGTAATGGCCATTTGCCAATCCATGTATATATTTTGCAATACATTTTACATATAAAGATATCTTGCAGTTGTTTTTTGCAAAAACCCTCTTTGCTTTGATGCGCATGTATATGTGAGATGTAAATAATTTCAAATTGTAAGTGCTAATTTTTTTATATTTACCATGTAGTACCTTTTCGTTTGTATTTTCATATGTGTTTTATATTTTGCAAGTTAGTTAGAATCTCAAAATATATGATAAATCCATAGTATGTTTCATGATTTTCATATTGTTTAGCTGTTCTTTGAATATGTTTTTGTAAAACAACACGAGCCTCTCGAAATATGTGTGAATTCTATATTGTTTTGTCATAATTAAATCTGAAAATTATCATGTCCGTATTTAAAAATGGATTCTTGCAAAGTACAAAATTAGTTGATCCAGTGTTAATTGTGATCCACCCCTACCTACACAAATCATAATGTCAAAACTACTATGTTGGACTAGTCAACAAGATCGAATCTAATATGGCATAATTTGCATCCAATACTTCATTTACATAGCTCTATAAGGATGTCGATATTGTAGAATCATCGACCCAAAAAAAGATGGTGGATCCTCCTTATTTGAATGCCAAATCATTGAATGGCACATCGGAAAAGCTAGAAGCATCAATGGCAATCGATTGAGCGATTGAGGAAGACATGGCATCACAACAAAGTGTTAAGGAAGAACCAAGTGGAAGGTGTCAAGAAATTGACTAAGACCATCATTAATAGGCCAACTAGAGACTAATACTTTCAAAATGAAATTTTTTCAAATGGCCCAGGTGTGGATATTACTACATTGACTGTCCAATTAAAAATCCTTAGTTGCAAAACCAAGGACATAATGTAGACCATAAGGTCGTAAGTCAACATCAAGAAAGTTCAAACTTGATGAGAAGCCTAAAAAAGATTCAATCAAAGGATGGAATGAGTTTTTCTTCAAGCACATTGAAAATACCTTCACCTATAAGTGGTGGAGTGAAAGTATTGATCATATCATAATGCATATCCTCGAACTCATTAGAAGACAATAATAACAAATCACTCTATTATGTGAAAGTTACTAAGACAAGATTATCACATGTGTATGTTGATCACCTCAAAGGGGATGGTATCTTACACATGGTACATTGTTATGGATGTGGAGGAAGACATAATTGATCAAAATGCCCACATTGAGGAGATCCAACTACTTTTTTATCTTGGTGTTTACAATGCAATGTCAACCATCCATGTCTTGATTGTCCATTAAGGCAACCCAAAAAAGCTAAGGTGGTATACCCTACATGGATTTTCATGCACCTCATTATCAGAGTAATGCACTCCAGATGCAAATTTACAAAAAGTATATCTTAATGCCACTTGGCTATGAGACAACCAAGGAACACCACAATTCTTCTAAAATGACAAAGTGCACAGAGTCACTCCGGAATAAATTGACAACAACATCACATAAGGAAAATCTCATAAAATCGATTAAGCATCAGACAACTGAAGAAATCAAGAGAATTCTACCAAGTCATCTACAAAAATAAATGGATGCCATATTACAAAGGGTATTTTTATAAGCAGATTTATTGGAGACAAACAAATGTGTGATCCTTACGCAAGCATGATCACACAACCCTTAAGACAACATGAAAATGGAAAATGGTAAGGGAAAGAGAAAAGTTAATGATTGTTATTCAATTTTAACATCAAAAATTTGAATTATTCAACCAAAGTCAGATTGTCCCACAGAATAGAGAATTGGTCCACTGACAAAACTACTTTTCAAAAAGACCAAATCTAAGGGGAGTAAGTTTAAAATGGCCACAATCTTGATGAAGACATGGGTTGTCACTGTCAAGGGTAGATACTCCAAGAAGGAATGAAGAATTTTTAACAACAAGATAGTATCCATTTCATCAACTTTGGGAGGTTGATTAACAACCCATTGACAACATCACAAAATGGGCAACAATGAATTCACATCACCTTGGGATCTAGGTGCAATCTACTATGATGACAATAACTACCTACATAAGGCGCTATTTGATCTATATTGCTATTATTAAAAATCTTACGGATCCAACAAAAGTCTCATGCTGATCATTAACCAATTAAGCACAAAGTTCTACATGTCAAGCCAATCCTTATCACACCTTTTCTAGAGCAGAAAGAATCAAAATTTTGGATGAGCTCTTTACGCCTTTGCCACCACAATGTTTGATATACACAAATAAGAGAGAAAAAGTGCCAATGTTGGTGTTTGGAGCACTTGGTGTGCCATCTATATAAATGTAGTGTGGTTAGGTTAACTAAGTGCAAGGGGACTGGCATCCTGCATGTGTAAGTCTAACCGAATGAGCATACAATTGTATTCCTACAAATAAAGGGACATGGGCCATAGGAATAATTAAAATAAGTTAGAGTCCGAAAGTCAAATTTGTAATACGAAACTAAGTTTGGCAGATATTTCTACTCACATGAAACATGTGAACTACCTCATCAACTTAGTACCCACATGAATCATGTAAGTTGTTCCACCTTCTTGTTCTATAAAAGAAATTTCAATCTTCAAGACTCGTCATATTATTTATCGATGGACTTATAGCTCCTAGACAACAAAATCCAAACATTCTTGGTTACTACAAGCCAAAAAAGATGACTACTTCATGTTCTAGAACTACAAACTAGAAGAAACCGGTTGCATCTTGTTATACGTGTAGCTTTTGTACTAAGATAATTGAGAAAGTTTGATGATGTGGCATATTTACGATATACATGTTCATGTGTATTCATTTGTGTGCATTTGCACTTTTAAGATGTTAGTGAAAATGTTTTTGTACTATGTGAACTATGGCTCAAGGAATTGTCTTGGCTTTGGTATGTGTTTGTTGGGCCTACTAGTAAGTACCCAGAAAGATGCAAGGATCACTCAATATCTCACACCTATCTTTTGAGGAATACATAGGTGTGTCTAGAAGGTTGGGGAAGGCATCCCAACAGGCACCTTGCATGGTTCAAAACTATAGTTTGACATGGTATTATTAGAGATGGACTCTTCCTACAATGTTAGTATGTCAAGCACTACAATGTTAGTATGTCAAGCACTCCAATATCTTTGTTTTTGCATTTTGAATCAATTCTAACCATTGTTGATCAAGCTAAATAAAGAAGTTTATATCTTATTTTGAAGAAATAACTTTGAGTTAGGCTCTTCAATGTTGTGACATTTTTAGTAATTCTTAAGCATCAATTCTTCATGCTTTCTCTGAACTACAATGCAAATTTGTTTACAATCATTCAATGTACTAAAAAACTTATCTTTGCTAATTATGATGCTGACCCCAATACTGACAGTCCTTTATGTTTCTTGACTAGAATCAATCTGATCTATTTTGGTAGCTCAGTTTCGAGAAATCTTTTTGGGATGCTGAAGCTTGTCTCCAAGTAAGATTCAGCAACTTTGCATGGAAATTAGACAATGCTCACTGCAAAGGGACTTCTGACAACATGTCGATGGCCATCTTGCCAGATTAGTTGCCCAAAAATATATCTCCAGAAAGAAGTGAGTTTGGAATAAACGTGATTTCAAATGTTTCTTTATGTTCCTTTTCGGAGAATTTAAGTATGGATGGAGAAACTTGACAAAATTTTACAGCAAATTCAATCCCAGTCAATCCTAAAAGTGATGGAGGATGCACAAATAAAAGATCTAGATCCAAACTATGAGCTAGAATCAAGACTAGTTACCAAAACTAGCAATTTTGGCATTTAACTCCACATTAGACACATAGATTTGATCAAGTGAACCGAAGTAAAGTACAACAAGCTTCTCATACCTATAAACAAGGTCAGTACCTTCCAATCCAAGCAATTAATGCATAAAAACCCTCACATCCAATAGCTAGAACTCACCACCAAAAGACAATGATGATAAAAGTGGAAAAACTCGATTTTTCTTGATTTTTGGATGAAATCCCATCATACATTTATACTTTTCAAGCTCAGATCTGAGCATATTAGGGCACCTCTGAACTTATCATACCCTAACCCTAACATCTAACCTAATAGGTCATTGGATCCACCCTAACTTGGGGTCAAGGTCTCGAGATCCCAAACCAATGAAAAACATGCTATTTTTAGCTCCTATTTTCTCTCTAGCTTATCAAAGCACTATTTGGACTCACTCCAAAGGTGTTACTCCTATGCTAGGTTAGGAATGAGACTTACAAAGAGTATCCTATGCTATTTGGCACGTGTGACAAGCCACAACATGACCATAATACAATTTACAAGCCATATGACCAAAATTGGTCAAGCTAGAATTGTGAAATTTTAACACTCCTCACAATTTAGCTTGATGAGACTATCCTGGATCAATAATCAATACATGGATAAAAACAATATAACTTCCAGGTTCTTGCTTTGTTGAGTGACTATGATCACTCATCATGATAAGAATATGATTTGAGCTCCAAGTTCTCAAATGTAGTGAGTGCTCCATAAAGGTTGTCTTCAAGATCCAAGCTTTGTCTTTGGTAGGTTGTTGAATGATCACCTTGGGCTGCAAAATGTGAGTCTCCTCCTCAAAATAAACATGAAAAACAGCAGCTTTCCATAAGATCCAACTTTTGTATGAAGCACATACAATCAAAGCTTGATATATCACCATCTTAACTTTATCCACCAAAACAATGAACTCCAACTTGGCATCCTTCCAATGAAGGTCTTCATTCCTTGGAAATTCAAGAGTGAATGGATCACAAGATGAGGCCTTTGAATACATATTTGAAACTCTAATCAAAGTAGTAATGATCACTATTTCATCATCATAAGATATAGGATGAAAAACAATGTTCATACTAGCATCATCAAAGGACTTTGCCAAATACATGACATGTTTTCTATCAAACACAAAATAGGATGAATAAAGGGAGATATGGATAAAATTCCTTGCTGCTCCTTGCTCTTTACCCAAACCTTCATATTGATGTAGATTCAGGTCTCCTTTGCCTTGAGACAAGTGCTCCTTCTTGGGTTCCTCCTTGATGTCTTTTTTCTTCATCATGCTCACTCCCTCTTGGTGTTGATGATGAAAACATGGATCCAAACCATGATCTTCTTCAAGACTCTCAAGGACTTTGTTTTCAAGTCTCCAAACCTAAATGTTCTGCTTCTCAATATGATCTTTCAAGTCAACAAAACAATCACCAAGATTATTTATACCAAATTTACTAGTCCACAATTGACTAATCAACAATTGCTTACGACTAGCAATTTGCATTACATACTTGTTGAACTTGAAACTAATGAGGCCAAATACTCTTGTATGGATATAAGTGTCCTTCAAGGATGATTCACTTATTCTCATACAAGCTTCACAATATGCCTCTTTGAAAATGAAGTCAAATTCTTTCAACTTATGAATGAAAATGTCATGCTTACTTCTAGCATACTCAAGAGTAAGTACATATGACAAACACCTTTCATTCCATACTTTAGAATTCAAAGGGACTTCATTACAAAACTCAGCAAATGAAGTACAAAATGTACCCCCCTTTCCAACTTTCCTTTCCTTGTCCACAAAAATGAGCATTGATAGCTCCATCTTTGCTCTTGTGGCTCTCCTTGGAATAGTTGAAGCTCTCAGATTTTGCTCCTCCTCTTGATCAAGCTCCTCCTTGATCTCAACCATATCTTTGCCAATATGATTTTTAGAGGATTCATCATTCAATATTACAAACATTGTGGCTCTACCATTGCTCTTTGTGCTAGCAAAATGTACATCCAAATGAATCAACTTAAGAGGGTGAGTCATGTTAGTGATAGTGTTAGAGAAATGCAACCTATGTGCTTTAGCCAAAGCACATGCTTCACAAACCTTTTCCTCTTTTTCCATGGATATTGGAAGGCCTAGAGCAAGTTCCTCCTTGCACATGACTTCCATAGACTTGGTGTTGATGCGACCAAGCCTCTTGTGCCACAAATCATTTGTGGTCATCTTGTCCTCCTTGGCTACTATCACAAATTGGTTAGGATCAACAAAAGAATCAAACTTAAACAACCTCCCAAACTTTCTTCCTCTTGCTATGATCTTCCCATTCTTCTTGATGTTGCATACATTAGTAGAGAACTCCACAATGAAACCATGATCTAAAAGTTGGCCAACACTAAGCAAATTCTTAGTGATGCTAGGAATGAAGAGAACACCATCTATCTTAGTCTTCTTGGAGGATCTTAAGCATCAGAGAATGGATCTCACACCTTCAACTTTACATTCATGATCATTTGCTGTAAAAATGGACTTTACAGGTCCTACATAAGATGTGAGTTGAGAAAAACTATTATCACTCAAATGAAACCAAATTTGAAGGTACAATCACTAGATTAGCAACTAGTAGCAAGAGCAAAGCTAATACTACTCAAATCTAGAATCAAAGCTTGAGAAAATCAAATCTAAAGCTCACTTTTAATTAGGCTCTGATACCATGACAAAATTTTACAGCAAATTCAATCCCAATCAATCCTAAAAGTGAGGGAGGATGCACAAATAAAAGATCTAGATCCAAACTATGAGCTAGAATCAAGACTAGTTACCAAAATTAGCAATTTTGGCATTCAACTCCACATTAGGCACATAGATTTGATCAAGTGAACCAAAGTGAAGTACAGCAAGCTTCTCGGACCTCAGGTGACAAGCCACAACATGACCATAATACAATTCACAAGCCATATGACCAAAATTGGTCAAGTTAGAATTGTGAAATTTTAACAAAACTGACACAGATATACCTACAGCAGATGCAATGGTTACAGTGTATGTACTTTTACCTCCAACATTTGTGACTGTTCTTGTGATCGTTCGTTTAGCAGTCAGATTGGAGATAGCAATGGAAGGATAATTCAGATCACTTGGAGTCGGAAGATCAATTGTAGGGCAAACAAACGTTCCTGCTAAGCTTTGTGTCTGAGTGTAGTTTAAGCTGCATAGGAAAAGCAAAGTCTATAGGAGATGCATCATAGACCAGCCCGGGATCCGCAGCTTTATTCGGATTGACGTGGCCAGCACCATAGTTGAAGGGGCCGGCAATGTTCAGAGATGCATCAAGAATGGGATTCCCAGTGTTGTCAAGACAGTTCACTGAGCAAAACAAAAGCTACTAGTGACAACGTATAAGAGAGAAACCTGTGGTGATGATTGCTGAGCTGATAGCTGCAGGGCTCCAATCTGGATGCAAAGCCTTAAGTAATGCAACAACTCCAGCAATGTGAGGGCAAGACATCGAAGTGCCTGATAATACATGGAATTTCACCACACGGTTGTCAAAAGAGAGACCCGTGGGAGATGATGCCTCAGAGAATGCTGCCAAAATATTCAACCCTGGACCTGTAATATCTGGCTGCATGCACACAATAGAGCCCCGTGTACCAAATTAGACATTTTTATGTTACGAACCTCATCATCGTTATTATGATCTATTTAGAATCTTGAAGTGCATTTTCAATACATATGTTATTACTTTCAAAATGTCTGGTGTAATTTTATTTGGACCTTGAGACGAAAATTTTGCCATGACAGGTGCTGGTTTGACATTTAAAATAGTTGATACAGCACCCAGAAGGGCAACAGGAGATCTGAAAAAAAAATGGTTATAAGCTTCACAATATCAGAACAAGTGCTACAATTCATATTCAAGTCATGCGGTGAAAATAGACTATTGAGATCTTGAATCTCTATCTTGTATTGATAACTTGGAAAACAGAGGAATTATGTGACAGCATAGAGAAACTTATGTTCTCATAATTACATTGTGTGTACCTAGTAGAGTTTATGTTCAGAATCTTGAAGTGCATTTTCAATACATATGTTATTTACCTTCAAAATGTCTGGTGTAATTTTATTTGGACCTTGAGACGAAAATTTTGCCATGACAGGTGCTGGTTTGATCTTGAATCTCTATCTTGTATTGACAACTTGGAAAACAGAGAGATTATGTGACAGCATAGAAAAACTTATGTTCTCATAATTACATTGTGTGTACCTAGTAGAGTTTATGTAGGCAAAAACAGCAGCTCCATCCTCAGCAGTGAGTTGAGATGCAGGAAGAAGATGAGGTTCAGCAATGAGTCCAAACGCAGTGGAGGGTTGATTGGAAAGAATCATGCCAGTGCCACCAGCGAGCCTCACTGTGAGCCCCTTTGAGATATCGTCAATTACACCACCTAGGCAAGCAACTATTTTACCTGCCACTTTCACGGTGTCCAGTGAACCCGGAAAACGGTGTGTGCTGCAGCACAAAGCAAATGATTTGTAAATTTTTTTTTCAAAAATGACGCAATATGCTAAGCTTATATACATGATTACATCATAGCTAATATTTGAGAGGCTTTACAAACACAAGAGTGTTTAAAAGAAAGAATGATTGGGTAAATGAAAACCTCTTTCGCAGTGGCGATTTTGAATTTCCCACATCAGCTGATGAAACAAGTGGAAAAAATTTATTTGGTAGCTTATCTTGTGACAAGCTTTCTCCCTGACAGCATAGAACAAACTTTTGTATTTATATAAATTATAAAGTGGTCTGATCCTCGGTACTAAATTTTGCTGTTGCAGGTCTAGTTACTCATCGATCAGATCATTTTGGTTGTGTCATATCTCTACAAGAATCAATGTGTTACAGTTACAATCTTGGAGAATAAGAGCATTTGTCAACATGGTAAATTGTATGACAATCATGACATGCTTAAGTTCTGGATTAGCAACTTACATACTCACATTTTGTAGATATTTGAGTTACTACTGGTATTCCGTTTTCAACGGCATGAAAAGCTCCTATCGCAATACTATCTGCGAAATAATAATTAGGAAGTGGTTCTCCGAAACCAAGTGAGATTGTGAAAAGATCAACTCCATCAGCAATTGCTTGATCGAAAGCAGCGAGCACATCAGCATCATAGCAATTTCTACCATTGGTGCCAACAAACCTTATAGGCTGCAATTCTGGAGGAAGGTGCTCCTCCTTTGGCAGTACCTCTTGCAAGTCCAAACAAATTGGCATGCTTGACGAACCTACCTCCTGCAGTTGAAGAAGTGTGTGTTCCATGCCCTAGTCTACCTCTTGGTGACAAGAATTCCCCAGTGGCTGTCTCATTTAGGGGTCCGTTTTCAGCTTCATAGCCTTTGATGAAAAATCGTGCCCCAATCAATTTCCTGCCATTGAAAATAATGAAAACATTCAAGAAACAAAGGAAATATCTTCAATCAAAATACCTCTAATGTTTACCACACTCAAGCTCATGTATCTAGGAAAACTATGCTATCTCATCACATTTGTTTATGAATCATGGCACCAAGGCTTTTGTAAAGATCTAGCACACAAATTAGTAGCCAAAATAGTGTAGTTAACTATAGAATATAACATGAAAAATAAGCAAATACCAACTTTAGGCCAACTTGGATGCCAAAATGGATGTGTGATCAAAGTCAAAATGTTGTCCATGTGAAAGTAGCAAGGGGCCAAGTTCATCCTTCTAATCACATTTGATCATTTAGTTAACAAGCATATCATTTATATTGGTCTGTAGTTAGAAAATTCTTCACTCTCCCTTAGGGCATACGTCTGATCTTCATTGGCAAGGGAGTACGGTTTAGCAGGTATAGTATACTTTGGATCGTTCATATAGTCCTAGATACAAGGAATACCTCGCTACTCTCGTGATGGCATCACATTTTTTTCAATTTTTTTAAAACGTATCCAAATTTAAAATGCTTCAAATAAATATATTATAATGTTAAAAAAATGTTGTATTTTGCAAGAAAATAATTCAAGCTACAAAAATTTGGTCAATAGATTTTCATAAATAACTTAAAATTAGCTTATATGAAATAATTATACTATTCAAAATAAAATCATTAGATACACAACCACTAAAATAACTAGAATATTTTTTGCTTATTTAAAACAAAAGTTATAGTTTTTTTTTTAAATTTAAAAGTTTTTTAAATTACAGTTTTTGAGTTGATTTTTTTTTTAAATTATGGTAAAAATTTAATATTAGTATTTTTTAAAGTTTTAAATTTTTTAAAGTCTTTACTTATACCTATGTAAGTTCATTGAATATTTAAACACTAAATAAACACAAATAAAATTACTTTACAATAATCGAGACTAAATGATTTGTGAAAATATTTAAATCACCCTGAAAAAAATCTTTTTAATTTTTTAAATTCTTAGCAATATTTTTTCTACAAAAAATATTATAAAAACACATCCAAAATTTAAATACTATAAACTTGACAAATCGTTACAATTTTAATTTTGGTAATGATTATCAATGTTAAAAATTTTAAAATATTTCAAATTCTTAATTTCATTAAAAAACAAATTTAAGAACGTTAAATCAATCAAAAAGATTTTAAAACACAATACATCAAAAAATGTAAACGCAATTATTTTTTGAAACAAAAGAGAATTTTTTATTCCCAAATATCATCGAGGTCATTTACATCTTTTTCTTTTTCTTGAGTAGCCACTGTAGTTTAAAGTGACACCTCTTCTACAGTTTCCTCGACTACCGTAACCACATTATAATCTTGAACCAAGACATCAGCAAATTCTCCTGTATCGCCTACTTTTTCGCTAGCAGGAGGCTGAGGTTCCTTGGACAAAGGAATTACTAAATCCTCGATATCTAAACTTTTTCCCACCTCAGATAGTTCATCTAGCAAAACTGAAAGATATTTCATTCTCATTTTTAAAAAATCAACTAAATTAGAATATAAATCTACTACAGCAACATGTCTGCACCCAATCAGCTAGGTGAGAAAAAATATCAATTGAATGATTAATCAATTGTTGTGGCTTTTGGTAGAGACAAGCCACAGAACCTGTCATTGGATTCTTTAGTTTCTTGGTCATGGTTGGATATTGGAACAAGTTTCCAAAACTTGTCAATCTGAAAGTGTTGTAATAAAGCATCGAGCGTTTGTCATCCAATGAATAATAACTGATGGTTATGTATTCTATTTTATTGCAAAGTCGTGCTCCTCCCCAGTTCCTGACATTGGGCTTGTACCTGACATGGAACATTACAAGTAAAATAAATAAAAAAATTTAACTTTAAAATAAAAAATTTAAAATATAATTATGAATTAAAATACAAATTAATAATTCAGGAACTTAAAAACTTACCACACAACACTTTCTATTCTCGCATTACAAAAAATTAGTAGAGCTTTCTGTATTGAAGCTGACTGTCAAGAAGAATGAAAAATAACAACTCTCCAAATTGGAGAAGTTGTGACTTCGAGAAAACCCTGCATGAAACTATGGATTTCAGTGAATTTGAAGGGGGAATCGTCATTCAATGATTCCTTCATCTGAAATCCATATGGTATATCGGCAATGCAAAGTGTATAAGGCCTTTTTTTTTTTTAAGTTTTGAAATTTCTCTGCAATCGCCCTCCTCAACTGAGTAAAAGCATGGTTGATCATCGACACTTTTGGGAAACTAGGTCTCTAATGGATCCTCCTCCGCAATGGTCACCCCGTGCTAATCTCTCTCTGTCCCTTTTTTCTACTTTTGCCTTCAGAATATGTCTCTTGAATTGCTCTGAAAGGACTTTGTTTTTCTTATCTTCGGGAGACTGAAAAAAAAGAAGCTATGCTTAGCATGGGAGACATAAAATACAAAATAAAAAGAGACTTAAAGTATCAAAAAGAAATAATTAAATAAAGAAAAAGCTATGTTTAGCATAGGGGACATAAAATATAAAAAAGAAACAATTAATAAGCACCTATGCTAAACATGGGTGAAATAAATACCATGTCTCTAAACAAAATCAGAAATGGACTCAAAGATTTATTTCGGCTGCTCAGAGGATAAAGCCTCTGACACTCTTCGAAATCTTGACAATTTAACCTTGTCACAAGGGCTTCTTGAACTTTCATAAATAATTTATGCCTGCATTTAAAAAGTATAATTGTTAAAAATCCAACAAAATCATGAAAATCACTTTATTACAAAAAGTAACATGAAAATAAATATTTAGATTATAACTATTACCTTTTAAATTCTTTTCTCATTTCTACCAAAGAAAGTTGACCATCGGCAACTCTAGAAAGAACACTTATTATTAGTCTGGAAAGCTAATCCCTTGCATGCTCTTCCACTCTGATATTCCCATTTCTGTAGGGATTGGCTTTAGAGTTTGAGTGTTGACAACTTTTTTCTTTGACTTTGAGGCACCCTAAGCAGATTGGCCTTTTATTTGAAAAGTTTTCCATTTGTCAAAAAAATTATCAACAAGGGCCCACACCTAAAATAAAAAAAAAAAAAATTATTTGATAAGAAATTTAGGGAGTATTAAAATTGAGTTCAAAATTTTAGTCTGATAAAAACAATTTAAAAGAATTATAACATATATTATGACCAGAGCATTCCATGATGAGCATAGCAAGAAAAGTTACCTAGTCACTGCGAAAAGCAAGCTGAAAAAAATTATCATATTTTGTAAGGCTCTGCGTAGGATTTTTTGAATCAAAAGACAAGCATGTCTCTTGAGCACAAAGTGCTTTTAGCTCTAGTTGATTCACATCTCCTGCTTTGGAGACTCTCGTGTATTCTTTGAGAAAGAATCGGATTCTTTGTATGACGGTCATTTTCATCCAATAATCTTGATCAATGTTATGATCCCAAGCCAATAATTTGGCTTCTTCCACTGTCAGGCCAGCAAATGCAATTGCACTCACATTTCGAAAGGATGGAATATGGGAATACTCTTGAGATAATTGTTTTCGGGCTTGTAAACTGTGTTTGCCCCCAAGAACAAAAAAATTATATGAATCTAATAAAGAAAAATCAAAATTTGCAACATCGTTGCATTCATTGGGATCAACCAAAACAATAAAAGGAGTAACTATGGCCTGTCTATGATCTTTAAATTTTACTTTTAAGTTATGTACATGTGTTTCATTTTATTCTCTTACTTCCACTGGCTTGTCTCCTGTTATTGGATCTATAGGTGGCCTATCACACTAATTTATATCTAAAATCAAAGTTGTTTCTTTAATTTTTTTTTGTTTTATGAATATCTTCCTTAATTTAGCAAGCTCAGAGCTATCTTGTAAGGGATAGATGGAGGCACCAGGTAAAGACGTCAACGGTTCGGTCACGGCTTTCTTGCTTTTAGCAGATGGAATGGACTTGTGGCGATGTGTACCCATGGTCTTTGGGCGTGACTTGGGTCTAGTGGAAGAGGACTCAAAGATATTATGAGATCTTTTTTTTTGAGATGAGGGACAGCTACAGTATCATCCTCAACATTTTTAGAGGCTGGCTTTGTGACCTGAGTAGTGCTAGAAGTAGGCTTGCAAGGTCCAATAGTTACACCTTTTGAACTCTGTAATGAGTAGACTGGATCTTTCCCCTCAACAATAACAGCTAGAACCATTTTCAAGCATTGCTTCATGCTCTGGACAGAAACAAAAAACAAGATTAAAATATAATGAGTAAAGGCATTTTTACGGGCTATGCTCACAACACATGACAACTCAATTTACAAAAAAGTTTTTTACTTAAAAGTTCATAGAATTTTATATTTAATAACCACTATGCTAAGCATGGAACAAATGTAAACATACATGAATATGTTTTATAATTACACACCAAAGTAACTAGAGCTTTATCAAAATAGGCTTTGATGGCCTCGTCCTAGCAAAGTCAAATATTTATCATAGTCTCGCTTAGAATGAAAATAGAACAAGACTTATCCATCACCTTTACAAGCAAGTTCACAAAACCTTCTTCCTCATCCTCATCTGGTTGATCAGCAAGCAATCTTCCTTGAATTTTGAACAGTGAGTCTCCCCTGCCAGGCTTCTCAGCTAAATAAATAAAAAGCTCAAACAGCTTTGTGTTGTTGACCCCTCTAGTGAAGTAATACATGAATTTTTTCTTATCTTTCAGTGGAATATCTTGAGGTTTACCTGAAATTTAAAAAAAATTCCTCAACATTTCGAAGATTATCAGAGACAATTGAGAATCTGCAGAGAAAAAAATTCTTTAGAAAAATTTCAAACATTACCTTAATAAAAATACATAAAACTTTAAATAGACAAGCAGTTTTTATGAAAAATCTCTAAAAATCATAACTAACAATTCAACACATTTTCTTACTAAAACATCTCAAAAGTTTCACTTTTCTCAGACTAAGCCTTGTAAAATGGAAAAAATACGAATAACGACCTATGCTGAGCATGGATTGTGTTCGGGTCCTGAGTAACAACCTATGCTCAGCATAGGATGTCGGCGTGATGTTTCTATTCTTATCACCTATCGACATATGCTAATCATAGGTTGCATCTCTAGTCCTCTTCTAACCTATGCTAAGCATAGGTTAGCAAGCAGCATGCGAAGACATCCTATGTTGAGCATAGGTGGGACTAGAGTACGCGAGTGATGACCTATCCTGAGCATAGGTTAGAAGAGGACCAGAGATGCAACCTATGCTCAGCATAGGTCGAAACGTGATAAGAATAGAAACATCTCGCCGGCTTCCTATGCTGAGCATAGGTTGTTACTTAGGACCCGAACACAACCTATGCTCAACATAGGTTAGAGGAGAGGACTCGTGCAGCCACCTATGCTGAGCATAGGTCACCCAAGTTTTAAGAAGATGAACACTAGCTAAAACCTGAATATTAGTACCCATGCTAAGCATAGAACAAAGTTAAAAAATGACAATAATCTTACCGTCAAGAAATGTGTGAGCATGAACATATGCAATATACTATAGAAATCTGTGACTTTGTCGCAATGAGAGCTCTAACATCATGTGTGCTAATGAATTCGCAGATGAGGTGAGTTATGCTTGGACTATGATCCTTAAACAAATTTTTTTTCGAGATCCCCACCTCACGCCGATTTGGAGCATGAGACTCAACTCACTTCTCGCCAACCTCGAGCTTGCGTCGGGACCGAGTTGTTGCGACTCACCTCACCTCATGCCGACCTCGAGCCCACCGTCCAAACCTAAACCTAACCCTAAACCTACTCTTGGGTCAACCCTAATCCTAAGGATGCTGCCAAACGTATTTAAGGCGTGGTAGCTGCTGGAAATTTCAACTAACCAATTACTTTCTAGGCTTGTTGCTCATTTGCATTTAGTTGTTTTTCTTCTTTACGTCTATTGAGGTTTGCATAGCTTTTTATTTGTTCTATGACCAGCATAGGTTGCAGTTAAGTTTGTGGAGCACATTTAGTTTTATGTGTTAACTATTTTAACGGGTCTATGCTTAGCATAAGTACATAGTTAGAATTTTTTTAAGGTTACGATGTCAAGTAGTTCTACCTCTTCTATTCAATAGTTGTAACTCAATACGTTGCAACAAGTGCATCATCTTCATCTAATATTCCCAATGAAAGGTTTTTTTATAAAGCCACTTTTGATTCTCTACATGTTTTCATAAATGATGTGGCATCATCATCATTTACCCGTTCATCTTCTGAAATTCCTCACGCAAGTACTTTTCAATAAAGGACGTCTATAACTCAACTTGTGTCAAATCTTTCAACCTTGTCCTCCACTTCAGATACAGGCTCTACACAATTAGAACATTATTTTTTTGAACAAGTTAAATCATTGAGTGATGAGTCAAAGCCTCGATTCACTCAGTTACCGATTCTAGTAAATCAACAAATCCACATAACTCTATTGATCTGCGACGTTCAAGCTTTTCTCATGTTCGTAGGAGACCTTCTCAAAGTGACGTTCGTCATGTTAAATTTAAGAGAGCTATATTCGTTGAAAATTTAGAGCCTTAGTGTCCAAAATATCCTGAGTTTGGAGCCAGAATTTCGAATCATGAAATTTTAACACCTTCTCAACCAGTTCAAGCACCTACTTGTGTCACAGGTTCAATTTATAGATCAGACTCCAAACAAAAAGAAAAATACAAGAGAGACTTGAGATCTTCACCTGATTTAACAAATCGTCAAAAACAATTGATTACAAAATCTGAGATTCGAAAGGTACGAAATATCATTTGCTGCTCATCCTGTTGTTTGCAAAAGCTGAGTATCAGAGAAATTAAAAAATTAAGATCAAACTTCTTTTTACAAAGTGAGGATGAGAGAAATTACTATTTGTGTGCAACAGTGAGGCCTGACAAAAACTCATTTTCATATTTTTTAAATGCTTTGGAGGTTTGTCACAAAGCTTACAAAGCAGTTCACGCAATCAAAAACTCACGGCTTCAACGAATGCATGCACGACTTCAGAAAGACCCAACATTACGGGGATCCTTATAGGGTCAAATTGGTTCTCCAGATGCTTTATATGCAAGTGCTTGGCTAAAGCATTTCATAGATGTGCATGGAGAGAAATTTTTTGATTTATTATATTTTCACTTGCCGGAGAATTTACAAAATTAAAAATATTTTTGATGTACAAAGAGTTTGCCAAAACAAAATGCTCCCTATTTGAGCTACTCGTATTTTCTTAGAATTTGGAAAAGAGATTTTGAAATGGTAAAGATTTCCAAAAAATCACGAATGATAGTATGCTCCACTTGCGAGTTGTTAAAGTCTGCAAAACAACTTGCAAAGACCAACAATGAGAAAGGTAAAAATTAATCAAATTTGTCATTCGTTTTAATACTTTTTGTTTTGGAAAAATTTAAGTTGCAATCTTTTTTAATATCATTATGGTATGATTTTTATTCTATTAAATATGTGAATCATTGTATTTTCAGTGGATGCTGCAAAAGCTCTTCAACTGCACATAGATCATCAACAAACAGTTGAAAGACAAAAGTTGGCCAAGCATCGAAAGAAATATTTGGAATGTCCACAAAAATATTTGGGCCTTGTTATTCATGGCATGGATCAGAAAAAAACAATGTTGCCTCTTTTTGTTAGAGTGCTCAAAAATTTGAACGAGACAGATTTTATTCAGGTTCATCTCATTGGAGCACTTGTGTTTAATGGCACTTTAATGTCCAAGGTCTTTTTTAACTATCCCAATGTTCGAAATGATCCAAATTTGACGATTACCATTGTACATAAGATAATTTGAGAATTTGGTGAAAATCTTCCAGAAATACTTTATTTGCAGCTTGACAACACTATTAGGGAAAATAAAAACCAGATTGTTTTGGCATACTTGTCCATGCTAGTGGAGAAATTTTTTTTCAAAAAAGTAAAAATAGGATTTTTATTGGTAGATATACCTACGATCAAATTGATCAAATGTTTAGTTGCTTTTCTAAGAGGTTGAGATGCAAGAAAGCATTTTCTTTACCAGTGCTTCAAAGCATTGTTGAGGAATCGTATGTGCCAAAGCCAAACGTGTCATTAATCAGACACACATATGATTTTCGTGATTATGTTAAGGCGTTCAACAAAATAGAGCGATGTGTAGCTAATGTTAATGATATTAGCTTTCAGCACCAGTTTAAAATCAAATGTAACAAATCAGGCATTATATTATTATGGGGCAAACTATTTTCAAAATTCAGTTTCATGGCTACCTCTTGAAGGAGTTCGATTTTTGCTTACCATTCCATCAACTCAAATCTGTGTTGTCTCCCTTAAAGTCCTTGCTAGAAGAACAAAAGGCGCAAAAAGAACATCGTGAGATTGATCCATTTGTCTCATTAAATTTTTTGGAATCAAGTATTCAAGTAGCTTATCATTTTCTTGATGAGTTTGATCAGCATTGGTGGATGGACTTTTTCGAGGAACAAAAAATCAGTTTGCTCAATCTCGAACATACATCAGCAACTGAAGAATTTCATTGGCCTCATAAGTTAGGAACATCAACTACAACTGTCAAACCTTCAGATCTTCCTCGAGATAATGATTTCTTGCAGCTTGTGCAAGGTGAGGAACGCAAAATTTATGTGGGCTCAAGGAAGAATAGGCAAAGTGTAAAAGCTGCAAAAATGAAATGGCGTGGTGATTTGAATGAAATCCAAATTGGAAGCCTTGTTGCACTTCTAGCTTCAGAAAACAATGAAGGACATCCATTTTGGATTGCCAAAGTACTTGGTTTTACTCAAAATAGCAATCAAACAAAAGTACTATATTTTTTCTTCCCCACAAAAGCCAAAGATTTGGAGAGGTGTCAACATAAAGACAAACTAAAAAATTACTTTTATGCTTGAAAGTTGAATTCTAAAAGTTAAATGTCATACTTTGTCAAAAGTTCATAGCGTTCCTCTTAAAAATGCCTAGAATTGTGAAAGGTAAACATTTTCAATTTTTAAATTCTAAAAAGTATCCTGCAATTCTACATGTTACATGAAATTAGAACTAAAGAAATGCTTTTCAGTTTGAAAGTTAGGGCATGCATGTCATAAACTAAGCCTGATATTGACACCTCGTCCACTGTCCACCTTGGGATGCTCAATGCTTGAAAAATGGTCACTTAGAAATAGCATTCTAAATTATTATTTTTTGGCTCCTTCCTCTTTTCAACAAGAAAGTGCCACATCATCATTAGCTAAAGGCTAAGACATCATCATTAGCAAAAGGCATAACATGAGATTGATGTGGAACATCAAAACTTTTAGACTTCATGTGTAAAGGAAATAGGTGGGGTTCAATGACTCCCATAGCTCTTGCCAATTCGCCACTCCTTATTCCACTATTAGTAAAGCATTCCTTCGAGGTGTGCTCTTGTACTTTTGAAGTGCATTCATTTTGGAAAGCAACCATTATGGTTCGAGGTCATAAAGATATTGAAAGGCTCCCACAATAGTGTTCATATATAAAGTCTTAATATGAATCACAAAATGTGCCATAAAAGAGAGGTGGTCTCCATATGGAATCATAGATGGTCTACACTTGGAGAGAGAGAGAGAGAGAGAGAGAGAGAGAGAGAGAGAGAGAGAGAGAGAGAGAGAGAGAGAGAGAGAGAGAGAGAGAGAGAGAGAGAGAGAGAGAGAGAGAGAGAGAGAGAGAGAGAGAGCAAAAAGTGGCTACACATTGTCTAGATGGTTTATTTTCTCTATTTAGCTAGTATTGTGCTCTCTATGTCTATAGCTCAGTTCTAGTACATGAAGGAAGTGTATCTCCTATCATGATTGTGATCTTTATCATGTACTGAATGCTGCTATCAATATGCATGAATTTGTTATGCTTTTGGTGGAAGATAGATCGACTTGATGCATTGTTACTTGGTAGTTTATTTTTTCTTGGCAATGCTCAAGTCATAAAACCAACTCAAAAGGCAATTTAGTATAGCCTAACAAGAATCAAAACTAAACATTGTCAACTAATAACTACAAAAAATGGGAATGGGTATGTTGCGATGACGTTGAATAAAGAAGAGCAACACAAATTTTGCACCTTTCAAAAGGGGATATTCTACCTATTGCAATTTGATGCATTGAAAGCAGTACCGCGAACACAAACACCTTTCCATTTAGCTGGTATGGGACCGATGCCATGGTCATTGTAGCTCAACGGCTCCGGCCAAACTCCTACATAAAATCAAATACATTATGTCGTTGTAAGGGAGCCCTTTTTAGATTGTATCAATAGATATAGTAGTATTGACTTAGACAATGCTAACTATTGGGAATCTACACATGAAAAATTTGCTTGAAATGAAGCTTGTTTTGGTCTTTAGTCAGAATAGCCATGAAAAAATGGACTCACTTCGGCTTTATGCAACTAAGGCATTGTGGTTTTTAAAAGTATCTATTCATGTCACCCCAGTAGATCAATTATCACATTAGAAAGGTGTCGTAATCTTGAGAAGTTTAGTAGACGAGCAACCTATACATGAATCAAGAGGTCGATATACAGTTACAATGGAGCCTTTCCTTCTATTGAACTTCCTTTGAAATACGGTGAGACTTAGCAACGTACACATGTACAAATATGTCTGGGACAATTTTTTCTTCTAATATTTAGTTAGATTAGCCATGAAGAGCTGGAATTGCTTTGGTTTTACATAGCTAGGCATTTTGCTAAAATGTATCTATTGATTTTCAATCCCAGAGTTTTTTATTTGGGCTATTTTTTGTAATTTGGCTATATTTTTATTTTCTTATTCAAATTTTTTTAAATTTGACCATCAAAACCAAAAAATTTATAGCCCAACTTTGATATGATTATGATAGATTTGAAAATATTTAGCCTTAAATTTTGACTATTTACCTTTATGTAGAAGAAATATTCAATACATGAAACTATTTTTTGCTTGACTTTGCTATACTTATAAATTTCAACAAAAAATAAATTGCCAACTCTACGATAATTTTGCTATTTTATATTTTGAAATAAAAAACACTGTTCTCAATCCCAATAGATCAATATTGCATCACAACAGAAGATGCTTTAATATTGAGCAGTTAAAGGCCATAGTAAGATAATAGGCTAAACACAAATAAGATTCTAGCTTCTACTTGACAATTTCTATTGATCCAAGCAAGAACAATTAAAAAAGATGATCCAAAGGCTTCCAATTCAACTTCGTAGAGAAAGGCCTCCAATTCAACTTGTAGAGATATGGTGAGACTTACCTCATGGGCATACAACCTCCATATTTAAGTTTCTAAGTCCATTGGAATGGTTCAAGAGCTTTGGAATGATAAGTATTCTAATATTCACACAGTGAAAAGATTACATGAATGCACAATAGCTCTCAATGTACTCGAGAACCGATTATTTTAGTGACGCTTTAAAAATATTGTGAGATCTTTAGATTGAGCCCTAATTGAACTATTGTTGAATTAAATGTAAAGATCAAATGATCCTTTCCGTAGTGTGAAGGAATATGGCACACGATTATACTTCAAAGCTATTTTTTTTCTATTGCCCGACAATTACTTCAGAATTTTTATAGCTGGCTACAAAAATTAATGTTCTTCAAAACTAAAGAATAGTGCCACACCAATCCTTTATGGAATCTAAAGTGTCCTTCCATCACATCATGCTTTTTTCAATGAAACATGTAAAAGTGTTTCCTGCCATAGTTGAGTTGGATAATAATGTTAATTGTGACAACGAAAACCCAAGCTTGAATCTTAGTATGTATGTGGAATAGGGACATGTACAAGCTATAAGAATTAAAGTTGGATTGAGTTAAATTTTGGGGAGAAAAAGTTGACTCGGCATATCAATGTGAATGTATAGTGTAGTGATTTTACATAATGATGATCCTAAAACACCTAAAAGAATTTCACACACATACGTACATATAGATATACATAAGTGATATCTATATATACACATTTGCAAGTCAACTTGCATAAATTACATACTCTACCAAAATGATTTGGACTCCCTCCAAATCTTCCAAATACAAGTGATCTAAACCTTTGTCGGTATCTTGAATAACAAATGACCACAACGACAAATGTTGGATTTAGAAGCGCATACAAAAAATTTAAAATTTTTCAAAAAGATGAGGAAAGCCAACTTGCCTTGGAAATTCATCACTCATAGATCTAGAGTCTAGAGACAAGCCTTAGACAAACAAGCTCTTCTAGTCTTGGAATTAATCACTCAAAATCAATGTTGCCTACTAAAGTAAGAGGGCCATGTGCACTCTCTCCATTTGGATGCAGCCCCCTTTTCTAAAGTGTGATCCTCCTCAAACAAATCAATTGTTGTGAGCTTGCACTTGCACATGTGCCTTTAACATTCATGGTCAACCTAATTTCATGTGTAGGTATTGGATACATCTTTTGCAAGATGGTTACGTATGTGGGAATGGATTCTATAGTGACCTTTTCACTAAACATCCTTAACATTTTCTATGCAGGATTCTCAGTGGGTTGTCATTGGGAAATTCATTGACTTATATGAAAGCTAAGTGATGCTACCCAAAATGGTAAACATAGCTCTCTCTCTCTCTCTCTCTCTCTCTCTCTCTCTCTCTCTCTCTCTCTCTCTCTCTCTCTCTCTCTCTCTCTCTCTCTCTCTCTCTCTCTCTCTCTCTCTCTCTCTCTCTCTCTGAAAAAATAGTTCCCTACAGGTAGCATGTCGTTAGTCAAGAAAAGCCTGATTTTGAGCTATAATGATGGGGAAGAGAAAACAATTCAACGTGGCATCATGTCGTTGGTCAAGAGGAACCTGATTCTTACCCATAGGAAAGGCTTGCAAACAAGTGTAATCTTAGTTCTCCATCCCCCATTGATACCTCAACTATCTCTCATCCAACGACTCAAAATTCTATATTAGGTAGGCAGCCTCTCCATGATGGATACCTAGTATATAATTGTCATTTAGCCGAAATTCAGCCCTTTTTTGGCTCTATATTAGTTTACATAATATAGGGCCGCAAAAAAGAATTCCCCTTTTTTTAACAAATCCCTGCATATATATATATATATATATATATATATATATATATATATATAGAGAGAGAGAGAGAGAGAGAGAGAGAGAATTATGTCATTTAGTGGCCCATTAGTCGAGCTATTACCACTCATTATCCAATCCTCGAGTACCTCGTGACCTTCGCCACTTGTTGCTCGAGTCTGGATTATTTGTGGTAATGGCCCTCCCCATGTACATTACCTGATACATAGCATCATATTGTTCCACACTTAGACTTCTATAGTGATGTATTTCCTGAGGCTGGCATGCATTGGATAATATTTTCTTAGAAAAAGGTGCAAACTGAGGCCTGGACTCTGATGCCTTGGCTTATCAAGGTCTTCGAACTTTACAAGTTTAGTGCTGAACATGTCAGCTAGAATATATTGCTGAACATCTCTCTTACTCAATGGGACGAGCTAATCAGAAATCACCTGTATCTATGGATCCAATAATAATATCTACACCTAGCTTAGACTCCTCCCATAGTGATCCAGGTGCACCATGGCCAGAAACTCCCAAGATTCTGTTGTTAGTAAAGAATGTCCTTTGTTTTCAAAGACGCTAACCACCGCCGGATTTTCTACACAGCCATACAAAACCAGCTACACAGTATTAACTTAATGAAGATGTTTACAAAAATAAGATTCATTATTAGCAGTTTAGTTACTGAGAATTCAACATGTCCAAAAAGATATTGTTGTTTATAGGTCAATCGATTTGATCTTGACTTTCCTTGGCTGAGCTACTTAGATTTGAGTATCAAGCAAGTTTTTACCCATGAGGTAGCATAAAAAAGTGACAAAAAGACATAGAGATGTTGACGCACTGGTTTGCTCAGAGGCCTCCTCGTCCGTAAGAAACGTAGCAAATCCGTTGATGCGGCTTGTGTAGCTATATAGGAGACGCTCTTTGGCCAAGGGTAAGCTGATCAAATAAACAACCTTGAATTACAGTAAAAAAAAATACTATCTACCTTCACCAAAATAAATCCAAAAATGATTTGGACATAGATATTAGCGGAACTCTTAGCTACAGCAATCTATAAACTCAGAATTACATTGAAATCTAGACATGAATCTCAAATTCACGAGAAAAATGAGCTCGAATATTCAGGACGATGTGATTAGATGGAGTCATTGCTATTTTCAAATACTCTAATATTTTGAAGCATTTACATGATGCCACAATTTGCAACAATAGTTTATTTCTGACCACACCCATAATAACAAGCTGCTATACCATTTACATATACTTTTGTAAGACTATGATCTCAGTTTAAGTTAAGGTGTGAAACTGCAAAAGGGTGAAGCAAAAAATTTGTTAGTTAGGACATGGAAGTAAAGTTACACACACGTAAAGAAATATCACACCTTTATTTTTTTGCTTAGAGTCTATGCATTTGTTTGCTTTCGTTCAGAGGTTCTCTGTCACGATTCACACTTTTGTCCTCCATTAAGTGGTTTGTTGGAGGAATTTCTAACTAATAAATGAGAAAATAAAGGATAAAAAAATCACATATGCTTCTGCCTTGGGTGACATCCTGGTACTGATCATGACAATGCTTTGCATTCTCTTTTTATGATTCACAACGATTATGATAAGTATCACCTTGCAACAGAAGAGCTTTCCACTGGATCCAAGCAATGTCGTCTCTCTAGCCAACTTTGCTATCGTAGAAAAAGTTCTACATATTTGGCCTGATTGTGGCTATTGTGTCGTCGAAAAATGAACCATTATAGGTAGTTGGCAAGCGGTGGACAGGTCACAGAACTAAGATATATGTAGACCCCAATACATGTGATTATGCAACTCGTCTTTCCGAAAAATGTACATTTGGGCAATGGGAAGGAAAGCTTTGTTAGCTATAATCTACTGTTGATGTTTAATTTTTGGTGGATATTTATAACATGTCCATCAGGAAATTCAAAATAGCGAATCGAAAAGGTGATTGCACATAGATCACACATAGATTGAAACCCAAGATCTATTCCATAAATCTAAGTCAAGAGCACTAAAAATCATGCATAAAGAAAGTACAGGAGGAAATCAAGAAGAAGAAGGGGATGAAGATGAAGGAGACGAAGGCAGGACAAGATTCGACTTAAAGTTGAGGGGGAAGAGAGCGGTGAGAAGCTTATAATTACTTCTTAGATTTGATGTATTGTTTTATTTGAAAAAGTAGAAAAGAGAGTGTTTATAAGGGAAAGCTCCTCAAGATCCTGCTTACAAGACAAACACAATGGAAAACACACATGGATAAACCACCCAACCAAGTAGAAGCAACCAGTCAATTCTAGAAGCTGTGAAAATTTGTCAAAAATCTATCTTGGTTATTTTATGATTTTATGTTTGTGAGTACATTTCACATGTGTGGAGCATGTTCCCACATGTGTAAAATTGTTAGAAATAGTTTATTATTTTGATTTAGGGGTATCATAAAGATTGCTAGTCAAGCATCCTGCGGTCACTAGGTGATTAGGGCCAATTTTGGCTTTAGAGGTCAAATGGTCAAGTACACATGTTTTGTCATGATTAGGCCAAAATTCATTTGTGATGTAACTCAAGCTAGTTAGGTTGCCTACACATATCAATTTAAGGTTTGATGAGTGATGCACCCTATGTGGTGGCAAAAGTCAAAGGGTCCAATCATAAGAGAGAGATGTGTTGGAAGGGTCCAATCAAAAGTGCGGGATGTTGCATCACACATCCAATAGGATTAGAGAGGCTATGTTTAAGCAAATAAGAATGAATCATGGATCTCCACGAGTTTCTATATGTACTTTCATTCTCTTCATTAATGTATGAGAGATCTATGAGTTTTTGAGTCAATTTGGCCTGGTCCCTGGTAGCTCGAATGTATCTCATGACTCGAATAAGAGCCTTCCAATGGGTAGTTCCAAGATTAGCCATGTATTGGCTGAGTGAGTTGACAGCAAAAGAGATGTCTAGTCTTGTACAGACCATTGCGTACATGAGAGATCCGAGTATCAATCGATACAGGTATTCTCTCATCTGCTCCTCTTCTGGGAAGATTTGACTGATGAACCACTCCTGGGACTTGTTGCTGGGTAGCAACATCTTCGTCTGATTCGTTGTCTCAAAGTGGGTCGACGATAGACATGCTTGAGCTAGAGGCTCGAACTATCGTGTCAATGGTAGGCGATGAAGATTCTTCTTGAGTAACTTCCTTGCCTTTGAGGTCGACGAACTGATCCTCGATAAAGACTGTATCCCGGCTATACAAAATCTGCTGGGTATCAGGATCGTACAGCTTGTAGGTGTTATCAAACAAGGTATATCTAATCAAGATGGTCTTGAGACCTTGGAAGTCCAATTTCTTCCTTGTGTCTTTTGGGATCTGCACATAGGCAATGCACCCAAACACTTTTAGGTTCTTCAAAGAAGGCTTAAGGCCTGTCCACACCTCGTGGGGTGTCTTGTATGAGAGAGCTTTGGTCGAACATCTATTCTGGATGTAAGCTGTAGTGGAAACAGCTTCAGCCCAAAACTTCTTGGGCAAAGATGCATGCGCTAGCATACACTTAGCAGATTCGACCAGAGTTCGGTTCTTCCTCTCAACTAAGCCATTAGACTGAGGTCTATAAGGAGTAATGAACTGCTGCTCAATGCCTTGGCTTTGGCAGTACTCCTTGAACTCGACAGAGATATATTCTCCACCGTTGTCTGACCTCAGGGCCTTAATCATCCTTCTAGTCTCCTTTTCTACACGCTCCTTGAAGATTCTGAAGCAGTTGAAGGCTTCTGATTTCCTCTTTATGAAATACACCATCGTTCTTCTTGAAAATTCGTCAATAAAGGTTATAAAATACTTGGCATCCTTCAACAAAGGGTTTTTCATCGGGCCACAGATATCTGAATGTACAACATCTAGCAATCCTCTAACAACATGCTGATGGCTTGATTTAAATGGCTTCCTGGTCTGTTTACCAATTAGACAGTCTTGACAGACAGGTAGCTCAACTGTTTCGCGAGGATAGTCAAGATCAAGAACAATAGATTGTCTAGACATTCGTTGTACAGCAGCATAATTTAAATGACCAAGTCTATAATGCCAAAGTAAACCTTTATTTGATTGAGTTGAAGTACTAAGAGCCTGACTAGAGGCAGAAAAACAATGACTTAATTTATACAATTATCCATGCTCTTTCCGAGTGCTAGGATCTTGCCTGTCCTATCAACCACTTTACATTGATCACATTCGAATTCTACTCTGTGTCCTAGATCTGTGATTCTGCTTACAGAGAGCGAATTCGTGGATAACTTAGGTACATACAGAACTTTGGAGAGTAGCTTAGATTGATCATTTGCAAAGCATAATCTTATAGTGCCTTCACCTTTAATAGCTTGTGTGCTATTGTCGCCAAGGTGGACAAATTTTTGGGTACTGAAAGGTGTATAGGACTCGAAACAACTTATTAGGCTAGTCATGTGCTGAGTGGCTCCGGAGTCCAGGAACCAGGAACTGTCACCAGATGCTCCTTGATGGTTGGTCATGAAGGCATCATGATCCGCTTCTTGAATTGGTTGTGGAGCTTCTGCAGCTGCATTTTCCACTTGATTCGACTGTCCTTTGTTGTTGTTCTTCGCTTGAAGTATTCGGTAGTCTTGAATTTTGTGGTTGTTTTATTTGCAATATCTGCAGAACAGCTTCTTCTTTGTCTGCGGATTCTACTGTTCCTTGTGATGAGCTGGTTTCTGGTCTGGCTTTGATGGCTTCGGGCCTTTCTTCTTTTTATGCTTTGTCGTGCCCTTGTTGGTGTACAAGGCGTGAGAATTAGCTGAGGAACTTGAGGCTTCGTTCCTTCGCGTGTCTTCCTGCAACAACATAGTGGTGACTCTCGAAAGAGTCAATTCTTGATGAGTTGTGATGATCATCACCCAACTGTCGTAAGAACTTGGAAAGCTTGTAAGTAGTTGTATCACTGCATCTTGATCATCTATGATAGATCCGATAGCGGCCATTTGTCTTAGCACGTTCTTGAATTGATTAATGTGATTCTCCAGAGAATCACGATTTGTCATCTTGAGGGAGTAGAATTTCTTCCTGAGATGTAGCTTAGAAGCTATATCTTGCACTTCGTACAGCGTGCTCAAGATATCCCAGACTTCTTTCGATGTCTGAGCCTCATATACATGGCCGATCTGTGTATCTGTAATGTTGAGAATGATCAGTGCGAAAGCCTTTCCATCCTTTAGCTTCCATCTGGCAATTGTTGTGTCGTCTACTTTGAGTTTCCCTTCGGCACCTGTGACAACGTCATACAATTCCTTTGCCATTAATACAGTTTTTATCTTAAATTTCCACAGTTGGTAATTGGCTCCATCAAGCTTGTCCATGAGAGGACTGGATTTTCCTTCGGAATCCATGTGGAAGAATTAGCCTAAGTGATAGGCGAAACTATCACTGACTTAAGTATGAAAATCTGATACTGGAAAAATACAGAACAAGAAGACAATTACTCTATCGGCTAGTAGAGTATTGTACTGTGGAAGCTAATCAAGCTATGAACATGGCTCTGATACCATGTTGGGAGAGAGAGAGAATGATTAAATGACGAACAAGATGAGAACGAGAAACGAACTCGAATAAGAAACGAACAGAAAAATGTTCGTGCACAGTGGAATGAGTTAAATGAATTTCTCCCTAAGCATGACTACGCCTATCAGAATGAACAGAACAGATAGCGATTGAAATCACGGTCATTCTAGATTATGCAGCCAAACCTTTGAATGGACGAAGCACTAGAAGAATAATTTGTCGCGAATTGCAAGACAAATTATTTGTCGTGAATGATTCGCGAAGAGCTAGACAGTGCTCGACTGATAATTAGTCGCGAATTATTCGCGAAAGACAAAAATAAAAATTAATCGTTTATTATCGGAAAGAGCAACTGGAACAATTAGATAGAAAGAAGAATAAGCATAACAATATTGACAGATCTTAAACTTAGAATAAATGAACTGTGTCGAATTAAGTATAGCAAGTATACAGAGCAATAATGCGATAGAGCACAAGACAGTAGCGGACAAAATCGCGTGCCCTACAAAGCTTATTTTTGTCTATAATGAGGAATATAACCTCCTTTGCTTGTTCTAGACTTATCTTGCTCTTCTAGCCTATACTTCTTCATCGTCATCTTAAATACACAGATGGTATCTACTATATACAAGATATTACAGGTGTGCAGATATGAAAGTACAGAGTGGATGTGCTGTCTGTAGGAGATCGTGGGTGGCTACAGTCATTGTTCAATCTGTTAGCGCAGCTACAAAGGATGAGCGTGGAAAAAGGTGTGACGTCAGGGGAACGTTCGTGATGATGCAAGAGTGTGTCACTCTTATGAATGGCCTTAGGATAAGATCTACAGGGTGCCTTAGATTTTAGGACACTTTGCTATTCTGTGAGGTAGTGTCCTCCTTTCGCTTGTCACCATGACCTGTGTAAGACACAGTGTTGCGATTCATTCGCCTTTTATTCGTCTGTGCGAATTTGCATGTAAAAATACAGACTACGTGACAATGCTAGAAAATATACAGCATTAATGGAGGCAGATTAAAATTGGAATTTAGGAGAGTGGAAGGAGTAAATCCAACACATAGGGAGCTTGCTTGTATTGGAGATTAATTCCTTTTCATCAATTATGCCTTATGAAAGAATCAAGAATTCCATATATATTGCAAAGTGATCAAGAGTGCAAAATTAAAGGAGTAGGATAACACAATGGATCCTGTTTACAAATCACAAACACAATGGATAACACACTTAATCAAGATTGTACGTAGAATTGGTTCTTTGGCGTATGAACTCGATCTTTAGAAAAAATTGGCTGCACACCCAGTGTTTCATGTAAGTCATTTGAAACTAAGTTTACATGATGGTGATACAGTTGGATCGGAATTTACTCCATTTGTAAGATTTGGCGCTTACTGTACCTTTGGAACCTGAGAAAGTGCTCAGAACCATAGATAAACAATTGAGAAATCGTTCTATCTCTGAGTGCTTAATTCGGTGGAAGGGTCGTACTGAGGATGATGATTCATGGGAGAGAGTTGATAGCATAAAGAAGAATTTCTCGAAGTTTAGCTTCTAAGGATAGAAGCAGTTTAAGGAGGGAAGAATGTTACGTCCATGACCAGTACATAGGATATAGTATATGGGCCTAGTCTTGGATACACGGCACTCTAGTGAAACAAGCTGTTAGTTATGCCACGTCATATTGGACGTGACCTGAAAGTAACTAATATCCTTGTGAGGCCCAAAACACACTAAATGGAGTTTAGACAAGGTATGAGACAGTGTATGCATGTGTAGAGTTATCAATAACAATTCTATGAATAATTGGTCCATGCTTAGGACTCTATTCTTGATGAATCTATGTATATGGAACTTAGGGCTATGCATGGCTATGTGCCCATAATGCTTTTGGCTCTATATATTGGGTCCAAACTCGCCCTACTCCTCATTATGGTTGTGGATTCATTGCCATGCTCTCACTCTATATCCATGCTTCTTGTTCATGGCTTGGGGGTGAAGCTTCTAGAGTTTGATTGGATGCTTCTACTTGGTTGGGTGGTTTCTCCATAATGTGATATCCATTGTGTTTGTGATTCATAAGCATGATCTAAGGAGCTTCCCTTATAGTAACTCTACGACTTATTGTGCTTTAAATAGTTCAGCATCTATCAATAAAGAATTGATTTGGCATTATAGACTTGGTCATCTTAATCATGTGTCGATAGGTAACATTGTGAGAAATTGTCAGCTAGTTTGATCTTTTGTATTTGTCAATTGAGACCTATTTACATTTTAGACTTAGAGAGAGACATTTTTGATGGAATGTGAATGTATGTTTATCAGCTCTTATACCACTCTGTTGGTGCGTCTAAGTGCAGGCCCATTGAGATAGACCAACTACGATAAAGAACGATGACAATTATTGAGATAATAGGATCTTTGGATTACTTAGAGAACGGAGTGATAGAACAGTTCTGATTGTGTTGATTAAGGAGTATCAGTGTAGGTGTTTTACACAACCATAGAGAGAGATTGCATAAACAATTAGGCATCTAAGACAACCATGCAATTCTCTGATACTGATATTCTGATATAAAGAAATGCTTAAACAATTAGGCATCAAAGACAGCCATACATTTCTTCGTTTATGATACTTGCGGAAAAGAAAGTGAGAGTTAACACAAAGAGCAAATTTGTTAACTTCGTAGTTG
>CM055096.1:39989610-40216969 GCA_029204225.1 Diphasiastrum complanatum
ATTTGGTGGGGCGTTATTGAGGCAATGTGCTGCCTAGCGGTGAAAGCACGAGTGCGTCCACGATTTGGGTGCTATGCTGCCGATCGTTTAGCTATAAGGGCTATCGACTAGATTTGGTGGGGGCGTTACTGAGGCAATGTGTTGCCTAACGGTGAAACCACAGGTGTGTCCACATTGCCAAACTTTCGACAGCCATAACTTTCTCTACAAGACACCAAATTGGTCGCTGTAAACCACAGTACGGAGGGAGAGTGGGTCTACAAGGCACTTGCCACATCACTCTGCCACCTAGGCTTCACACGTGCGAGCAGTAAATGCACAAAAAATAGGTAGGAGGATGTACTTTTGGAGAGAGAAATCATAAAAATTCAACTCCAGTCAAATAAGCCTTGGATCAGAGGTTACAAGCACTCTACTAAGATTCATTAGAGAGGCGTAGAAGCTTCTAAAAGGTCCAACAAACAATCATAGGCTCAGATCATGCAAAAAATACATTTTTGGCCTCCTTCAACAAGCAAAACTTCAACATGATGGTGTCTAGTGCTGACCTATCCAAATTGGATGCATGATGGCTCAAAACAGACGCAATCCATCATATCTTTAAGCTTGTAATAATAACCAACAGGTTCAGACCCCCAATTGAAAAGTATTCATGCTAAAAGATAATAAAAAATACACTAATTTTACGTGTTTTGAGCCCCCTAATGGTGTCTAATCCCTTCCAAACTTCATGAAAGCTCAGGGACAGCTTCATTACATCTCTGAAAATGTTCATACCAAGTCTTGGCTGAGAATTTTGAGATCTACCCCAAATTTAGTCCAAAAAACATAAAAAAAAAACCTTGGTTTTTGACCAATTTTGACCAAAATTTGTGAGAAAAATCCACAAATTCGTGCAATCAAATCCAATCCGTGTAAATCCATTGCATGCAAGCACCAAAAGTTTTGATTCTAATCAAACATGATTTCTATAGTCCATTTATGGTCCAAAAATCCCAATTTTTTGTCCAAAATCACTATTTAATCAATCTTTTGACTATTCCAACATTATGCAATCATTAGATCCAATCAATAATGACTGTAAAACAGCAAGTAAAATCTGAAAAACGTACTACACCAGTACCATATGATCAGTTTCAAACAAAAAACTTCAATTCACCAAAAATAAAAAATCCACCAAAAACTATGGAGAAACCTCATAATTATGATCTTTAGGCTGAAAGTACACCAAATTCAGAGAAGCCACCTACTTGGAGATCAATTCCACCGCCTGGAAGTAACATGCAAGGAGAAATCCACAAAAACTGATAAAATACAAGAAGTAGCTCCACCTTCTGATTGATGCAAATCCATAGCTCTGATACCACTATAAGGATTGCCTTATGAAGATATGACTAGATCCTGTTGCAAAACAACCAAAAGGACACCTGTGGAGCAAAACCACCCATCCAAATCTAGATCCCTCCTGGAGTTCCCTCCTGGACCTAGCCCCAAGCCATAGTGAAGAACCCAAGAGTGAGGAGGAGAAATTGGCTCAAGAAACTGAATTTCCAATAGGAAGATGGGCGAGTTTCCAATGGACATATTCTCCTCATGAGAGAGAGAATATTCTCCCTAGGATCCCCATGCAACCTATATTAAGCTATTGACCTCCTATTCTTGCATTAAAGGAGTCATTCACTATGCATGTGCTCCTATGTCCAATTATAAGTCTGGGCCCTCATATGATTATTGATTACTTTACAGGCCAAGCCTGGAATGACGAGGCATAACCAATAACCATATACACCTGGAGTGACCGGCTATCCACATTAGGAATTATTATGATTCCCTTATACAGGACATGGACGTAACAGGGAAAGTGTGAGAGATGCCTATAAAAGGAGAGACATCATTTTGCATTGAGGTGAAAGGATAAGGAGTGAGATGGGTGAAAAGATTTTGCTTTGTATGTTGAATGAGAAGATGTTACGTGAGAGAATGAATGGGTTATTTGTGAGAGGAGGAACTGTGAGGGGAGAGGCGCTTGAATTTTGGAAAACCTTGCTTGAATCTATTTGCCCTGAGGGTGACCCAAGCGGTTGTCATCCCCATTGAGGGTATTGCCTGATGCTTTAATACAGCTTCGTGATCATCTTGCCTCAGTCTCATGTCGCTCAGGCTTGCTATTATTTGTAAATGCGATCCATAGCCTACGAAAGAATGAGGTCCAAACCCCAATGGCCCAAGAGTTGCGGCAGTAGCCAACTCCCTTTCAGCGACATTGGAAGGAGCGATGGTTGCTCTCTATGCTACAACATTGTCTCGTGTTTATATGGCTCTGAAGTGTCTGCTTAGATTTTAGTGCTTCTGAAGTGCCACACAAGCCCTGCGAATCTGCATATTCCCAATCTCGCCTGAGTTGCTATAGTTCGGCTCACACACTCTGCATTGTAAACAGATCAGTCTGGAGGCATTGTTGAGAACAGAGCAGCCTCAGTCATCTGAACTCCTGAACTCCTTGCGACCAGTCCAGAGAAGACCTACTACGATGTGAGAGGCACGAGCTGTGGCCAGTGCAATTCTTGTTGGCTTTGATTCTGGCCGTAGTCAGAAATGTTGCTTAATCTCCATCCTAACTAGATGGCGATATCTACATGTGGAAAGGCTATGTAATGATCACACTGTGTGATGAATACCTGTATCCGTTGATTGTGACCTGGGTTAAGAGAAACACAGTATGTAATTGTCTGTTATGCAGAGGCTGTTGCATTTGGTGCGGATAATGACCACGGTCAGAAGTATTGTTGCAGGGTTGACTGATTCAGTGGAGGAACAAACGTTAAGTCTTATTGCCTAAGTGTTCGCCAGCTCTATGGCCCTCGTTATTTGCATACACAAGCCTACGTGGTGGGCTCATGACTTGGTGGTCCTTGTAGGCATACCGTCTCCCTCCGACATCTGAGGTATATCTTTAACTTTTATATTATTGTTGCAATAGGAACCAGATATAGAAGGGACATTCATTATGTTAACCCTTATGTTGGAAATGAGTAGTTTCATGTAGTAGTGTGTGAAATCTAAAGTTATGTGGTGTGACATAATGGGTAGAATACATGTGTTAGGATGTGATGGAACTTCGTATTATAGTCCCTTCTATGACGCTTGTGTGCTAACATTTCGGGTTCTAAGCTTTGCCTAAATTGGAATCACATTGCAACATGAGTTTTTCCATTGCATCTTGTTATTTGCGCTTTGAGTTAACACGCTCGACCTCTTTGAAATAGAAGAGCGGGTTGTCAATGTACATGGTTGAAATACACCACCTCGGTTAGGAGTCATCATAGTCACCTCCATCGTTGGAACTGCCTAGCGAAATACCTAGGCCTGGCGCTTGGCAAAATACCACCGCTTATCAAACAAGGCGGTGTGTATAATTGGCACCCTCACACTGCACGGAACTAATCATCCCAATTGTCCTCTGGAACCCTAGCATGGCTCAACTAAATCAACTTCACACCTCGTACCTCTCCTACATCTCCATCCATCCTCCAAACCACTCTCCAATTTCTCTCTATTCCTCTCGTTCCTTCATTTGAACAATCTGTTCTTAACCTCGTTGTCAATTTCTCTCCTCTCACACCCCCCACTACTCCTGTAAAGGTTGTCAAGGATGACCAACCGTTGTTCGCAATCGTTGTCCGATGACGCATTTGTACAGACAACTTTTATGTCCTCACCCTGCTGATCCCATAGCACCAAAGGGTATGGCACCGCCAGAAATACTGATTGAAGATGACGACACTGGCGTGCAAGCCATCCAGGCTACAACTCAGACATCCCCAGCAAGTGCCATGCTACTGGTTGCTCCCACGGACCTCATGACGGCCTACCAGCCTTGGGAACATTCATCCAAGACATGGTAGTGGCCAGGACATTACTGGATAGCTGAGTACTGCAATTGGCAACCAACAACACCTAGCTATGAGCAAAAATCATGAAGCTGCAACAAGAATTGATGATAGCTCAACAACATGGGCTATATAGACAAAAGGAGATCCTGAAGCTGCAGCAAAAAGAAGACAATATTAATCAATATATCCAAAGCTTCTTAAAGGTAGTAACAGATGCTTTAGCAAAAGTCCAGGAGCTTCAATCTGAAGTGTCACAAAGGCTCGTCCCCCTCCAGGCACAACTTCAGATCTACGAAACAAAAAATGCACGGTTGCAAGCGCTACAAAATGAGAAGGCTACCTGGCTAGCTCAACTAGTACCTAATACAAGGCCGCTGTCACAAGCTAAAATGAATTTATTTTGGCATTAGGTGCAGATTTATAGCCAAACCTACAGCTATAAGGCGAAGATCGATAAGTACAAGACAAGTGCCAATCAGGAGCTGGCTCAGGCAAAGCAAGCCCTCAAGGCCTACCAAAAGTTTATGGAACAGAAATCTCAATCTGCCCTGGTGGCAATTCCAATGCCACCTATCTTTGATGTTGCACAGTTTGTTGCAAGATCTTGCATAGGAGATGGTAGCACACCATTATTGGATCCTATAGTGAGAGAGAAACAACATTTTTTGTTCATCGCTTTTATTTATCTCCACTTTACATGACTTCAATGAGTTCATACTTGTTGCAACCAAGTGAGAGATTGTCTACTTCCAATTATTCAATATGGAAGTTGACGATGGAGTCCATCTTGATACTCCAAGATGTGATGGACATTGTACTTGGGATTGAGGAGGAGCCTCAAGTCCTTTAAGAAGTACAAAAATCCAAGAAGAGAGCTAGGATGGCTCTCCATTACATTAAGATGAATGTCTCTAATGAGATATTGAGGGAGATTGGTGATTGTTCCACATCCAAGGAAGCATGGGATTGTCTCAAGTCTATCTATGAGGCTAAGAACACCTCTAGGCTCCTCACTCTTAGAAATCAAATCTTCCAAAGTAGTCAAAAGAGTGATGAGAGTGCATCTAATTATGTTTTGAGAGTCAAGGATGTTCATAGGGAGCTTGCATGTATTGGTGACTCAATCAATCAAAGTGAGCTAGTCCAAGTCATTATCAATGGCTTGAGAGATGAATATGACAACCTTGTCCAATACTATGCCATTAAGGAGGAGCTACCAAGTTTGGAGGCCCTTCAAAGTGTGCTTATTTCTGAAGAATCAAGACAAGAGTACAAACTCTTGAGGATGGACAAGCTATCACTCAATCATGATGATGGCAAAGTTCTATTTTCCAAGCACAAAGAGAGGAGTAAGAAGCAACACCATCACTTCTCTAATGACAAAGCTAAAGACCAAGATGGAGAGGAGGAGGATACCTCTCATGCTTCTACTTCAAATCTCAAGAAGAAGAAGATCAAGTGCTTTTATTGTGGCAAGAAAGGCCATTATGTCACCAATTGCTTCAAGAAGAAGAATTAACTCAATCAAGCCAACATCACCAATGAGAAAGAAGACTATATTGCAAGTGATGGAGAAGCCTCTCTTATGGCATCAAGCTTCTCCTCTTCCACCTTCAACAAGGATGACTCATGGTATATTGATAGTGGAGCATCTTCACATATGTGTGGCTCCAAACACTCTTTTTCATCTATTATGCCTTATGATGGAGTCAAGAAGACCATATACATTGCAAGTAATCATGAGTGCAATATTGAAGGAGTAGAAATTGTTCCCTTGAAGCTTGCATCTTCCAAAGATCTCATTCTCAACAATGTTTTTTTTGTCCCAAAGCTTACAAAGAACATCTTAAGTGTTGGCCAACTTCTTGATAGTGGCTTTGATCTCAATTTCAATATTGACAATTGTGTGATCAAGAAAGATGGTGAGATCCTTGCATATGGATCAAGATTTGAAGGCATCTACAAATTGGACCCAGAAAATTTTGTACTTAGTTTGCAAGCTCAAAAGTAACAAACAAGCTCACAACTTTGACATTTGTCCACCCTCGTACAAAGGAGTGGATGCCAAGCCACACATCGTCTCTTCTTCCCTTTTCAATGTGGCCTCAAGTGAGTTCGTGAAGAATGCATCAATCATGTCATCCATGTCCCCCTCGTGATCATGCGTTGTGAATGGCACATCCTCGTGTACTGTGTCTCATCGGGACTCATTTTATATTCGTGCAAGTCCACTGGTGGTGTATGCGAAAAAAGTGGTGGGTCTCATGTGCTTGCATGTCTGAATCTTGTGGATTGCATGAGAACATCTGGTTGCATTCTTCAATGAGCATGTGAGTGTGAGTCATTCTCCTACACAACACAATTGCAACAACAGTCAAGAATAACAGAATATTCTTCCAATCGCGAAAGGCGGCAAATAACATACATGGAAAGGGAACGTGCAATCATGTTTTTTAGAAATACAAAGTGCTTTGCAAATTAGAACTCACTGAACAATCGCCTTCCTTCCACACAAATAATTATTCTCTCTCAATCTGTCCATACATGCGAACGTGTGATATAGTAGTACCTCGCTCTCGTCGCCATGCATACTTACATCGTGTACATGGGCATGGGATTCTCTAGTGTAACCATGCCTCTGATCCAATATGTGATGGTCCTACCTCATCATCTGAGGATGAGGAATGTGAACTAACCATTTACATGGTTAGTATGCATGCTCAGAGCAGCTATCAATTAAATTATATATTTTGATCCAAGCATAAGACTGACATAACGATTTTGACATGTGCAGCACATACTAAGAGATCATACAACATTTTTTGCAAACACATATGGAAGCCTAAGTGTCTAGTCATCACAAGGGATGGAGAAGTCACATTGGCGAGCACGGGTAGCATTTCATCGAAATACACAGCATGGAGGAACGTGTGTAGCAAACTCGAGTATTTTAAAAAGAGTGGGAACCCATTTCAAAATTGGAGGGAACCAATTTGGAATTGAATTTAAACCAATTTTGGTGGAAGTCCCAACTTTATTCACTAACTTGACATTTAGGCCCTGCAACATTAAAAGTCCCGCAAAAAGGCCTAAAGTCCTTTTATTGACTTTCTAATTATCAAATAACTATGTGATCATCGGGTTGGACTTACACACGCAAGGTGCCAAATCCCTCTCACTTATTAACTAGAGTTAGTCTTCAGCTTGGCTTGGCATCTGAGAATTCTCTAGAATCCGCCAACATTATCCACCCCTAATTTGTTGCAGGACCCACTACAACACAGGTGATGTCATTCCGCTTGGCAATTGAAAAAGCGTGGATCTTCGTTCGCTTCCGGAAAACTAGGTGCTTATTATTCACAAAAATGAAGGTCTCTCAATGGCCGCTACATTCTAGCCCTCTTGAGAACCTCTTGAGAGTCTTGCTCACCTCGTCATCTTGTCGTTTGTTTCCTCTCGCTCATCTTTCATCCCAGGGCTTCGAACACTTGGAAGCGGAGCTTACTTTCGAAGTTTAGTGGCCCTAGGTACTCTCATATCTTTTCGATGAAGCCCATCTCCTATAAGTCTTCCACCATGGTGACGTATCGTAATGACATAAAGGCCACTCTGTAGTATAGTCGGGCCATCATCTCATGATCTTCCTCTGACTACAGGGCTACATTGGGATTGAATCTAATCAAATCTAGACCACGATCTCAGAAACATTCTTGCTGCATTAGAAAGGCCATGGATCAGCGATATTCAGCACTTTCTTGCCGCATAGATCGGCACTTGTCTTGTATTTGTGTTCGAAATCTAGCAACTCTAGCCTCAGGTCATTCGGAGAGATTCTCTCTGAAATTCCTGGAATCACTGGCCAGTTCACCAACTCAACCCATGGTTTTTCTGTCGGCCATGGATTTCTGCGTTTGAGCAGCATGTAGAATGGATCTATTTGCTTCCACGCCAGTGCCCTCAGGTACTCTTGGAGCCGCCTGCTATCCTTTAGGATCTTGCTTCGCCATTCAGGTTGCGGTTGTAGTGCCGCAATGATCTCAATCTTGGTGGAGTATTGGCTTTGATCTATCTCCTCTTTACCTCCCCTCATGTTGGGAGAATATTTTCTCTTGAATTTCTCTGATTCTCTGGTATCAGCCATTTTGCCCTTGGGCCTGGTAGGAGAAGCTATCCTACGTGGTTGTGGTGGCCTCGCCAGGTAATCATCCAGGGCTTTGGTGCCCGTATCTTTTTCCTTCGTCCGCTCGCTCGTTGACGGCTCAACTGTACCCGTGTCTTGTCTGGATGAGAATCTTCTTGACTCTGATAGATCTGCAAGGAAGTCATCATCACCCCCAATGTCCGTGTTAACTTCTGGAAGGTCAGGGATGGAATGATTAGAAAGAGAGGTGCGAGAATGACAAATTTAGGAGGAGGTGGGTTTAACAAATTATACGCCGCACCGGGGGAGTGGAGTTGTTGAAGGAACTCATCCCGTCGGGCTTTGTATGTGTCAGCTGGACCTTTTAATGGGTCCATTATTCTGCTAGGAGGTGGTGGAGAGAGAGAAGATGAAAAAACAGGGGAAGTTGGAATGAATGTTTCGAAAAAATTAAAAGCGGAATAAGATGAAGGGTTCAAGTGGGAGGGGGAAGGGGAAAAGCTCTGGAGGCAGCTTCGGCTCTCTGGCTACCCGATCCCGAGCTACCATCCGATGGTCGGGTTTGCCCATCCTTATTATCTACTCCGTCATCTCCATCATCGTCCTGTGGTTTCTGTGAATGAGCGCCTGCTTGGGACTTGCACGCCATGTCCCACAACTGGTTCACCTTGTCCAAGACTTGCTGCAAGGCCTTCGGTGTATCTTCTAGCTGCTTCTGAGACTCCATGATGATCTTTTCTTGCTTGGCCACAATATTTTCAAAGTTTCTTTTTTCGTCTTTTCGTTCTTGGATCAGCCGCACATACTTCTCCATCCGGATGGCTGAGGCCTGTGGGGCCTGGAATTGTATGTCCTCGGGCTTTATTAGAGGGACATCAACTGTCATTGCACCCGACGATCCATCTCATACTTGGTCGATCTGGACCATCTGGTGCTTCAGTTGCTGTTGGACCTCTTCCAAAGTGGTCTTCTGCCCGGCCATCATGGATTTGATTTCTTTTGTCTCTTTTTTTTCCTTTTTCTAGCTTTTGTTGTTGCACAAATTCTTAGTCCTGGTACTGGACCTTGTTCTCGAGCACTTGGTGTTGGCTTACCAACCAATGCATGTGGTAGCTTGCTTCGGATAGGCCGATCACTGAGCGCTTAGCTACTTTGAATCCAAAAACTAGGCATTGTGTAGGAAAAGAAGATGGAGGTGGAGGGAGTGGAGGAATAATGTTAGTAGCAATGGCGATTGTTGTGGTGGTGGTTATTGGAAGGGTCAGACTTTCTCCTAGATGATCTTCTTTCTCTGGTTCATCATCACTTATCTCCATCAGACAGCATCAAAAGATTGCGAAGTGTCCAAGGTGTGGACTTGCTGGACCTGTGGCTATTGGGCCACTTCCGTGTCTTGGGGACTGAAAATCCCCCCCCCCCCCCCCCCCCCCCCCCCCGAAAAAAGTGTCAATGGTGATATTGGCGGCGTTGGTGTGGTTATCAACATGGGTGGAGTGGTGGCTTCGTCTGGTGGCACGACGTGGGTTGTGTCCGTGTCCGCTGCTGCTGATGATGTAGCTGCTCCGTCACCCCCATCGATGGTGTGTGAGGGTCAGGAGTGTGTTGGAGATTATGCATTTGAGCTACCATTATCTAAAGTTGAATCATCTGATGATGACCCATCAGGTGATTTCCTCCTGGATTGAAGCTTCTTGCGTATTCTTTGTTGCCTTGTGTTTGGCAATTGGGCCTTGGAGATATTTGCTTGTTGAGCTTCAGAGGATGCTGCTGCTTGTGGGTCTGGTTGTGAGCTTTGTCGCTTGTGGACCAGTGGAAGAATACTGGTGTTCACCCTTTTGGGTGGAAGTCTCGATGGAGAAGTAGCCTCTGATCGTAGACGCTTGGACTGTTTGGCTCCTATTGGGATGTCCCATGCTTTCATTGCAATCTGCAGGTGCTGTTGGAGTCTGGGCCCGTTCTGTACTTGTTGGAGTGTGACATCTATCATGAGATATCATAGGGCGGTTATTGGCTACTTGTTTTTAACACACTCATGAAGGCAGTTCGAAGCAAATCATGCCCAATCATAGAGATTCTGGGCATGCAGTCACGAATCTGCCATCAAGTGGAACAGGGACATGGGTACCCTCAACACTTTTGTCTTTGGTCTTTCTGTGCATCTGGTCAAATATGCACATGCCGCTTGCAGTTGTTGATCATTGATCACCTCAACTCTATACCTGACTTTATTCTTTCATTTGTCCACTGAGAGATCTATGCATTTGAAGTAGGCTATCTGCTCAATCATCTGGAGCGTCCTTGTGACAACATTTGGTCCTCAAGGGAACCCGAAGGGTTGCAAGTTGGCCACCGCAAAAGATATGTTATAAATATAGTTCTTGACAGGGGGAACTATGAGTTGGCACGACCATTATAATTGGCATATTCCATATGTATTAGGTACGGACTTTGATACCCCATCAGGACATGGATCTGAAACTCAATTGTCTTGAAAAATGATTCTGCCTGCTGGTACCAGGTCTGCATCTTTGTAAGGTCCAATTTACACAGCTGGATGTCGAGCTTATTAGCATCGGGGTCGTCAGAACTAGAACTCGGGTTGGATGACATGGTGAAAAAAATGAAGAAACAGGAGTTGAAAAAAGTATGTCAGTTGAGATTTCAAACAGGGTTAAGGGTGCATCGGTTGAGATTTGTTGGATGTGCTCCAGTTGAGATTTGATAGATGGCTCCAGTCAAGATTTGAGACAAGGGCGTCGGTCAAGATTTCAGACGGGGGGCTTCGGTCGAGATTTCAGACAGGGCTCCCGTCGAGATGGAATGGAATGGCTCCGATCGAGATGGTAGGTGAAAGCATCGGTTGAGAAGGGATCTGAAGATGGGTGTGGAGCGAGGTATGTTGCGGAAGGAAAGGGTTGTGAAGGGATGAGATTGGGTAAAGAAGGATGGAAGGTAAAGTGTGAAATTGGAGATGTGTTTGCAAGGACGGAGTGGAAGATGCGTGGAAAGCAAGTATGTCGTGGAATGAAAGGATGGTGGCAGAATGAGTTTGGGTAAGAAGATGGAAAGTATAAGTTCAGAAAGCGGAAAATGTGGAGATGTTGGTCAAGGATGGAGATGTGGGGAAGGCTATTGGTCTTCCAGAATCTCTTTCTAAAGATTTCAAGCCTTGTGAGGCTTGTGCCATTGCAAAGTCACACAAAAAGCCATATTAGAAGTCTTTTATAAAGACTACTCATCCTTTGGAGCTTATACACTCAGATGTACATTTTTCCTCTTCTAAAAGTATTGGTGGTGCAACATGTTTTGTCACCTTTATTGATGACTTTACTAGATATACTTGGTTGTATCTACTTTCTTCAAAGGCAATGGTTTTTTATCACTTCCTAATCTTCAAAGCTTATGTTGAGAAATAGTTTTCTTTTAAAGTTAAAGCTTCAATATGTGATGGAGGAGGTGAATACATCTCCAACAAGTTTCATGAGTACTGTGAAGGTGAAGGAATAAAGAGAGAGTTTTCTTGTGCTTATTCTCCATCTCAATCAGGAGTAGCTGAGAGGAAAAACAGATCTTTATGTGAATGTGCTAAAGCAATTCGAGTAGCAGCTTCTTTGCCTATTGATTATTGGGGTGAAGCTATAAATTTTGCAAACTATCTATGCAATAGATTACCTCACAATGCACTTGCTGGAAAATCACCTTTTGAAGTCTTGTTTAAGAAGAAACCTAAGGTAGATCACCTTTAGAGTTTTTGGTTGTGCTTGCTTTGTTAATGTGCCCTTGGAAACAAGGAAAAGAGATGATCCTAATTCTATTAAAGGGATCATGGTTGGATATGCATCCAACAAGAAAGCTTACAGAATCTATGTTCCCTCTACCTCAACTACAATTGAGAGTAGGGATGTTATATTCCATGAAGATCAAAAATACAGTTTTGAGGAGGCAGAGTTCAAAGATTCTCACAAACATACTCCAATTATCACCCTTAAAGATTATCATGGAGAGATGGGGCTGAGAATCGAGGAGTCACCTCGAATCTTTTCACCAAGGAGATCTCAAAGAGAAAGATCCGAGCCTAGAAGGCTTACCTATGAAGATACAAACAAGCAAGTGGAAATCAACTCCACTAACTATGCTTATTTTATTTCTCATGAGGAGCCGAAGGATGTATATGATGCACTCAACTCGAAGGAATGGTACCTTGCCATGAAGGAGGAATATCAAAGCTTTGATGGCCAATAAGACATGGGAGCTTGTGGGTCTTCCATCCAACAAGCACATCATTGGTTGCAAGTGGGTTTTTCGAGTCAAGTATAAGTACAAGGCTAGGCTTTGTGCTAAAGGTTTTTTTCTCCAGTTTATGGACTTGATTATGAGGAGACCTTTGCCCCAGTTGCAAAGATGGTATCAATTAGAATCATAATTTCTCTTGCTTGTTTTTTCAATTGGCAAGTTCTTCAACTAGATGTCTCTAATGCATTTCTGAATGGGTATCTAGAAGAAGAGATTTGTATGGATCAGCCTATTGGATTCATCCATGATAAAGAAAAAGTTTGCTTGCTCTTCAAAAGTTTATATGGATTGAAGCAAGCTCCAAGGTCATGGTATTCTCGACTTAACACCTTTCTTGAGTCACTAGGATTTAATCTTAGTAACTATGATCCTTTCTTGTATGTCAAGTTTTTTGATAAAGATATTGTTATTCTTCTTATTTATGTTGATGATATCATTATGATAGGAAGTAGTATCAAGTTAGTTGAGGAAACCAAAATTGCACTTGGAAAAGAGTCCAAGATGCAAGATCTTGGAAAAATTCACTATATTTTAGGATTAGAGATTGACTTTCTTAAAGATAAAGCTTTTGCATGTCAATCCAAGTATGCTCTTTCAGTGTTAAAGAAGTTCAATGTGTTGAATTGTAAGAGTATAGAAACACCTATGGAGCAAAATGTAAAGGATTCTAACAAAGGTAATGAAAGATCCTTCGTGGACATCACACTTTTTAGAAGTCTTATAGGATCCTTAATTTGGCTCACAATAACTAGACCTGACATAAGCTTTAGTGTTCATAAGTTGAGCCAGGCTATGCAAAATCCTACTATCTATCATTGGAAAATGGCCAAGAGAGTAGATATATATCTTCAGCTTTTGATTTTGGTTTATTGTATAAAAGTGAAGACCTTTCTATTATTGGTTATTCATTAGAGGAGTTTTGAGCTCCAAAAAGACCCTTTAAGAATTCGTGCAAGATGTAGTTTATATTATTAAAATATTATAACACTAATATTTTTGACTTGCCATAACTTTTTAATCGTAGCTCAAAAGTATGTCATCTAGCAGATCATTGGAAAGCGCTTGTTGAGCGCTTTCCAATGCACCAAACTTCGCTAAATTCGGACTTACCACTAAAAAGTTATGCCATTTTTAGTGTGGAATCAAAATGTGGACTCCATAACACTTTAGCTCCAAAAGTAGCCTTTTGATCCATAAAACCTCCTTTGTTGTGGTTGCAAGAGATTTGTATTCAGCTTCACAAGATGATAAGGAAATGGTTGTCTGCTTCTTTGATAGCCAAGAAACCAAGTTCCCTCCAAGAAATATAGTGTAAGCACTTGTGGATTTTCTATCCAACTTGTCTGTCTCTTGCAAAATCTGAATCTGAAAAAGCAATGAGAGTCAGATCTTCTCCCTTGTAGAATAATCCATAATCTAAGGTAGAAGATATATACCTCAAGATTCTTTTAGCCAACTTCCAGTGATATAACTTTGGATCATGCATGTGTTGACTTAGCTTATGAACACAAAAGATTAGATTAGTTCTAGTCACTGTTAACCAAATAAGTGAGCTAATAAGACTCCTATAAAGAGTGATGTCCTCAAAGTATTTTTCATCATCTTTCATAGGAACTTTTACAGTGTGCTCCATAGGTGTATCTATGCCTTTACAATTTTTCATCTGAAATTTCTTGAGCATGGAAAGTGCATATCTACTTTGGCTTATAAATGCATGACCTTTCCAAAAATCTATTTCAAGGACTAGAATATAGTGAAGAACTCCTAAGTCCTGCATCTTAAACTCAGTACCAAGTGCATGCTTAGTTTCTTCAACTAGCTTCTCATTATTTTTACAAAGAATGATATCATCTACATAGATGAGAAGTATAATTACAAAGTTATCTACAAACTTATAATACAGAGAAGGGTCATATTCACTTAGACAAAATCTGAGTAATATGAGATAGGAGTTGAGCCTTGCATACCAAGGCCTTGGTGCTTGTTTTAGTCCATAGAGACTTTTAAACAAAAGACAAACTTTTGATTCATCACCTTCTTTCACAAGACCTGGAGGTTGCTCCATGTAAATCTCCTCCTCAAGGTAATTATTGAGAAATGCATTAAAAACATCAAGTTGGAACATACTCCAATTGTGAAAACATGCAAGAGATATAAGTAATCGAATTGTTACCATCTTTGCAACTAGTGCAAAGGTGTCTTCATAGTCAAGACCTTTGATCTGTGAGTAGCCTTTGGCACAAAGTCTTGCTTTATACTTATTGATAGATCCATCATGATTATACTTGATTTTGAATACCCACTTACATCCAATCACATGCATGTTGTTTGGTGGCTCCACAAGCTCCCATCAAACTCTTGGGTCATTGCTTCAACCCACATCTTGGATTGAAGTGCTTCTTGGACATCTTTAGGCTCTTCATCTGATATGAAGAGAGCATGATAGGAAGTTTCACCTTCCACTTGTCTTCCTTCTTCATCATATGTGAGCCTCCTTGGCTCAGATCTTGCTCATGTAGATCTTCTTGGTGTGGTAGCTTGAATTTGCTCCTCCTCAAGCCTCGGACTCACCACCTCTTGAGTAGCATCAAGATTGATGATTGATCTTGCATGAGACTCCTTGATCTGTGCATCATCCAAGTTAAACTTCTGATCTTCATGGAAGATCACATCTCTACTAACAATATTCTTGTCAGTAGAAGGAAGATATACTTTGTATGCTTTTTTAGTGGATGCATATCCTACAAAAATTCCTTTAACTACACTAGGATCTTCATTCTTCCTAGTTTCTAGAGGCACATGCACAAAGCATACACAGCTAAAAATCCTAAGATGATCTACCTTAGGCTTTTTCTTATACAACATCTCAAATGGTGTCTTTCCTCCTATTGCAAGATATGGAAGCCTATTACAAAGATAGTTTGCACATGCAACTACCTCTCCTCAAAATTCTTTAGGCAGAGAAGCTTCTAGCGTAATGGCTTTTGCACATTCACATAAGGTTCTATTTTTTCTCTCAGCAACTCCATTTTGTTGAGGAGTATATGAATAAGAAAACTCTCTTTGAATGTCTTCTCTCTCACAAAAGTCTTTAAACTTATTGGAAGGGTATTCTCCTCCCCTATCACTTCTCAAAGCTTTTAACTTGAAAGAAAACTGCTTTTCTACATAAGCTTTGAAAGTAAGATAAACATCATATGCCATGGCTTTTGAAGATAGCATATAGATCCAAGAATATCTTGTATAATCATCTACAAAGGAAACAAAGCAATTTGCTCCTCCTTAGTTGATGAGAAATGAACATCAGAGTGCACTAGTTCAAATGGTTGCTTTGTTTTGATACTTGATCTAGGAAAAGGCCTTTTGTGTGATTTTGCCAACACACAAGCTTCACAAGGTAGAAGCTCCTTTGACAGTGTCTTTGGTAGTCCAACAACTTTTCCTTCCTTGACCATAGATTGCATGGCTTTAAAATTGGGATGACCCAATCTCTTGTGCCACAGATCCTCCTGAAGAACCTTGGTCTCATAAGCAATATCTGAAATGTTACCACTCTCCCTAGAATCTAGTTTGTACAGCTTACCAATTCTAGATCCTCTAGCAATAACTTCATTTTCTCTTGAGATTATACACTTGTCAATTTGAAACTTGACGTCCAATCCACTATCAAACAACTGACCTAGACTAATGAGATTCTTGGTCAATCTAGGTACATAAACTACATCATGTAAGCAAAAAGATTTTGATGATGATGCATGCAGTGGAATACTACCTATTCCTTCAATCCTACACTCTGCATCATTAGCAGTATAGATTGATCTTTTTGCACCTAGATATGGCATGAGATTAGTGAAAGGGTTCCTAGAACTAGACATATGGGAACTAGCCCCACTATCTATCCACCAGACTTTTTCATTGCCACTGAAAAAACAATTGATCTTTGACAGCTTCTTCTTGCCACTGAATGTTGTAGCTTGTGAGGACTGATCCTCACCACCTTCTTTGGCCTTGTCCTTCTTGAAGTTGTTGTCCTTTGCCCTTGCCTCTTGACTTGTCTCTGATGAAGAGTGCTTTGTCATCTCCACCATCTTTCAATAAAAGTCTATTGATCCTCAGCATCTTGTTCTCTTGTCTGCTTTCTTTAGCAATGAGAACACCTTGAAGTGTCTCCAAGGATGGAAGATCCTCCCTGACAGCATAAGTCTGCACAATATTGTCATACTCATCTCTAAGTCCATTTAGGACTACTTGAACAAGTTCAGTGTTCTTAAGAGCATCACCAATACCAACTAACTCTTGATGAAGATTCTTAACTCTCATGACATATGATGAAGCACTCTCATCTACTCTCTAATAACTTAGAAATATTTGGTTTCTAAGTGTAAGCAATCTAAAAGTATTCTTGATTTCATAGATTGTTTTTAGAGTATAACAAGCTTCCTTGACAGTGGTGCATGTACTGATTTCTCTTTTCACTTCATTGGTTACATTCATTTTTATGAAATGAAGGGCAATTCTGGTTCTTTTGTGAAATGCTACAGCTTCATTAGGTGTAGCAGGTTCTTCTTCAGCTCCACTCACAATATCCATTACATCTTGTAGAATCAGTAATGATTCCATTCTGATCTTCCACATTGCATAATTGGAAGATGTTAATCTCTCACCGTGCTCCAAGAAATGTGAACCAGATGAAGACATCTTCTCTATGAGAAATTCTAGTAATGATAAAAAAAATGGAGTTGAAAGGATGTTGCTTACTATCTCAATCTAGGATCTAACACTGATGTTGATCCAACCTATGAAATCTAGCAACAGATGTGAGAACAAATTCTCAACACAAAAAATCAATCTATCTCGAATTTGGATCTTGCTTCAGTCACTAAAAAGAAGCACATGCAAGTAAGAAGTCTATCTCTCCCACAAGATTCAAAGTACTGATAAAATCTCTAGGAAATTACTTTTAGCTCAAACATAGTAATTTGTGTGAAATAAAAAGTCTAAGACCTCATAACACTCACTTCTATTCAATTCTACTTGATTGACAGTGAAAATTGATGAAAATGGTGAAAAGAACTGATGTGTGCTCACTTTGGCATATCCCACGAGTTGAGTACTCTCTCAAACTCTCTGATTGCCTAAAACTCTTCTAAAAACAAATCAAGTTGATTTAGAAATATGAGCAACACATTCTACTCTTCAATACCTATCCAACAAGCTATAGAACATCAAATTTGGATCAAATCTAAAGAAGTAGCACTCATTTAATGAGGGCTGATTTTACACATGTGAGCTCTCTATTTGTACAGGGCCCTACTGGAGTAGATCAGGCTCGTTTTGATCCACTTATGATCCACAAATAGCTTGTCTCTTAGCGAGGTTGAATTCCTCTCCCAAATCCGAGTTCCTGCAAGCAAAGGCACTAAAGATCTGATGTATACACCCTCATCTCTTCAAAGCATGAAGCTCTGATACCATGTGAAGTTTTTAGCATGTGTGAACTTCACCACACACCCTACAGGATCTTACTGAGGTGTTGTGATTGCACAAGTTTGATCAGAGAATAGTATACTTGAAAAATCTATGACAAGAGCACAATGGCATACATCAGATGAAAAAATCTAACTTCTCACTATGAGAATTGAATGTCAGAAATAATTCTAAGTGCTCAATATGGGAAAAACAGCCTGCTCTCGAGTAGAGAGATAAAAATCAATGATAGAAAACTCGGGTAGAGAGAGAATGAGTCCAAAACACCAAAATCTCATTATTCACAGTATGACAAAACATGCCAAGATTTTGCTACATGAGAGAGACTCGAATTCCTACAGTGGAGTTGCATGGAAAGTCCACTTAACTAATTCACCTACCAGAGATCCACATGTGTAACTGCATGCATGGATGTTGCATGTACTGCATGTCAACTCATAAAACTGCCTAGACATGTGTAGATCATAGAAACCAGTTTGCATGTTGCATGCATTGATTGCATGTGGCTTGCATGCATACAGTATGACATTGCATGCGATCTAAACTTCTGCATGTCAACAAAATTGAATCTACCTAACTCAAATCCGACCTATACTAGAAAGTTATGTGCTCAATTCACATGCCTTTTATGTACAGCATGAAATTCAGTGGAAATAACCATAGACATGGCCCCAAACTCAAGATAGGAAGATAATATTTTAATAATCTTCACAGTATTTGAGTCCAAACTCTGATAAAAATAGTTCGAACAATTTTTTCCAGATTGTAATGGAAGCTTTGGGTAAATTATAGTACTAGCGCCTGGCTTCTCCTACTAGAGTTGTGGAAAATAACATCATTCTATGCACCGGATTCATAATTGCATTAACAACCATAAGTGTCTCAAAATCTTTGAGATGCTCGTGGGCATCTTCATCATTGTTTCCGTGGAATTGTGGTAGAGAGCCTACTATACTAGGTACCCTCTCGGTGTCATCAGGAACAACTACTGGCTGAGTGACTCTCCTCGTCATCGGTGTGACAGGTATAGAATCAGGTATTTGCACAGTTGGTGCTTGAGCTCGATCGTCAACTTCAGCTAAGACTTCTTCGTTTATCTTATGATCATCATGATCTGCTTGATCGAGATCTAGATCTAACTCAATGTCGCTTTCATTCATTGTTTTCCATTCTGACACTATGTCATCACCTATCGTCTCTTCATCACTTATTGCTCTATCCTTAGTCACCTCATTGGGCTCTGGCTCTTCATCCTCAGATACATTCTCCCACTCAAATTCATTACTATAGCTCTCAACTGGTTCAAGAATCACGTCCTCACTATCATTCTGTGTTGGAAATTCTCCTATCTCTGCTTCTTGTTGGTTGTCATCTATGTATGGGGATTCCCAATCCTGCAATGAGAATGCCATTGCTATTTCCAGATCGACTATAATATCTTCTCGATCCTCAAGAAGAGTTGGCATTGTGAGGTCTTGTGGTAACTGTTCTCGAATCTCTACAACTTTTGAGGGGAAGAGAGGTGGGTCTCTGGCCACCCTCCTTCCACCATCTATGGTTGGACTTGGTTCTCTAAGCAATAGACTAGTTTCATGCAATGAAATTTCTATAGCCAAATCTAGCTCTACGTATGAAAATCCATCTAGATTCAGTTGAGATTTGTTCGCCAATTGTGGTTCTAGTCGTGGTTCGATCAGGATCTTTCATATCTAGTGTTGTTAACGTAAGATCTTCTCTTTTAGCCTCATTTCGATCAAGGTCCCTAGAAATGTGTCTACGGCTTCTACTAATTCTTCTTCTATCATCATCTCAGATATATTTGTCGGTCTATTGAGCTCATAGAGAGATTCTTGGTCGTCTAATTCTAGAGGGGGCATTTCATCATTACCTATGGCCCAATACCAGCCATTACAAAATCTTTTGTTGTCTCTATTTTGGGATGACCCTAGATCAACAAAGTGTACTTCTTCATTGGATGGGTCCACCAGTAACTCCCACATCCAAGAGAGAAACCATCCGACTCATGAGTGAAACCACCAGTAACACCCCATGGTAGCAAGGTTGGGTTGGTTGAATGCCAAGAATGGAACAATCATGCTAGATTGGTCTCATAACTAATATTGGTGTAATGATGATATATGGTCTCCTATCAAGGGAATCTGGCTCTATTGTTTGGATGACACTATTCTAACCATTGGACCGCACTCTCTTCTAGCAATGGGTATCGCAAGAGCTTCCACAATCCAACCAAAAGTTCTATCATGTTGAGGTATGAGGCCCTCATTAGATCCAAGAAAGGTCACGATGTATGATATCTCAGATCAAGACAACCTCAGGTTTCATCCTATGGATAATCTATTGGCGGGTACATGCACGACCCTTGTCACCCTCTTTGTGGAATCAACACACATCTCTGTGCGATGCTAACCACTTTGACCTAATAATTGTCTTTCAAAACAACATTTGACACTAGTCAAGTAGCTCACACTAAGGTATTAGTGTGCGACGGAACAACAGAATCATTCTCAATACATATAATTTGAGACACATAAAATTTGTAGATCATTGCTAGCATGACTACTCTCCAAGTAATATTCTCTTCTCTTATCAAGTCACTCTCGGCAAATGCACTAATGTCTGGCAGGTCAAATAACATAAGCAACCCACAAATGGCTAATCCGTATAGTTCACAACCCTATGTATAGATAATCGCCCTTCAAACAATAGCCCATTATCAAATTCCGCCCGGCAGATGCACCAATGTGAGGAGTTTTTTGGACGAGGGGTTGGTTTCGTCAAAAAGCCCTAAAAGGGGAAGGGCCCACAATGACCTTACGGTAGAGACCGAGGACAGCCGCTTCCAACCTTGGTGGCTTGTTTGATTGCTTGGTGCTCCTCCAGCCAATGAAATTTTCTAGGCTTCCAGAAGTATGGTAGAAAGAGGGTAAGTTCTACTTCAGTCAACTTGGTCTTGGTACAATACTACGATCATCCTCTCGAACGGTGTGACACTACTATCAAGTTTGATTCTCCTAGAATAGTACTAAAACTATGACATCCCGCATCTGGATGTAGGGCTCTGGTGCTCTAAGTATTTTATCCAACCGCTCTATCCCGAGCATGGATATGATTCTTTGGCGGTGGTGTATCTTCAGCCCCAGCAAGATAGTAATGACTAGATGCGAAGTACCGATGTATGGCATGTTAGGTCCTAGAGGGACATTGGGGTGCATCCCTATCATTCTAGTGTTCGGACCATACACGAATATCAAGGACCCTAATTATTGAAAATATTCTGGACCTTTATATCCTAGAGGTCTTGCGGGTATCTTAGACCTACTAGTCTGTTTTCCCCTTTCTAACTGTCGCAGGGCTGTGTTGTCAAGCGACGCACAGTTCGCTTGCATGCCAATGCGACTGCCTGCGTGCGTTGGGGTCCTCAGGAATTGTCCCATAAGTTGTTCGGGTCATTGGTTCCTCCTGCTTATAAACGGTTGTTGCACACTGACTCCTATCCCCTGGTACTAGTTTTGGGGATGAGGGGTCTGCGGGTGGCTAGGCGGTTGGAGGTGGGATCCCAACACGCGGCCCGCACGAGTGCATGTGCCCAGTGGGCCAAGTTTTGAACATGGTATCAGAGCCAGTGGGGGGAGGTACTTTTGAGTGTGCTTTCTTGAGTGAGGGTGTTGCAGAGCTGTGTTGTCAAGCGACGCACAGTTCGCCTGCATGTCAATGCAACTGCCTGCGTGCATTGGGGTCCTCAGGAATTGTCCCATAAGTTGTTCGGGTCATTGGCTCCTCCTGCTTATAAACGGTTGTTGCACATTGACTCCTATCCCCTGGTACCAGTTTTGGGGATGAGGGGTCTGCGGGTGGCTAGGCGGTTGGGGGTGGGATCCCAACACGCGGCCCACATGCGTGCATGTGCCCAGTGGGCCAAGTTTTGAACATGGTAACCCCTAAATTGTTCTCATCTCTAACTGTGAACTCGTGGCGGTGCAATCACATAGGCCTGCTGTGTATCTAGGATCTCCTCCTAAGTCAAATGCCTAGTCTTGATTGGTGCTATTGGCTAATCCAAGTGATCGTACTGCTGGTTCTCTAAATAGAAGGGGGTGGGCTATATCTGCATACTTGATAGAGATGGCTTCTGTCAGATGCCAAAATCTGTCTTCCGTGAGCACGTATGATTCGAAGTAACTGTACTCCCCACAATGTTGTGTTCTAGTAGAGTGTCTCTAGGGCATAGGTATTGGTAGAGTTCTGGGGTGAACAAATAGTAGCATGGAGGTCCTCTCTGCCTTAGCTGGCAAACGTCACTACGCGCAGGTTGGCACTGACCCTCTTCTCCCATCATACGGGGTCGAACTCATTTTTGGTATTATTTCACTTCTAGACCCCTACTTTAGTCTTGGAGATTAGGTCATGTGTACACTAAAGTTCTGTGACTGTTAAGGGTACATCCATTGAAATTGTTCGATTTTTTATTGGACACCTTAGACACTGTGCTTTCAAGTGGGACATGTCAAGTGAAATGTGGTGAGTCCATTACGGGTGTCGTCCTGTTCACTGGACGGTAGCATTTCTCAGATTTTGGGTCTAGGTGTTTCGCTAGATAGTATCGAAAGTGGTGTGCATACTTTGCGACTTAACCATGACAACGTATTTCAGCTGTTTCTGGCAAACTACCCGCTCTGGTGTTTCACAGAGGTCGGGCCCAGTTAAAGCTAGAATTAAAGTAGAATCATTGTGCTACTGTACTGTGAGTCCTATCCATTGATAAGGATCAATTGGCCTCGCCATGAGCAGGAATCTTGATGCAAGAAGAGCAACGGCGAGAAATGGTGAAAGCTAGACATCAAAATACTGACGATTAAGCACTTGCGACACGCCAAAACCAAGGCAAGGGCAAAGGCAAGAAGACGTCTAAACAACAATTTGCCAAGTCTCAGGAGGACGAGGGATCTTCCAGTAAAACTAAGAAGAAAGGCAAGTGCTTCCATTGTGGTAAAAAGGGCCATTGGAAGAGTGAATGTCGCAAATTCCTGGCGGAACAAGACAAGGAAAAACCAAAACAAGCAAATAACCTTGTCGATGAGGGTGAGATTGAAGACTCTAGCATCTTCATATCTGCATTATCATCTAATCAAGATGATCAAGCATGGTATATTGACTCAGGATCCACAAGACACATGACAGGTAAGAAGAATTGGTTCAGTAGCTTGAAAGTGTTGGATAATGGAACATCTGTTTCACAAGCAAATGGTGAGGTGTGCAAGATCAAGGGGATAGGCACCATTTCAATCCAACTACCTGATGGCAAAAGCAGGATGATCAGGGAGGTACTTTACGTACCAGGTTTGAAGAAAAATCTACTTTCTAGTGGAGTCATTACTGATCAAAGTTGAAAGTAGAATTTGCCCATGATCATTGCTTTGTGAAGGATGTGAACCAAAAGTTCAAAGTTATTGTGGATGGAGTAAGAGAGCCCAATACAAAATTGTACAGGTTGAATGCTACAATTAAGGGGCAACATGGACTTGTATCGTCCATTCCATCGCAAACTGATTGTGGCATAAGAGGCTTGGTCACTTGAACTTAGGAAGCCTCAGTTTGATGAAAAAATTGGAGATGGTAACAGGATTGCATAGAAGATCATTTGAAATCGATGTGCGAATCTGGTATATGGGAAGCAACATCGAGAGAAGTTCAATAACGGGGGTGTTGCAAGAGCAAAGAACATCCTGGATTTTATGTGGGCCTATGAGGACCATGTCCTTAGGTAAAGCCTTCTATTTCATGACCTTTATTGATGATATGTCACGTAAGATGTGGATCTACTTCTTGAAGAAAAAATCAGATGCATTTGATAACTTCAAGAGCTTCAAAGCATTGGTCGAAAATCAGACAGGTAGGAAGATCAAAGTCCTAAGATCAGATAGTGGAGGTGAGTACAAGTCTAATGACTTCAATGATCTTTGTGATCAATGTGGGATTAAAAGACAATTTACGCAAGCTCATACTCCTGCTCTCAATGGTGTAGTTGAGCGCAAGAATCGTACAATTTTGGAAAGTGCCAGATCTATGCTAGTTGAGATGAAACTACCAATAGATTTTTGGTCAGAAGCATGTAGCACGACAGTCTATCTTCAAAATAGAAGTCCTGCCATTGCCATACCAAAGATAACACCTGAGGAAGCATTCACAAAGAAGAAGCCAAAGGTGAACCGCTTGCGAATCTTTGGATGTAAGGCCTTTGTACACATTCCTAAGGAAGAGAGACGTAAACTTGATGTGAAAGCTATCAAGTGCATATTCCTAGGATATGATGATCGTGTGAAGGGCTATAGATGTTTTGATCTAGTGGAAAACAAAATCCATATAAGCCGTGATGTTATCTTTGATGAATCCAAGATGTATGAAGACGAGGATGCTGAGAAGATAGACACATCCAGTGGGAAAGATGGTATAGTGAGGATACCACCTGATGATGATCCATTCATTGACCTTCCGAGTGATGAACATGAGGATACATCTCAAGATACTACTACTCAACCTCAAGAGACTGGTTGGAGAGGTAGGGACAAATCTTTTGGTGCAAGAAGGATTGCATTTGCAGGTGACAAACACAAGGAGAAGGATGTACCATGGGATACATTTTCACCAGGAAGCCGATCACCTGACAAGAAGCTCCCTAAGTGGTATGAGAGATTGTTGGAGAGTCGCGACATTGATGACTTTCCAGATCATCTAACCAGGGAGAGCTATGAAGATCAACGAGAGAGAAGACACAACCTGAAAGGTATGAAGCAAATTATGCTCTCCTATCTAGCATTATTCAAAGCAAAGAACCTTCGACTTATGGTGAAGCGAAAGATGATGACATTTGGATCAAGGCCATGGGAGAGTTGCTAAGCATAGCACATGGGACTTAGTAGAACCACCAGTTGGCAAGAAACCCATTGGTTGCAAATGGGTATACAGGACTAAGTATCATGCAGATCGAAGTATAGCAAAGCACAAGACAAGATTGGTGATCAAAGAGTATGCACAAAGTAAAGGCATTGACTATGAGGAGACCTTTGCATTAGTATGTAAGTGGAATATTCTACGTCTACTTGTTGCTTTAGCTTCACATTTTGGTTGGCCTTTGCATCAGATGGATATGAAATCTGCTTTTCTAAATGGTGAGTTAGAAGAAGAAGTGTTCATGGATCAACCTGAAGGCTTTGTAGCAAAGGGACAGGAAAATAAAGTGTGTGTCACTTGAAGAAAGCGCTTTATGGTCTTAAACAAGCACCACGTGCATGGTATAGCAAGATTGATGTCTACTTTCGTTAAAAGGGGATGGTGAGAACACATTTTGATCCAAATCTATATGTCTTATGCTTTGGTGGTATGGTTGCCTTGATTGCTCTTTATGTTGATGACTTGATTATTATGAGAAATAATCAAGAGATGATAAACATGATCAAGAAAGACCTCTTGGAACAATTCGAGATAATAGATCTCAGCCTGATACATTACTGCCTTGGAGTAGAAGTGTGGAAAAAAGGACATGAAGTGGGTTTAACACAGGTGAAGTATGTCAAAGAGTTGCTGCACAAGTTTAGTTTGCATGATTGCAAACCAGTAAACACACCTATTCAACCATGTAAAAAGCTTTCTAAGCTTGATGAGTCACAGTCATTTGATGCCAGACTATATAGACAGTTAGTAGGGAGCTTGATTTATCTTACCACAACTAGACCAAATATATGCTATATTGTTGGCATTGCAAGTCAGTTTATGGCAGCACCTACGAAAACGCATTGGAAGGTAGCTAAACGCATTTTGCGTTATGTGAAAGGCACTTCAAAGTATGGCTTGATTTACAGGAAGCATGATGGTTTACCTGAGTTGTGGCTATGTGGGATTGGGGAAGTGACTATGATGATCGTAGATCCACCACAGGGTATGTATTCCAGTTTTGTGGTAGTTGCTTTTCCTGGTCTAGTAAGAAGCAAAGTACAATTGCTCTTTCTACCACAGAAGCAGAGTATAAGGCAATGTGTAGTGCAGCACATGAAGCTATATGGTTGAGACAAATCTTGGAAGAAGTTGGCATGAAGCAGAAAAATCCCACGACTTTACATAGCGACAGTCAGAGTGGCATTCAACTAGCAAAGAATCCAGCTTTCCATGCAAGAACTAAACACATTGAGATTCAGTATCACTTTATACGTGAGAGGCTGCTGAGTTGTGAAATTCATGTTGTTCATTGTAGCACAGAAAAAAACTAGCTGATATTTTCACTAAGCCACTTGTTGGAGAAAAGTTCGATAACTTTAGATCAAAGCTTTCTGTACTTAAAGTTTATTAACTTTAAAGCTATGTATATGACTGTATAAAGTAGACTCTACTTTAAGGGAGAGAGTTAGAATTAAAGTAGAATCACTGTGCTACTATATTGTGAGTCCTATCAGTTGATAAGGATCAGTTGGCCTCACCACGAGGCAAGTCAACGGGACACGCGTCCCGCCAACGGCAACCTGGGTCATGCATGGGTTGACTGAGTGAACAACTATATGTACAATGTAATTTCATTTTGAGAAATACAGTTGCTACGTGAGCTTGTTGTGGAGAGTGTTTTCTGTCTGTGTTTCTGTGTAGCATGATCTGTGTTCCTATGCAAAGCAAATTTTAAGTGTTAATACTCTCTATAAGCGACGAAAATGGAAAAAACGCTTTCGAACTTGACGATTTCGTAGAGTAGTTTAACTAACAGTTCCACACTATAAAGTGTACGTTTCCAAACCTTGATACTTCAACTAGTTGGCTCGCAATTATCAATTCAGCTATGAATCTCCTGGATGATATCGATAACCAAATTTTCGTAATACAAACACTTGCGTTTCTGCAATATGAAAAAGAACCCCTACGTAAAGCAGCCAGTCATTCACGAGCTAGACGGTAGTCACATACGTTGGTTAGGCGATTTTGATAACTTCACACATTCCGAACAAACCAAGCCCTTATGTATTTTGGCAAAAACGCTTAACACTAAAGAGTACGCTATTAGCAAATACCGGACTTTAAACACATAAACTCTATGGGCTAATGTACAAAACCAACACAATCCAATTGTTTTTCCACCTTTCATACAGTCAACAATTCTTTAGGCATTCTAACATTGCAAATATTCCAAAAACCCTCTTGCCATGCTTATCTTGCTTTCGAATCCTATGCAAACACCCTATCACCACCTAGTATGATTAGGGCGAGATGGAACGCCCCATTCACCACAAACCATTTTAATTAATCATCTGAGCACATGCATACCATTAGAGACAATTACCATTAGCCGAAATTATGTCGTGGTGACCTCATACTTAGAACAACCGATGCCATTAGCTTTCAACAAACTTACTTCTCTAGAACACAAGAAAAACTCATATTTAATACGTAAATTACAATTTCTCACCACAAGAAGCTTAGAAACGTCAATTCATGAAATCTGGATAGATAATTTGAGTAAGGAACACCTCAATCTGCAGTTAGGTAGTCGGTTTTCGTGCAACTCTAGTCATGAATGTCCCAAAATCTGGGTCGCATTGCCCTTGCTGTCTGCCACTAGGTTTTATCTCGCATTCATCGATTTGCGTTATGTTACTTTGTAGACGAATTATTGCTCATATGGCAAAACCCAATTGATGGTAGCAGAAATGTGAGTGCTTGAAGTAGAAACTGCAGATGGATATCGTCTCAAAAATGTGCTTGTTGCTCTTCCAAACTGTAAAATTTCTTTGCTTCGAATATCGTTTGGTTAGCTTCTACAAAATGTGAGTGCTTTAGAACCAACAGAGGCACGGTGCCTCTAAAAGCAGCGATTTAGAAACATAGGATGATCGCAAACACAACTCTAAATGGCAGCGATGGACAGATAGGCATAGACATTCCACAGGGTTGCACACATACAGGTGGAAATAACAGTAGGCAGTAGGACAACAGCGGGAAGTAGGCCGGCCAGCTAAGGGGAAACTGCAACTGGTAGATCGCACAGGCAAACAATGCGCAGGCAGACCGCGAAGGTCTGAAACCTTTCCAATGGTGCGATGGATAGCAGAGGCTCAAGCCTCTGTTGAGCAACAGAATTTAAAAATTCTTTCTCTTTGGAATGCGATGGGCAGTATGGCTCAAACAACATTATTGAGTTGTGTAAATTGCACAAAATGTGCTCTCAGTAGTGCGATGGACAATAGATAATTAAGCATCTATTTGCAGAATAGAATTTGCAAAAGGCCTTCCCCTTTAGAATGTGATGGACAACAGAGGCGGACAACAGAGAATCAACCAACTATCTGCGCAATGCAAATAGCAAAGAACTTGCCTTTTGAAATGCACTAGAGACAATAGAATTTCCAAAGGCTGGATTAGTCTTGAGAGAACCATTTATTGCTCAGGTGTACTTTTGTAGGACAGCGATATTCTGAGCCATTAATCTGCCAGTCTTACGTCTGACTGTCTTCTGTAGGTCGTTTGATAGTGCAGTAGCCAGCCAGCGAGCACATAAAGAGCAAAGACAGCGGGCAAGAAATGTAGGGTAGCGAGCAGAGTCCGCTTCCAATGAGTTGTTTCCAGATCTCCACAGGAGCAGTGAACTCTCCAAAGGTTCAGCAAGATCTCCACAAATTCAGCGAGGGCACAGGGCCATAGGCAACAGGCTTTGAGTCTGATTCTTTGTGTCCTTCTCACTGTTTACTGTATTCGATTCTCTTGATTGAGGATACACTTTTCGAACACCCAAGGATATCCAAGCATTCAAAAAATACAGACATTCTGACACTCATTCAAGCACAACCCGATTACTACTTAAGAAACTTCCAAGCCTTCTTGGCCGAGGTATATGAGCAACTTCTTTAAGAAGTTCATTACTAACATTCATTTTTAGGCAATGTAATGCTAGTCTAGCTCTCGTTTTGTACCTTACTTGATCTTGTCCTCCTTGAGGCTCTTCTTCCTCACCAATGACAAGATCATACATATCTTGGAGCACTATCTTGGAGCACTACAAGTGACTCCATTCTTAATTTCCAAGTTGAATAATTACTAGAATTTAGCCTCTCACTAGCCTCAAGAAGATAGGCTCCACTTGAACCCATTTTAACTACTAACAAGTACAACAAATATACTATTCAAAGGCTATATCCCTTCTCTCTTTCTCAGAATTTAGCCACAAAGCTACTCTCTTGAATCTCACAAAACTCAAGAAGCAAGATCTATAATGATCTTAAACTCCTAGATTGCCTTTTGCCAAAATAGTATGTGCTTTGGGAAAGGAACCTTTTTGCCTTATAATCTATAATTTAAAAATGTGTACTTTGGAGTTTTAAACAAGCAGTACATGTTTTTCGAATGGAACAGGCATTTTCAGTCAATACCAAAAGCACTATGATTGAGACTCCGATAGTACCAAAGAACGTAGCCTAAATTCTTTAACAAAAAAAATCAGATTCTGATTGATAAGTGATCCGAAGTACCAAATTGATACTCATCAGTCTCAAAATGATACTATGAAAGTACCAAATGAATCAATATAATGCACAAATGTTACTTGCATCCTTATTTGAGGCATTAAACAAGTCCTCTTGATCGTTGTCATCTTCGTACGATGACATGCTGTTGTATATGTTTTCATATACATCGGTGGATAATCGGAATATGTTATGATATCCAGGGATAGGCTCCATGGGAAACCGGATTGCTCTCACCAGGTGTGAATAGATCATTACCGGTGTGTCTGGTCTAAAAGGTTGTATGTATTGATCATGCCTTCAACTTGGCCATAGTATAGGCCTTCAACTACTCTCCCTCCTCTAGCAATTTTGTTGTGCCATGCATCCTCCTGTGTTGTCGCTGTCTGGTACATCGTCTTGGTGCATTTAAGAAGGTAGAAATCCTCTCCTCTCTCTGCTATTTTGACCGCAAAATTGTCCCCAGTGGACAACAAGTCACACAAACTATAAGTTTCCCTCATACGTGGGCAGGTTGGTGTCATTATGCATAGACATGGATCCATAAGCACCATCATTATCTCCAGCGTCATTGTCTTCGTCTGTGCTAGCTGCCTTTGACTCTGGCAATGGCTGGATAAACAAATATTTCCACTCTTCCACGTGTTGTCTGTTCCTACATCTTCTCCATTGTCCTATAATACATGAATCGTAGAAACATGACAATGTGCGACATCGTAGTGAGCATCAACTATCTTGGGAATATCCGTCAACACAATGAAATGAGCGTGAGCCTGTGATGCACTGACTATCCCATTTCACAACACATTGCACCTCATCCTTGCTGACCAGCTAGAAAACCCTTCTTGTATTGCAGCTGTGACCTTCTCCTTTTGGCCTAAAACTTTCTTTCAGATATGCGACCACATCTGCTGCACATTTCAAGGGCCAGCCGTCTGATTTCAACTCCTTGTGAGTGAGAGTTCTCTTGATGACCACACCCACTCCGTCGTGCTCGCCTTTTTCATGGCCTGAGGCAGAAAAATTATGCATCATTTCCAGACCTGTCAAGTGATAATATCTGGCCAAAAAGCAAACAAATTGTTAGATTTTTTATTTTTATGTTGGCTTCAATAAACAGTGCTTGCAAACAATACCCATAGTTCTGAATTTGGTGTCCTGTCTACTACCAATTTGGTACTATTTCGGGTGTCCCGTATAGTCCCAGTTTGATACTATATCTAATAGGGAAATAGTACCAAATTTGGTACTCCAGAACAGTGTTGTTTGGTACTACGAGATGGACTATATAGTTAAAGTCTTGTAGTTCAGTACCAATTTTGGTATAATCTGAAGTAACAAACCTGAAAACTACAGGGTAATAATAATAGATAGTGAGAACCACCAACAAATATAACCTGGACACGGAGAAGATAGGCCTTCGAGCTTTGAATTGGGATGCCGCACCATTCAACCACAACCAAGACACCTCAGATTATACTCGTTCTCTTTCAACCAATTGTCATGCAGTAGAATAAGGTGTCATGGAGCTTATCGTCTTATATACAAAAATGAAGAGTCTTTTCAGCTGCACCTGTAGAGTTTCCGACATATGTTAAGAGTCCCACTCTTTCTAGGTATATCAGAAATCTATTAAAGGTAAGACATTCCAAATAGCAAGATCAGAGCAAAAACAATCGCTCACTAATCAAATATAGATATCAGATCATAATGTGATTCTCTCATTACAAAGCCTCTACTCTTTAGTTCGATCAAGATTCCAATAGTGGTATCAGAGCCTCATTCAATCTAACAAGTCAGAGCCCATCAGGTTTTGAGACCAGATAAATAACAGTTGAGGAACCTGAAACATTGTAAGACTACAATGGCATCCATAAGTAGCATTCAATCAAAGATCTACACAATTCTTCAATCAGATGGGTCAAATTACTTGTCCTAGAAAGTGAAGACATCACTTGTCCTAAGAGGAGAAGCATTCTGGCTCTGGGTGGACAAGACTAAAGAGATATCAACTAATGTTGGAAAAGAACTTCGAGAATGGAAGGAAAATAATGATAAAGCAGTAGCTGTCATATCCTCCTCCATCAAAGATAGCATTACATTGGATCTTGCATCAATATCAAATGCATGAGAGCTATGGGATGCCTTGAAATCAAGATTCGAGATCAAGTCGCGAAGCCAGATTATGCACTTGGAAGATCAACTCATCTACCTACCTCACGACATTCATCAGAAACATGAAGAGCCTATTTCTTTCTTTACACAATGCCAGCGTAGAACACGTGGTCTCGTCAGAGAAGCAACTGATGTACTTATTTTGTGCCCTTTCAAGATCCTTCCAAACCACACGAACTCTACTTGCGAAGGATCCTACGATGACTCTTGAGAGAGCAATAAGTGAGACCAAGGAAAAAATGAAAACAAGAGAACACTATGATGACAGACAAGAATCTGATTAGTCTCTGTACAGTAGTAAGGATCAACCCAGAATGAAACCTCATCCTAAGAAAGAGTCATTTCAAAGATCAGATCGCAATCAGTAGAGACAAGCCGACAAAGAAGGAAGAATGAAGGCACCTACTCAAAAGACTGCAGGGTGAAAAGAAATCCTACACTAGATGCAGACCGACAGACATACAATCAGCACTTGTTGGTTATATCCAAACATCCAATGTGTGCATTGTCACAAAAAGAGTCATGCAGCAATAGACTGCTATCAGAACCCAAGAAACAAGATGACACTAAGCAGAAAGGAGCCATCCAATAGCTCGTCTTGTGTAGAGGAGCCAGAATCCTCAAAAATAGCTGAGGGGAGAGCAAACAATAATCCATCCACTTACTTATGCACAGATGTGTGTGCTACCTCATAAACTGACACTCAAGAAGTCATTCTTGATTCGGGTGCCACGTCACATTTTGTGACAACAAGACAAATGATAGCTGACTTTCAACAAACAGATTCATCCAGATATATCATATTGGGAGATGGATCGCAGCATCAAGTGACGAGCGCTTTCCAATGCGCCAACCTCCACTAAATTCGGACTTACCACTAAAAAGTTATGCCATTTTTAGTGTGGAATCAAAATGTGGACTCAAAAAGTTACGTTACGTAGATTTCAAATTTGAGTCTTTTGATTGGTCCATGTTAAGCAAAAAATTTTTAAAAAAAAAGGGGTCTTTTTTGGATTTAGAACTCCTCTAATGATGGATGTACACCAACGATAGAGACAAAAGACTTGATGATGTCCTGTACGTACCTACCTTACAAAAGGATCTTCTATTTGTAACAAGGATAGCAAATGTCGGGAGGCGTGTGACATTCACAAATGAAACATGCAATGTCATTGATGCTAGCACCAGTATTCTCATCACACAAGGCAGACACGGAGGCAACCTATATCATCTAGATGTACGTCTACCGACAGAGCAAGCTCATTAAACCCATGACTCAATTGACTTCTTGTGACATAAAAGACTATGCCACATGAACCCAATGGTTGTATACAAAGCAAGTCAGAATGGCACATTCATAGGAGTAAGCATTAAAGATGCAAATTTAACACCTTACGATGCATGCAACAAAGGCAAGATGTCATGAACACCCTTCACCAAGGATTCATTCAACGCAACAAAGGTCTTAGAACTAATACACTCCGACATCTATGGACCTTTCGATGTGCTCTCTATGGGAACTCCCGATACTACATCACCTTCATCGATGACTTCAACAAGTTTGTCGTCGTATGCTTTATTCACAATAAGTTTGAATCTCTTGATAAGTTTGCAGAATATGTAAACTGGGCTAAAAAAGGGACTGAAAGAAAAGTTAAACATATTCAAACTGACAAAGGGGGAGAATACATCTGCAACCGCTTGCTATTTTTTACAACAGTCGTGGTATCCTTCACAGGAAGACTACAGCCTATACACCACAACACAAAGGTGTAGCAGAAAGAAAGAACATAACTCTCATGGAAGCAGCAAGGTGCATGATGGCCTATTTAAAAGCATCAAGATCATTATGGGCTGAAGCAGTAGCTACAACCACTTACTTGCAGAATAGGACAGGCAAATCAAACATTCCTCACACTACGCCACGTGAAGTATGGTGGGGCCATAAACCCAATCTAGCTCATGTATGCATCTTCGATTGTATAGCATGAGAGTGAACCCCAAACATATGAAGAGGCTATCAATAGCCCAGAGAAAGAAAATTGGATTAAGGCCATGGAAGACGACATGACCTCCATGAAACAGAACGAGGTGTGGAACCTTGAGCCATTACCAACAGACAGGAAGACTGTCAAATGCAAGTGGGTCTACAAATACAAATATGGATAAGATGGCAATGTATCAAAATACAAAACCAGACTGGTTGCCAACGGTTTTTCACAAAAGTACAGTGTGGACTACACTGATACCTTTTTCTCAGTAGTCAAACATAGTTTACTACGCATATTGTTCGCATACGCGACAACCTACAATCTCAAGATCCGTATCGTAGATGAGAAGGTAGCATTTCTGCATGGAGATCTGAAGGAAGAAATCTACATGGACCAACCGCCAGGACAGTCTGCCAAGCAATGGTATAAGAAGAAGGATCATGCACTCAAATCCTTAGGCTTCCAACCTTTAAGAGCTGATTACAATGTTTATGTGAAGATAATAGATGGTGAAATCATTATCAATGGGGTCTATGTCGATGATACATTGATTCTGTCAAAGAGGGACATTGAAATTGCACAAGTAAAGGAAGATATCTCAAAACACTTTGAGTTATCAATTCTACATGAAGCAAGATGCTACCTAGGTTTATAGATTGAAAGAGGACTTGAAGGTGGGAAATTATTTCTACACCAGTCAAGATATATTCACAAGATAATTGATGAGTTCTAGATGACAGATTGCAAGGGAGTAAATACCCCAACAGTTCTTGGCACATTGTTGACTAATGAAGACTGTCCACGAAACGACGGAGAGCAGGAAGCTATGCTACAAAAGCCTTATAGAAGGCTTATAGGTTCACTAATATATTTGACAGACAATACATGGCCAAACATAGCTACGTAGTATTCCAAATGAGCCAGTTTAATATTAACCTAGGACCCACACACTGGAAGATTGCAAAAAGGATTTTGCAATACCTGAAATAGACAAAGGACTATGGCCTTTATTTTTCTCAAGATGTAGGATTTCCGAAGAAGTCTTATAGTGATCTTATAGCGATGCGAGTTGGGCAAGGATGACTTCAAGAGCGTCTTAGGAGGATGCACAACATTTGCCGCTGTTATCTGGATCAGTAGAAAATAGGAAAAAACTTGCACATTCATCTTGCAAAGCGGAATATGTTGCGGCAGCTAGGATGGCCAATAGGCTTACATGGCTCAAATAGTATCTTGACGGACTAGGAGGGAAAAATGATGAACCATTGACTCTGCACATGGACAACACGTCCGCCATACATCTAACAAGGGATTCCGTGTTTCATTCCAGAACGAAACACATTGCTATCAAGTATCATTTGATAAGGGATCTAGTTGAGAAAGGAAAGCTAAAAACCGAGTTCGTTCTAACCAAACAAATGGTGGCCGATAATCTTACTAAGCCTCTTGACAAGGCAATGTTTGAAAAACAGTGTACAAGTCTAGGAGTCATAAAGCTACCATGCTTTGAGAGGGAGCTGAAGAAACTTAAGGTTTTGGCCACAAAGCATTGTTAGCTTACGGATTGCAAATCACAATCCACTCGTGACATATATGACCGATGACAGAGTCTCACAGACCACAGATCGCAATAAATCGCAAATCACAACTTTGAACAAACAAACAAAGACATTCGTAGGGAACCGGAAGTCAAATCCTATGGTCCACGAGCGACGACCAAAGACCAACCGCAATGACCTCGACTATGGTTGCAAAAAACACGGCCCTTGAGTCGACGCACTTTACAACCCACGATCAACCAAGTACCAGGACAACGAACTAACACCACAGACGAAGTTGACGGCAAAACTAAATGTCGTGACATGGTAGGTTTAGCAGTTCTTGCAATTATTCACTTACATTAAAGACCACTTCCTTCCACTGATCGTATACATATAAAGGATGGATGGGAGAACGAAGAGAGAGTGTGGTCAAAGACAGACAAGTTTGAGTGACAGATGTTGAATGTGGAGGATGAAAAGCCGGTCACTAGTGAGTGAGATGAGCTCAGTCCATCAGACCTCTAAGGTCAGACATAGAGAGATATAGATAGAAGTATTTGCTAGTAAGCACTGCTCATCTATTCTATTCGTAAGAGACAGAGTTTCTCTTACGATAATGCACTATGCAGTATGCCAAACAATGCTCAAGGAATCACTATAAATCAATAGATGTTTTTCTTATCTCTTGTCTACGACACATAATCCTTGAGTACATTATGTCTATCAAATGTTCCTCTAAGATCCGTTGTTATTTGTTTTATTTGTTTTTCCACGCAAAGGCTCATCATAACTAAATTAGTAGTAGATCAGAAATACCTGACTCCACCTTAGAAGAGGAAAAATTTTAATCAGCAGTAGTAGCTACACTTAAGAGTTTGACTCTATCTAGGTATATCAAGAATCTATTAAAGGTAAGACATTCCAAATAGCGAGATCACAGCAAGAACAATTGCTCATTGATCAAATAAAGATATCAAATCAAAATGTGTTTCTCTCATTGCCCTTTATCTCTTCTTATTTTTGCCATTCCTATTGAGCCCTTTCTAATGCTTTTCGGCATTCTACTACCCTCCGCTTGATTGCTCCAGTCCAATCCCCTTTGGGCCCGCTCACTCATCAGTTGTTTGTTGACGATGTCACATTTTTCTCCCTTCTCTTTAAACCGCATGTTCTTCATCTTATTCATGTGTTCTATGAGTTCTGCTATTGCTCCTCTTCTCGTATGAACAAAGAAAAGTTTGAGCTTCATCTCCTCTCTACCCACTCCTCTACTTGGATCTCTAAACTTGGCATTACGGTCATGTCCCATGGCATCGTTACTCACTTGCTAGGCTCCCCTTTTGGTGTTAACATCACTCCTCGTCAGCGTTCTGATTGTTTCCTCCAGTCCTTTGTCTCTAAGCTTTATCGTTGGGACCCTCGCTTTCTTTCTTTCCTGCAAGAGTCCTCATTGCTCATCACATTCTAGCCGCTTACCTTGTATTTTTCTTTTCTATCTTCTCCACTCCTGCTTCTCTCCATTCCTCTTTGGGCAAGCTCCTCAGGCGTTTCCTCTGGGCGAGGAAGCAGCCTTCCTCCCTTGGTCTGTTTGTACAGCCCTGTCTTCGATGGAGAGCTAGGTATTCACGATCCAGACATTAAAAGTACCTCTTTGATCCTTCGTCGTCTTTCCTCCCTTGTAAATCTCTCGTAGCACTGGCATTTCCTCCTTCTTTGGTACATGGTCGCTTCAGCTGTTGCTTCTCCCCTTTTGAAACTCTCTTCTTCCTTTTGCTCTCTTCTTTTTTGGGGGCTCCTTCAAAGTTTAAAGGACTGTTTATCCTTCAAAATTTGGCCTTTTCCTTTCTTGATTTCCATCACATTCTTTTTTGGAATAACCCTTAATTCATTCTCCCGTGACTTCCTCCCTCTTTCCCTTGCCTCCTCTCGTCTTTTTGCTCATCACCCCCATCTTTCTCTTTCTCTGGCCCGCAAGAGTTTTCTTTCGCTTGGTCAAATCATACATGTGCCCTTTCACGGCCTTCTCAACTCTCAACCTCTTTCACCCTCTAAGCATTCTCTTTTGTATTTGGCCTCTTCTTCTACCTCAGATCTTGACATATCCCCTCCTTCTACTGCTATTGAGGGGTGGGAGCCTCTGCTTTGTAGCTCCTCCCTAGGATACCGAGCCTCTCACCTTCGTCACTTTCCTTCCCTTTTTCATGTCAACTTCCTCAATAGCTCTTGCTCGCATTCTGACTCACCTGCCTTGTGACATAAATGACTTAAGACTGCTACCTCTCTTCCGATTGCAAAGCTCAGGTATCTAGCCTATCGTATTCTTACTAATTCTCTCTCTCTTTTGGCTAAGTGGCCTATTTTTTTTTATTGCATGTGCCCGCTCTGCCACCTGGAAGAAGAGTCTGTACAACATTTGTTTTTCCATTGTCGTCGAGACTTATGGTTGGGAGTTCACCACCTTCTTAGTTGTTGTTATGCTCTTCCTCCCTTCGCCGCTGATACTATCTTGCTAGGGGACCCACCTACAATTCAACGTTCTTTACTTCATTTGATCTGGCATCTTTGCAGGCTTTCTGTTTTATGGCTCATATGGCTGATGCGTAACAGGCAGGTTTTTGATGGCTTCTCTTCGCCTCTATTGGCTTCGACCTGTGTACGGCTTGCTATATATTTTTCTATTGTTGTTTAGTTATTATGGACTGCCTCCCTGCGTGGTGTGTTGAAAGTCTGTTGCATTTTTTCTTTGGGCTTACTGACCCTTTTATGGAAAACTGGCTTCTTATATGGCCTTTTGTGCTGTGTATAGACTTTTTTGTACTTGTACATTTGCGAAAATACAATAATATACTTAACCTTTGCAAAAATAAATGTTGATTCATTTTTATGTAAAATTTGAATACACAGCCCAAACTCAATCTCCATAGTTTATCCCCTTTCTTATGTAGCTTTTGAGTACACCGCCCAAACTCAGTCTCAACCGTTGAATCATTAATTCATGTAACATTTGGGTACCCGCTATGAAGCTTCATAATTTGAAGCTGTAATAACTATGCTCCCCTCTCTCTCGACATACATCTCTCCCCTTTTCTCCTGCCATGCCATGGTTGGATCTGACTGCCTTGCTACTGCCCTATGCTGCTTTTGCCCACGCGCTTGTGTGCACCTATCCATGTTGCAGGCTCCACAGATTAGAGTCTTGATCTTGCTGTCGTTGTTGTGTGCGATTGGTGGAGTACAAAGGATCGTTGCTGTTCATGCCGCCAGGCCTGCCACCCTCAAGATCGGGGCGCTGTTGGCTCCTCATTCCACCATTGACAGGGAGGCTAAGCGGAGTCTGGAGCTTGCTGTAAAGCATGTCAACGCTAACAGAAGAGTGCTCAATGGTAAGACTTTGGAGCTTCTGTGGGGTGACACGAATTGCAGCGCTTCAGCCGGTACAAATTACTCTCTCGCTGTTTCTCAAATAACTTTACTGCAAAGCTACACCAAAGAACTTTACTGAAAAGCTATATGAGAGAACTTATTTGAAAAGCTACATGAGAGAAAGTTAGAGACAGCGCCTTCTAATAATAGGAAGACATAGTCATCCAGGCTTTGTAAATGGCTGAGTTGATGCTATGAATTCTACAATTTATAAGAAATCTTAATATCAAGCTGCCATTATATAGATAATGCTCCTGCAGTTGCTTTAACCACCTCAATCCAGTCAAGAAATAAAACTATCGCATTGTAATGGCATAAGGCCATCATATTGGATATTAGAAAATTAGGGAGCGTCAGTTATGGGAGCAAATTCTGTCGGACCGACCCTATGTTCGAAGGTTCAGAATCTGAGCATTTGAGACTTCATCACTCATATGTGCAAATGCCATTATTTCCATCCTTTGGCTCACCACGGGTCCTTTACGCTTCTGGTTTCGGGATAGAGTCTAAACACGGAGTTTCAATTATCAGCGTCCTCTTTCGTATAAATTATACAGTCCATGAATCTTAATATCAAGCTGCCATTATATCAGTACTTCTCCTGCATTGATCACCTCAGTCCAGTCATGAAGAGTTAAAATTATCTTGTCGTAATGGCATATATAAGGCCATCAATTGGAAATTGGAAATTAGAGAGTGATATTATGAGGGCAAATTCTCTCGGACCGACCCTATGAGACTTCTTCATTCATATGTGCAAAGGGCCAATTGATTTCCATTAGTTCCATCCTTTGGCTCATCGCCAGTCTTGTAGGCTTCTGGTTCCGTGGTAGACTAACATTATCATGATAGAAAGAAAAAGACATAATTACACGTAGCACAATGGAGTGGTCGACTCATGCATTTAAGCTCATTCATAGGTCGAAAGAAGATGCATGGAGGGATACATGTGCTGGTCAGTATAAGACAACTTGTTAAAAAAGGTAAAATTTGGATGGAAAAACAAGTTTGCCATCAAATTTGGTACTGTTTCGACATTTCAGTTTTCTCAGAATACAAGCTGGGCTGCATGCAGGCGTTGCCTGCAGACTTGTAGTTGATAATTTGCTTTTATGCACGGTAGAAAAACTCGGTGAGTTTCCTTGTATAAAGGATCAATTCCACCTTTTGGAAGTTACCTCCTTCAAGCTGTTTTGGTTTTTGCTGAGTGATGCGGTTTTAATTCGCCTCCTTCCTTCGGCTTTTGACCTGACCACAAGACCTGCTTAACAGGTAAGTATGAAACAAAGAAATCAACAGCATAATAACCAGTCTCCTTTTGGCCTTAAGTATTTTGCAACATGCCTTATACACTATATGAAAGATAAAATACTTATCGGAAACCTCGTATTCAAGATCGTCACGGTAAATAACATGTATGAGCAGATTGTCTATGTGTGAGTGTGAAAGCTAGCCACACGCAATTATCTTGACCTGCATATTCACCATGACATCCTGAACAGAATGTGCAGTTCTCTAATAGTTCGAGGATGTGTAAGAAGAGTTTCTAGATGTGAACGATCGATGAGAAAATGAAGTTTCATGCTAGATAGGGTTGACATCCCAGGGACAGGAAGGTTCTTAGCTCTAAGGACGACTCAATTGAATCTTCGTCTTCTTTTTAGTTTGAGGATGATTTCAAGTGAAAGAAGGAAAGATATAAACCCCTGAAATAGTGTAAACGACACCAACTATGTCCACGCAGCCAACCAATGAAGGTAATTTATATTGTGAAGTAATTAGGAATGGTGTTACCCTAAAAAAATGTCATAATCATTAGTGTGGCTACTTTGACATGTTTGACCACACCACTTTGGAATGTGCACATTTTTGTGCAAAGCACCTAGAGTGGAGCTACTTGACATCAACATCAGTCCCTGATCAAGTTTGATCCATAAATTTCCATACAATCATCCGATTTCTACTTGGCCCTCCAATACTAGCTTTTTAGATCAAAAACTTGTTAATTTGGGATTGTACACAAGATTAATGATTGACTCTTGTACCTCGCTCTGGTACCATGTCAAAGTACAGTACTGTGGATCTTAAATGAATGCATTAATGCCTCACAAGTGATTGATTGATTGATCATAAAACAAGTACAAACTAGACACTAGATTTTGAGATCTAGATCAACAATTTAGCATGAATTAATCAAGAGCAATCTATAATCATCAATCAAAAGCAAAGTACAGTGCACACACGTGTGGAACAGTACTCAATACGGCCTGTAGACTGAAAATAAATTGAAATACACTTTGTTCATGCTTAGATCCAAAAATCATCAAAGTACATAGTGTAGAACTTGAGTTTTGCCAATGAGCTCTCGAAAATATTCTAAGTGTTCACTATGGAGGATTGGATACATAGAAAAGCCTCTTCCTCTCTAAAGTCAGGTGAATTTCTAGCATGTAATAAGGAAGTTTATTTGGCTTTAGGAATCACTACCAAATTAACTTGACCCACTTTTTAGACTCGATCTAACCTACTCTAGAGTAGGTTTCTCACATGGCTCCATGGCCTCGCACATGTGGGACCCACTTATGTACATAATTTACATTATTTGACATAGCTAGATTTGCCAACATAGGCAATTTTTCACAATATAGACTATAATATGTAGTAGAATACCATCCACTGACATAAGCAAAACTCTTTATACACAAAAACAATTCACTTTACGAGAAATGTATGTGAAATCCGTAGCTCTGAATAAACACTGGAGAAAACTCACTCATTTAATAGGTAAAACATTATTCACTAATAATAATTAAGTATTTGTTTATGATCTGTCGATCACAAATAGTTAGATTCTTATGATTCATCAATTAAAATTCTCTAGAATCCAAAACCATACTTAATCATTAAGAAATACTTGAGTATATCCTAAATTTTGCTGAATTCCAAAAAATTCAATTATCATTCTTGGAACCATTATGATTCAGTATCCAATTGAGCTCTCTGGGATACAATCACTAATGAAATGAGTCTATTCTCAACTGGAAAAAACTCTACCAAGAATTTTGTATATCTCATGCACATAATTTTACACCGATGAATCCAAATGACTCACAAATCATGCGTCTTACAAGCAATACAGCTTAAAAAAAATATTTTCCAGTGAAGTTTCTTCACATTGTTCGTTTCACCAAGTAACTTTCCACAGGAGTAAACCAGCTACTCAAGTTCATTGCTGATGATTCAAAAATCTCAAATGTCCAAGTGCATATCTTAATTGTTCTAGTACAATAGCACATTTAGATCCTAATCCAAATCATTTTTAAGTTAACAATTAAATCTTTCATAACAAAATTTGCTAACTCTAGAAGTAATTGTCCATCACAACACTTGATCATATGTCTATGTTCACCAATTAGGCTAAGTGCACCAAAAAATAACCCTAGCAACCAGGAATACATAGTAGATCCAAACAAGATTAATCGTGCACAAATGAGAACAATCTCACTATGACCCATTCCAAAATCCGTGTACGTTACTCTCATATCTCACTGACTTGCAACTTAGCTACTAATGAGTTTTATTCTTCATGAGTAAATAACATATATGGGAAATCTTTGAGACTGAGAACACATTCTCTCTCACGAGTTTTCCAACCCAATCTTACCTCTTATCACCAAATTTCTCTCACTTAATCAACATTTTCATTGATCCTAGCATCCAACTAAAATTAGATTGATCCAATATAGACATTCCTTTATCAAACTTACTCCTATCCCAAAATTCTCAGTACTAACTTATAATGAATTCCAATCTCAAACCATCTCTAGTTCCAAATTGTTCCATACAATCCCTAAATAAATTTCTCTTATCTGAAAACTGTGCAACTATTAGGTCCTCTAATATAATCTTACTCATCACTTCACCCTTCCTTTCTAAATAAATTTTTAAATTTCTTGTAAAAGTTAGCTAGAGAGATGACACATGAACATACCTGAATAATGAAAAGTCGTTAATAAGTGTCTTCCAAAAAGGATTCACTCTATAATACACAGGTTTTTTCTTCCATACATTTTCAATCAAATTGATAGTAAACATTATCTATCTAAGATCTATCTATGCATAAGAGACAATGTACGTTTAAGAAAATTGAAATACTATTATCTTGGAACATCTCAATTTCAACGTCTATACAAATAGTAATTCACATGATAGAAATAGTCCTTCAAAACAAAAGCAACTTCCTGTCGGAAATAGGATGGATAAATTGCAGCAAAAACTCCTACTTCCAATGCATGACTACGCCTATCAAAAATTGAACAAAGCAATAGTGATTGAAATCACATCCAATATTTACCAACTAACTTTGAAATCGCTAGATAAGTGATTACGTAGCCAAACATAAAGTATTGAATTCTTAGACATTTCTATCAATTACAAAAGCAATACAGAGATGCATGCATTCTGACATATACTGAACGCAACAATGAAATAGTATTGATTTAGAAAAACAAATCAGATGCTAATGAGCGCAAGACAATCGTGGATAGAAACCACGCACTCTAAGTTGTCTCGGAGTAACTGAGAATAATAAGTAGCTCTGCTGATAAGCAGTAGCGTAATAGCAACTCTAAAATAAATCTTTAAAAGACTGAGCTAGAATACTCAAGAGAGTTCAAGCTTGAAAGCTTGATAGAGAGCTAGCAATAATACTTTATGATTGTGAATGATCTACTTGATAAGAGCGCAGGAAGTGTCGTGTAATAACACTCAGCCCCTTCAAAATTCACAATAACATTTTCAAATCTTCAGAACTTGATAATGAGATGTATAAACAACTGATTTACACTAAGTAATTAGGTCGTCAAATGTGATTGCTAGTTGGCTGGTGTCCTGCTGGCATCCATCCAGTTCCTTCTCATAAATTGATTATTGAGAAGCGGTGAAAAAATGGCCGTAAATAGTCTGTCTGCATAAATGAACCAAAACTGTCACTCTACAGAAATGAACTAAAACTGCTACAGGAGACAGTGTCGTGAGAAGGTGACAACCCAACAATGTCCTTAAATCTCATTTGAGGTAGCCCCACACTTTGCTAGAGTCATTTCCTTAATATTCGAGGCACTTTGAAAAAAATGAAAAATGCGACTCTGCATATTTACTCGCAAATCTTGACATGCAACCGTGTCGCTAAAATGTGAAAAAGATGACACTGTAGTCAAACTCCATGTATTTTTGCAGACTGTGTAAAAACACTCACTTTGAAGAGACATGTTGAAGCTCCACCTCCCTTGCCATGACTTGTTCCCTCACAAAATAATATGCCACCTCAATATGCTTGATCTTGAGATGTACTCAATACTCTCTTGCCTAGTGCCTCAAAGGGCAGTGGGATTTGAGTGGTTTTTCCAAGATAGGATTAAGTCTAACATTTATCCGACATGAACTCACTAATAAGCCAACTTAGAAAATGCAACTAGCCTAATCATCCAAACTTAAAATAATTGCAAATCCCAACCCGTCCACAAAAGGTAACCAAAGGTAAACACAAGTCACTTGTGAAATCCCAAACTGACCAAACAGCATAGCAGTGGGCCTCACATCGGTGACATGGACCCTTAGGTGCCAATGATGCAAAAAGTTTGTAGTAAGGGTCCTTCCACTTGGACTAGTTCTAGAGGCGAAACTGAAATGGTAATCATCCCCAAGGATCAACTTTATTAAATTTGGAAGAGGTTACATTTGTACATAGACTGACTGGTCTCGAGGACACCATCACAGGCTGGGCATTGTGTTTGGCTCATGTTGGTAGAGGGAGTTGAGACCTGGTGACTGAATTTTTGGTGTTGGTTGACTTACCCAAGTTTCTAATTGTTAGACTCCTTCTATAGTTCTAATGCGACTCGACGTGCCCCCTCGATCCTAATATATAGTGTTGTCTAGTAAAAGACACTTTTTTGGGCTTAGTTTTTATTTTGTTGATTAAGCCTGACATAATTAGTCTTGTTCTTGGATGTGGATCTCGAGAGCTGTCTTGGTGGAGAGATTCAACTTAGCTCCTAGACATGAGTCCCAAGAGTTGTAGGCCGTGACTCAAGCTCCAAAGCTAGCTCATGACTTGTGAGTACTTGATTGGCTCACCACAAGTCGGAGACTTAGTCATGACTTTCTAACTTGCTTTGAGACTTTTTGAGAGTGTCACCCCTTAGAGTCTTATGAGACACACCTTGTGCTCTCGAGTCACTGCTTTCCAACACCTAGTTATACTACAGATGTGTCCTAGTGAGGTGTCCTAGTTCACTCCCAATTAGGAAAGAGCTTGGGTATGTACAAGTGCATCCACACCCCTCTCACTTGGATTATTGGGATGAGCTTGGTAAGTAAATGCTATAGGAGTGTGTTCTCACTCCTATCACCGTTGAGTTATTGCCAGTTGTCTTTAGCTCGAGGGCTAGATCGGATTGATCTAAGGTTGGTTGGATTGGTTTGTTCCACCATCCAGTCTTTATTTGTCCTCTTGAGTTCAATATCCTACTAAAGGTCCTTGAAGGTTTTTTATAAGACTCCTTTTGAATCTTCTAGCAATCCTCTTGAGATGAATAACTATTTTGCATGTAAATTCAATAATTCCATGCTTGCCATTGAAAAAAGATATCTACTTGCTAGCAATTGCATGATATTAGATATTGTTAATAGGGCAATAATGGATGTACATCTTGAATCTATCAGTATGTTGATATGAATGGCTACTAGTCACACTTGGGAAAACCCCTTGGCAAAAATTAAATGGTGCCAATAACTATAGATAGTTTCTTCTATCTTGATTTTGCCATCATAAGACACTAAAGGCCTCTATTTGGTTAGTGATAGTCAAGAGTAAGAAAGATATTGCTTATACAACATGGAATGATACTGGCAGAAAAGTCCCTATTTGGCTAGTGACAGTCAAGAGTATGAAAGATGTTGCTTGTATGACATGGAATGATACTAGCAAAAAAGATTTACAATTGTAAAATATTCTTTTCAAATCAATCCCAGTTGAGGAAGCCAATCTCACTATTGTCTTAGTAGCCCATTGAATTTAGGTGGAAAATGCACAAGTAGACTCACCAACTATTGAGAACTCTAAAGAGCAACTTGATTGGCCTCAAATGTTTCTTAAGCAATTGGAGTTGTATTCTCAAATTTTTATTCATACATCATAAATTTCCAAATTGCTCAAGAGCCCCTTGCTATGTTAAATGTTCGAATTGGTGAAAATCCCAAGTAGATATATTATCATTAGTGCTTCATTTTGTACTATGCTAGTCAAACTCGCATAGTCTATCCTCACTACTCAAGTAGGATGTTCATGATGCTATCATACTTGAAAAGGTCTATGCACTTCAAGACATCATCACAGGAAGTTGATTTTTGTGGCTATAGAAAGGGACCAAGAATGCTATAAATTTGACTATGCGAGCTTTGCCAAGTTATGCTAATGTAAGGGAATGCCAAAAGTAGACCTAAATTCAAGTTGTGACACTGGCAATGCTATTACACTACACGTACTAGTTGTATGGCCCATTAATGCCACTAGGCAATCCTTGAGGACCAAAATTGTTAGCCCTTCACCTTTGGGGAAGTAATGGACATATAGTACATTGATATTTATAAAAAGGACAAAAGTTATTGTCATACTTTTATGCATGTGACAAGCATCCATTTGGGGAGCTAATGACGTAAGTAGGGATGTTGTCACATATGGTTCATGCTTTGAATGATATAACATATGGCTAATATTGGGTGGACTCTATGGAGTTAAAGATCACCGATCTCTTTTTTATGTTTATATCGTATATACTATTCTAGACTTGACATTGACAATATTTTCTATCATAGTAGCGGACATGCAATTTTGCTTTGAGACCATCCAAGATTGCAACTAGTTGGTTTACGTCTATCTTTCATGTTTGTGCTCTTTACCAAACAACAATTGCCTTCTCGGGTTTAACTTTGTATGCAAGTTTATATGATGATTGCAATATGCCTTGTGTTTGCATGAAAAATTAGTATTTCATTTGATTGTTGCTCTCTAGTGCTAGCTCTCATCATGAGTGATTTGCCCCTACCTCTCTAGAGAAGTGACCATCACATTTCTCTTTGTGTATATGCATGAAAGCAAATATTGATATGTCTTTATGCATGACAATGCACCTACTCTTGGGTGCTAATGATGTGAGTAGAGTATTGTAGCATATAGTATGTGCTATCATAGAGTTGTTGGTCAAAGAATTAAGGGTGCACTTCATAGAGTTAAGATTACAAGACTTTGTTTTCTTACATTAAGGACCATCCTACACTTGGTATAGATCACAAGGTGGGATTGACCATTACTTTATGCCTCTTAACATTTTTTAAGTTGTTTCCTAGTTTTTAGGTAGGCATATTGTTGATGCCTAAAATTGAGGTGCTTTGTTTATTAAAATGGGTACCTAGCTTGATACACATTCTATTCTCCCATATTAGGGGTAATTCTTTTTAGTACATGTCTACCATGAAAGTTTGAGAAAAGAGAAATATTTTTTGAGTATTGGTGTAATTGTCAATTTTTATTGAAGCTAACTCCTGTGTTGTTCTTCATGCAGATATGGATCTCATTAGTGAACCTGTCGTTGCAATCATTGGGCCACAAATATCTGTGGTCTCACATTTTGTAGCCCATATGGGTCCTAACACTTTTGTCCCACTTGTGTCATTTTCACCTACCGATTCAACCCTCTCAAAATATCAATACCCTTACATTGTACGATTGTCACGTAGTGACCGTGCCCAAATGGAAGCTATTGCAAGGGTTGTTGGGTTTTTTGGCTGGACAAAAGTTGTGGCTTTGTATTCTGATGATGAGTTTGGTACAAGTGGCATCTATGCCCTAAGTGATGCTCTTGTTGGGGTGAGAGCCACGATTGTAAACCGCATAGGTCTCAATCCTGCTGCTGGTAGAGATGGCATAGGTAGTGCTTTGAATCAATTAGCTCAAATGGGATCAAGAATTTTGGTTGTTCATATGCAACCAATCATGGGGCGCATTTTATTTAATGAGGCTCATTATTTAAACATGACACTTAGAGGCTATGTGTGGATTGTAAGTGAGGCATTGTCTAGTGTTTTGGACAAAATTTCTTATGAAGATGAGTTTTTCAAGGCAACCCAAGGCTTGATTGGAACACGCACATTCATACCAGATTCTAAGAAGTTTCAAACCTTTCTGCATGAATGGAAGAAATTAACAAAGAATGACACTGCTGGAATGGTGGATAACCATATCACATCATACGGATTGTATGCATATGACGCTATCTGGTTGATAGCTCATGCACTTAGACAAATGTTTTAGTCAAAATCGATCATTTCCTTTTCACCCTTCAAATGTATTTCCTGCTGAGGCAAGAGGAAATCCAGAGCTTGCTAAACTCAATGCTTCACAGAACAGCTTTCTACTTCTACAATGTATTCTTAATACAGAGTTTACTGGAGTCACCGGCAGAATAGAGTTGGATAAGAGAGGAGATCTCGAGGGTTCATCAATTGAAATTGTGAATATGGTGGGAAGGGGACTTCGAACTGTTGGATATTGGAGTAATGCGACTGGGTGCACCAAACATGCCTCACATTTAGCTAGTCGAGGCACATCAGAAATAACTAAGAACAATGCACAAGACCTAGATAGTGTTATCTGGCCTGGTGGTACAGTGAAGGTCCCTCGCGAATGGGTTAATCCAAATAATGGTAAGCCTTTATTGATTGGTGTGCCAGATAAGATAGACTACTCGGAGTTTGTGGATATCACTATTGGTGCAGACAACACCACTAGGTTTCAAGGGTTCTGCATTGATGTTTTCCAGGCTGCTCTCAAATACTTACCCTACTCTGTCCCCTACACGTTAGTCTCTTATGGAAATGGAAGCTCACCACCGAATTACGATCACCTTGTTGAAAGACTTGCTAACAAGGTATGTTCTTCATGTAAAAGCTACTGAACCTTGCTAGTTTTGAAACAATCTTTAAGCTAGATTCTATGATTTCGATTCAGTGTTCCAATTTTTTTCCTTTAAACTACTCTGAATTTTAGGTCAAATCAAACAATTCCATCTGAATTTAGTTGAAAGGAACATATTTGTGAAGCCCTAGACATATGTGGTGTTTTAACCTTATCGTAGGACCATCTTCTTTGAGGCTACCAAATTTCATAATGCTGCCGATGCATAATGTTTCAATGGAGCTACTCATATCTAGAAGGTGCAGGAATTTGATGCAGTGGTTGGAGATGTGAAAATAACAGCAGAACGAGCGAGGATAGTGGATTTTACACAGCCATATATAGCTTCCGGTCTGGTAGTAGTGGTACCAGCTCGTAAAGAAGAAACCAATGCGGCATGGGCGTTCATGCGACCATTTACACCAGCTGTCTTCTTTTTATGCACTGGAGTCGTGGTCTGGCTTTTGGAGCGCAAAAAAAATCCTACTTTTCGTGGTGGGCCGCTAAAGAAGCAATTTGTGACTACTCTCTGGTACTTGCCCCCTTATCCTCTTTGCGTAAGTGTTGATATCCATCAAGTTGAATGCCTCCTCGCACATCTTAAATAGCTTACAACTTTCTCAATGACATCTAATGCTTTGGAAACCCTTTTTGAGTTATCCTCAACAAACTTGCAATTTCTAGACCACCTCTGTTTTTTAAGGATTGTGACTCATAAAAGGGTTTCCCAAGCACTGTCCTTGAGAAAGTTTCATGATATAAAAACTGTCAGAAAATTTTATGATATTTATTTTTGAAAAATAATGTCGATTGCACTCCTATACTTTGTCGATTTTCTTGAGCACTGGTGACATTTTCTCAAGAGTGTTATTGTACTTATGTTTCCAGTGTCATATTTGGAAAATATATGTTGTGAGGACATTCTTCTTTACTCCTACAACCTTACAGATAGTCTTGCAAGTTTCTAACATTAAGTCTGATACTTGAAGATATAATGCAACGCTGTCTCAGCCTCCTCCATGGTACATAGCTTTCAGACCCTATCTTCTCGAGGTGTCCTTTGTAGGTGACCTATCTCTACCTACGGATGGTGTGTAGAGGCACAAAGTTGTTCCACAGCAATTCAAAGATTACATGACCAGGCTGAGTCCATGTAGTGAGGTAATACTGGAATCCTAGCAGCACATCCATCTGCAAAAAGTGTCCTTAAGAAGTCCAACTTGACCACTAATTTGCTTGACCAGACCCTTTTGGACTTATTATTTAAAGATAAACAACTAATAATGAGATCCCTTTGAAAGGTGTGATAAGATTTACTAACTGTGTCCAATAGTTGTAAAGCTCGAGAATACCAGGAGAGGTGACATCTCTGCCCGCAGATCTCCTTGGATGATGTAATTGCTAAGTATAGGTAATTTTTCTCTACTAGTGTTTGTCTCCCCAACAAACTCAACACTCTTTGCAAATAGATGATTAGCTTAAAATGGCCTTTGTACATGAGGCACAACAAACTCAGCTAGGATGAATTAAGGGCTTACCACATCATCCATGATGAAGTAGAGTTCTGGGAACGTGAAAATATAGCCCAATCTAATGTCATAAGCTCGGTACACTATGCCTCTGTTGCATACATAGTTGTGTATGTGACTAGAGTGTCAAAGAGACAACAAGAAAGAAAGATTGTTTTGATTTCTTTTGAGTACCAAACACTATCCTAGTCAGATAGTGTAAGCCCAACACCATGCTTCCACTACATGCATAGTTGTGGGGTTAACCAAGTTGTCCAAAAGGTGACATGAAAGAAGCTTCCAAGCTATGAATTCATTTTCTTCACAGCACACAAATAATATGCTCCATGTTTCAATACTTTGCTTTAATGGGGTTGTAAGTAACAATTCACTAAGTTCTATCCCTTTCACCACTCCAGGCTCCCACACCATTCCTCTTATCCACATCTTTGGTATGATATATCATGATCGATTGCATTTCAATAATCATAATTTGATATACGTATATAGGTTGTAAGGAATCAAGGCTTGAGTAACTGAAGTCTGCATTGTGTCGATGAAAAACATCCTTTACCGTGAACTAGCAATTTTATTTTTGTATGTACTTTCAACGAAGTGCTTTGTGCAAATTTTGAATTGTGAGAATCTATTATACTTTTTAACTTGGTATAAATGTGTTGGGCAATTGTGCAGGTTCATCTTTTCAACACTCTTTTTCTCACAAAGTAAGTTGAATCTGCTCTTGCTTGTCTAAAGATAGTTAGGGTACTTAGGAGCTCAAAATGCTGCAAGATTGAGAAAAAAATTCATGTTGAAGAATTGGGACCAATATTTTGGAACATACTATCTTGTTAGAAATGAGATAATAACTACATATTCAGCCCTAATTGTATATGTGACGATTTTAATATACCTAAGTAAATCAGTTTAGTGTTGTATGTTACTTTGTCAAACCTTCAAATATGTATGAAAAAATGTGCTTGCTTCAACCCACTATAAGACATAAAATGTGCTTCAACCAACTATAAGACATAGTTCATTAACGAGGAAAATATCATAGAAATCAAAGACAAAGGACATTGCAAATGTATAATAAGTTCAATTATGAGGAAAATATACACAACAAGTACAAGATAGAGAAGACCAAAAATTTATAAAATTTACAACTATAAAGGGAAACAAATGATTTTGTGACAACCCTCCAAAGAATGTCTTTACCTAATTGATACCCATAGCACTTTCTCATCTTTTAGATTCAAAAAAACAAATAAATGAAACCAAGACTAGCTCACCACCCAGCTACGAATGTCAAAGTGAGCAAAGTCTAATAAACAAAATAAAAAAGGGTGCACATAGTGCTTTGTTGTGAAAATTGGACATAAGACAATCTTTAAGAATGAGAAATTGCACACCAATTGCAAGTGCTTAGTAGTAAGCTCTCTACAAACTCCAACTACCATTTATCTCATATGCACGCGCACGCGTGGACATATGAGATATCTATGTAGATAGATTAATCCTAAAACTTAACTAGCCCTGTAACCTAACTTGATACATACCATGGAGTTAAACCCTAAAAACGTAAACCTCATAGAATGTCCTTGATGGTTGATATGCATATCTCAAGCTTCCAGTAGAATCAATCTCCAAATTGCTAATATGATTGTTAGTGTAACATCAAGCTTCACTTTTTCAAATAAATAAGGAGCACTTGTGTTTTTCATGAATGATGCAATAATGGATCATCAACGTGTATTGTCATTATAAGACCAAGGAATAGCAAACTTGTTCAATTACCTCATAGTTTTGTTTTGGGGGCCAGGCTGCTTAAAAAACCATTTATGGTTTAGTGTTGCGCCGGCGCCTCAAAGTGCGTTGGGACTTGAGCGGTTTTCCCAACACGCGCTTAAGGCTAACATTCATTCATCATGCACTTACGTAAAAGCCAACTCAGAAACGTAACAAGCTTAACCATTCAGACTTAAGAAAACTGGAATCCCAACCAACCCGAAAGCCAACTCAGAATCCGTCCCCAAAAGGTAACCAAAGGCAGAGACAAGCCACACATGAAACCTAAGGCATAGTGGTCGCCAAACTAACCAATTGGCATAGTGGCAAGCCCCATGTCGATGACAGGGACCCTTAGGCACCGACGACGAAAAAAAGTTGTAATAAGGGTCCTTCCACTTCGACCAGTCCTGGAGGCGAAACCGAAATGGTAATCATCCCCAAGGATCAACTTTATTAGATTTGAAAGATGTTACATTCATACATAGACTGACCGGTCTCGGGGCCACCAACACGTGCTGGGCATTGTGCCTAGCTCGTATTGGTAAAAGGAGCTGAGACCTGGCGACTGGATTCCTGGCGTTGGTTGAGCTGCCCAAGTTTCTGTCTGCCGGACTCCCCCTATAGTTCTGCTGTGATTCGGCGCACCCCCTCTGGTTTGAAACATAGTGCTTTTTGGTAAAGCACGCTTTTTAGGACTTAGTTTTTATTTTGCTGATTAAGCCTGGCAAGCCTGGCAGAATCAGTCTGGCTCCCGGACATGGGTCCCGGGAGCCGTCCCGGCGGCCGAATCAACTTGCTTTCCTGACTAGGCCATGACTTGAGCTCCAGAGCTAGCTCATGACTTGTGACTACTTGACTGGCTCACCACAGGTCGGAGGCTCAATCCTTGACGTTCTAACTTGCTCTGGGACCTTAGAGAGTGTCACCCCCTAGAGTCTTACAAGGCACGCTGGGTGCACCCGAGTCAGCTTTACAACATCCTCCCCTCGTTTGAGAAAGCTGATGTCTTCATCAGGGCCAAACTAGAACCTAAGACTCATGGCACGGGCTTAATTCACCGGCCAGAGTTTATTCACATATACAAGGGCACGGGCTTGATTCACCGGCCAAAGGAGACCAACTGTAAAGAGAAGTAAAGATATTGTGTTTGCACCCAGCACAAGAAAAGTGTGGATCTAGTTCACTTACGTAAAACCTGTGTAAAGCTCCTATACTTAGACATTAGCCTCGATGAGAAATGCGGCTTACTTTATTAACATGAAAGAAAAAGGTACTTACGGCTCCCTTAAGCCTCAGATATGTCGTTTTCGTCGCACATCTGGATGAGTCCCCTAGGACTCTAGATTTTTTGTTTGGTCGCCCAGGTTGAGCTCCTTGAGCTCTGTATCGGCACTTAGATTCACCTCTGATGTAGAAGCTGTAGGCAATGTTGGCTCCATTTGACCTCGCGTTAGCTGGTTTGTCACTCTTGGATGTCCTTCGTTAAAGAAGTGAGCTTTCGCTTGGTCACAGAAGTTGAGCTCCTTGAGCTCTGCATCGGCACTTGAATTCACCTTTGATGTAGAAACTGCAGGCAACGTTGGCTCCATTTGGTCCCGTGTCAGCTGGTCTGTCACTGTTGGCTGTCCTTCGTTAAAGAGGTGAATGAGATTGGGAGGGATGGTTGGCTCAAGTTCTTTTGTGTCGTTCTTTTCTAGTTGGTCCCTTGGCACAGCTCTGACGACACAAGGTCTCCTGCCATTATATAATAACACAAAGTTAACCCCTTTTGCCAAGAAGGCCACCACATGTTCGTTAAACCAGGTTAATCCCAAAATAGCGTCGAAGGCATCCATCTTTAAGATTGTGAACGTTAGTCGATTCTTCCAGGTTCCCAGGGAGATTGGTAAGTTGGTTGCCAATCTACAAGTGGTCATTGTACCTTTCGCGGTCTCCACACAAATAGGAGTCACATTTTCTTCACATTGGATAGGATCCCTCTCAAGCCACAAATCCCCCTGAGACCGAACGTAGGACCTTTGCCTAGCCGCGCCCACACAAATCTATCACAATATTAGCCCACGGGGAAACATCCATCCAACCATCTGTGCTTTCACCATTAAGCAGCACATTGCCTCAGTCACGCCCCACCACTTTTTGGTCGATAGCCCTTATAGCTAAACGATCGCAACTATCCTTCACCGGCAGCTAACCACCCGTGGTTTACACCCGAATTCGAGCAGCATCTCTGTATCAATGGTTAAACCGTACAGTTCGAATATGTCGCCCCGCACCCCACAAGGTATAGACCGTGCTTTCACATACCTAGGCAGCACTTTGCCTCATCCGTCCTATGTGCAGACAGCGCCAGGCCCGAACCGCGAGAACTGACCGTGCTTACACCTCGAGGGCAGCACTTTGACTCATCAAGTCCCCCGTTCTGCCGACCACCCTGACCGTGGACGCACTCGTGCTTACACTGTGGGCAGCACCTTGCGCAACGGTTGTTCTGACAAATCCCAAAACGTGGCCATCCTTGTGAGACTTGCGTAGCTGACCGGCTAGTCCGCTCTGATACCACATGTTGCGCCGGCGCCTCAAAGGGCGCTGGGACTTGAGTGGTTTCCCCAACACGCGCTTAAGTCTAACATTCATCCATCATGCACTTACGTAATAGCCAACTCAGAAACATAACAAGCTTAACCATTCAGACTTAAGAAAACTGGAATCCCAACCAACCCGAAAGCCAACTCAGAATCCGTGCCCAAAAGGTAACCAAAGGCAAAGACAAGCCACACATGAAACCCAAGGCATAGTGGTCGCCAAACTGACCAATTGGCATAGCGGCAAGCCCCATGTCGATGACAGGGACCCTTAGGCGCCGACGACGCAAAAAGGTTGTAGTAAGGGTCCTTCCACTTGGACCAGTCCCGGAGGCGAAACCGAAATGGTAATCATCCCCAAGGATCAACTTTATTAGATTTGGAAGAGGTTACATTCATACATAGACTGACCGGTCTCGGGGCCACCAACACGTGCTGGGCATTGTGCCTGGTTCGTGCTGGTAGAGGGAGCTGAGACTTGGCGATTGGATTCCTGGCGCTGGTTGAGCTGCCCAAGTTTCTGTCTGCCGGACTCCCCCTATAGTTCTGCTGTGATTCGGCGCACCCCCTCTGTTTTGAAACATAGTGCTTTCTGGTAAAGCACGCTTTTTGGGACTTAGTTTTTATTTTGCTGATTAAGCCTGGCAAGCCTGGCAGAATCAGTCTGGCTCTCGGACATGAGTCCCGGGAGCCGTTCCGGTGGCAGAATCAACTTGCTTTCCTGACTGGGCCATGAATCGAGCTCCAGAGCTAGCTCATGACTTGTGACTACTTGACTGGCTCACCACAGGTCGGAGGCTCAGTCCTTGACGTTCTAACTTGCTCTGGGACCTTAGAGAGTGTCACCCCTTAGAGTCTTACAGGGCACGACTGGGTGCACCCGAGTCAGCTTTACAACATTTAGCCCTTGTTATGATGACTGAAGGTGAGTTGGAACTCTTGAATGCAAATATTGCAGAGGAGGACGTAAAAAGTACGTTGGGATGGGCAGTGGTTGTCATCTGGCTGTTTGTCGTCTTGATAATCACTGCCAGTTACACTGCAAGCCGTACATCAATCTTAACACTGCAACAACTCATGCCTACCATCCAAGGATTTAACGAGTTGGTTGCAAGCTCTGTTCCTATCGGTTATCAAGCAGGATCTTTTGTTGAGGATTATTTGCTACAGTTACATGTTCGAAAAGAAAGACTTGTACCTTTAGATGGTTTGGCAAACTTTGCAGATGCTCTTCATAAGGGTCCCAAGGCAGGAGGGATCGGGGCTCTTGTAGAGGAGCTGCCATATGTCCAAGAGTTTCTATCATCAGCCTGCGAGTTCATCATCTCTGGTGACGAGTTCACAAAAAGTGGCTGGGGATTTGTAAGTTGTCTAAACGAACTGGGATAGTAACCTGAACTTCCGTGTTAATTTAAATGTGTCAAAACAACTAGAAATGTGCATTTAACATAGTTTCCCATAAGGGCAGCTTGCTACCTATCGCACACCACAGTCCTAAAGGGAAAGAAGGTAGTTTTCAAATTTAGCTAGAAGTAGAGCGAAGCATTGAAGTTTCAATCAAGTGCGAACTTAAGATGCACAATAGCGACATTATCTAGATACTGATTCATAGTGGCTCATAGACTCGTATCTGTAAACAAACAGAGCAACTAATCAAGCATATTCAGGCCCATTTGAGAATTTTTAGCCAACTTAGTGATGAAATCATTACACTATGAGTAGCGCATGACCATCCAGAAATTAAACTCTTCCCTTTCTCTACAAAAGAGCATACACTGACCAATGAATGTACGTACCTTAAGCCCTTTACAGAAGCGCCATGGAAAAAGAGATTTCAGAAATGTTTATTGCAATTACACGTCTAACGCAAATTTTCTTTTCAAATTCTGCATATGATATCAGGTGAAGTGAAGTTAAATATGACTTTCTCTAGTTATCTCTCTCTGAAACACACATTTGTAGATTGCTGAGAACAATTGACATGGTGCAGGCTTTTCCGACAGGCTCGCAGCTAGCTGTGGACATGTCCATAGCATTATTGACTCTAGCAGAAAATGGGGAATTGCAGAGACTTCATGACAAGTGGCTTGGTACATCTGTTCGCAGTCAAATAGGCTCCGCTCAGCTGGGCCTCAACGCATTTTGGGGTCTCTTCCTGATTACTGGTGCAGCACCAGTTATTTGCCTCATTGGGTACTATATACTTATCTTAATACGGTACCGTCGAAAAGCCCGAGATGGTCCATCTCTCTCAGGTGGCTCATCTCTCCTCTCCAGACTTGTACGTATGGTCAAATCATTCATTTCTTTCGTTCATGAGCCAGAAGAGCCGTCCCATCATCCTCCTCCTCCTCGTGAGCCGCCTATTTCTTCCAGAAGGCTTCGTGCGGAGCAAAGCCCGCCAGACTCCACAGTTTACCACGACGCCCCAGCAGATACCCCATCAGCTACTCCTCTAGCTAACCACGGTCAACGATGGGGTGGCGCCAGCCCCTCAACTGTGAGATGGCCAACATTTCCTCCTCCCAGGTTCCACGTAAGTCTGGCCCAGCTAACCACGGTCAACGATGGGGTGTCACCAGCCCCTCAACTGTGAGATGGCCCACATTTCCTCCCAGGTTCCACGTGCAATGTGGCTAGTGACGGGCAATGTGGACTAGTCAATCCTAAACAAGTGCAATGTGGCTAGTCACGTGGCCCTGCCTTGGTATGGATAAAATATTAGGGCTTTAGTACTCTATATTACCACAATTTCTGGAATTTATTTTGAATGACTATTTCTTAATGTTAAGCATTAAGATATATTTTACATACCTAGACACAAACATTTTGCCTGTAGATATTGGGAATGTCTTTGTAGATATTGGGAATGTCTTACAAAGGACTTGAGAGCATGGAAATGCATGTTTTGGTAAAGATGATAAATTACATGTTAACTTTTGTATTTGATAAAATAATGTTTATTGGGAGGTGATATTATCAAATTATTGGTTTTTTTTAATCACACATGTAATATATTGGTGAATGATTTGATCAGTACGCGTATGTATATCCAGATAAATTTTTTGAGTTTTGTATGTTTGTCTATACATGATCCATTTGTGTGCCATATATAGTTGTTACTTGTTGAAGGATAGGTATATTTATCATGTTTTATAAGTAAATGCAACATGAATAATTTCAATGTGCAATGTATTAAATAATTGCATGTGTTCAAAGTGTTGAGTTTCACGATGGCTTTGAAGGTTGTTGGGAAATAAAGTTTGTGATGATGAATCTGTGTGTCTTGTAAACATAATGTGTGTGATGCCATTTGATTAGGATCAATGACAATATTTTGTTTATATTTAGATAGTGATCTATTGTTTAGCGATTTTGCGTACTAGGTATATATATTGGGAATAGCGAAAGTTCATTTTGTTGTTGTTCTTAGGTGTGTCATTTTTTGTTGTATAGACGAATCAATTTTAAAGTGGTTTGAAGCTCATCACGATGTGATGTATAGATTTTTGAGGTTTTTTAACAAGAGTTAGGAATATATACATTAAACCATGTTTTGAAACATTTTTGGGATTAAATGCTAGTTCAGTTGTTATTAAACCATGTGCTCTGAATAGGTGCAATTGTACTCATGGGAAACTCTATTGTTGCCTCCATCTTTCTTGCGTGTCACGCAATTTAGTGGAACTCTGCTTGCAAAGGGTACAATAAGAACAAGCCGAACACCATAGAAAAAACTAAATTTTGCCATAAAGAGAGAGACAATAATGATAATGGCAAAGCCCAAACAAATTAGAATTCAAAATGATTTCTACATGATTTGAATTCAAGTTCTATTGCAACAAAATGATTTGAATTAAAGCTCTATTGGACAAAAATGAATTAGGATCTTGCCCAAAACTTGGAAGGCAAATAAATTACAATACTACAATTCAAATAAAGATTCAGACATTGACGAATGTGGGCCCTATGATTCAAAATTTAAAGCAAAACGATGCAGAGCATCAAGATATACTTGGATTGTTCTGAGTAGAAGAATCTGTCTTGGCTTGATTCCTCAAAAGTAGAGTGGAAGAGAATGCCAGTTCGAAGATTCCAAAGGTCTAGATCATCACAGTTCTTTTTGTTTCGCTTGTGTGTGATGTTTTGATAAATTCTCTTATTAAGCATTTTTTTATATGAGTTCAGTTTATCCAGGAATAGAATCAATAAGTCTTCAAAAAATGTCTATCCTTTTGTTTCAAAGTCACACTTCCAACTCAATTTATGATTTCATTTTGATTGTTGATCTAACAAGGTCGCCAAATCCAAAAAATTTCGATTCCAAAAATTCGATTCCCATAATTTTCTCCAAAAATTTTTATTCCAAAATTTTCGATTCCCAAATTTTTGATTTCAAAAATTTGATTCCCAAAATTTTCGATTCCCAAAAGTCTTTATTCCAAAAATTTTGATACACAAAATTTTTGATACCCAAAATTTTTGATCCAAAAAATTTTGATTCCCAAAATTTTTTATACCCAAAATTTTCGAATCCAAAAAAGTCCAATTTAAAAAATTCAATACCCAAAATTCGCCACTCGGACTTTCTAGCTCTTAGAACGGTAAACCCCTGATTATACCATGGAAAACAACCTAAAAAACCCCTGATTATACCATGGAAAACAACCTAAAAAAACACATTCTCAAATACTTACCTTCATTTTTCTCAAACATTGTGCTATACAGATCCATGTGCTCTACTGATGCATACTAATTTTTCATTGTCAAATTATGGGTTGTCTTTAGAATGATTTCAAAAAGTTGTCATGCACATTCATCAATGTATCGTATCTTGTACTTCCAACATTTGATATGTTTTATTCAAAAATAGAATATTAAATAATGAGTTTTTCAGAATATTTAATCTGATGATAATGTGAAGTTGGCATGCTTTGATGAAATGCTTGATCCATGAATCTCAAATATTTGATTCATTTGTAATCACGTTGCTTGAAAATATCATGACATGTTATATAACTTATATCCATTTTTTTGTTCTTTGTATATAGTATATCTAGATTCAAAATATATAAAATGTACACATCATTTCAGCCATTGGCCAAAGATATTGTTCCGAACGCAAGTTAAATATCTTAAGATTGTTATCTAAATCTTCTAAATTTCTTCTTGCATGCTTGTCAGTAATATAATATTCTTTTGTAATAATATATTTGATATGCTCTGCATTAGCTCTTGCAAGACTCTGCTTCTAGCCAGGATGGTGTAACGCACAAAAACTCCTCACAAAATGTGAGAAGTTCAATGATCAGCCATGTCACTGACCATGTGTCTGTAGCTCTAATTACACCAACTTTGGAGCTAACCACGGCCTAAGCGCATGGGTTGTCGGATTGGCCACCCAAGATTTTTTTGATTCGTATTGAACCCTTACTGCCATTTTCCAATCGATGACACCAATCTTGGGATGCATCTGGTTGGTGAAATTGATCATGACATTAGCTGTGTGCAAATCGCAATGTAACAAGAATTCATTATGCGCAAATGCCATAGTTTGTACGAAGGCATGTGAGATGCCACACACATGGTCACAAATCAATTTTATTCCGACCATCTCATATGACGATATAACATGGTCTATATGAGGACCCTTCACCTCACCATTCCCTACACACTATGGGGGTATAAACTATCCTTTCTGGATCATAAACGAGAGATCAGAATAGACATAAATATTTGTAAGAGACAGAGAGAGAGAGGTAGCGAGTAGATCAGAAAAGAAAAATACTAGAGCTATGCATGAAAGTTTGCTAACGAACAGAACAGAGCGAAAGAGCAGCATTCTGCCAACGAGCGAGACACTGACGATCTTTCTCTAAAATTAAAACTGATAATACAGTCGCTCTATTTTCGTGCATCTCCTTGTCTTGTGTTGTCTATCTTGATTGTTAGAAAGAAATGTATTTTGTGATAAGCAGTCGAGTGTCTAGATTCTTGTAAAAGCTTCCGTGCAAAAGAAAATTCAAAGACACAAAAACGTTTGCAAATATGAAAACGAAAACAAAAACGAAAACAGAATAGTTTCGTTATCGCGACACTGGACACAATTTCCCACTTCCACGACAATATCGTCTAGGCTACCTCCATTGAAGTACGGGAAGATAGAGACCAAAGGAGGTCATCGTGTATGTCCAATACTACGCACAATTCCCATGTGTGCAATATCAATACTGACCTCTTGCACGAAAGATTTCAATCTATCATGCCGCTCACCTTTCTCTTTGCGGCAAAAACAACTCCTTCAGGAAAAAAAGATATCTCGACGATTTTAATTTTAAAACAGGTTTCAAATATACCATATTCTACCTTTTCTTTCCAAACAATTGCATCATTTGGAATTCCCACTAATAGAGTGAATTCGGAATTCCTGACACTCGTCTCTAGTCGCGTAAATTTATTTTTTTTAACTCCATGATGAATTGTCTCCCACATGTGAATGGCATTGATGTTCTAATCGCATTTTTTTTTATAACACAACTTGAGTCTTGATGTATTTAGCTCTTCTATTTTTTTCTTTCTGTATCCTCCACAACTTGTCCCAAGATTCTAATTTAGTTTTATCTATCCCCGAGGGAGCTTCATGTCCCAGATCCTGAAGACACTTATAACATCTCCAATAAAACTAGAAATATTTTCTATAACTTCTTTTTCACTGGCATTGTATTCTTTACACGCCGCTTCAATTATTTTGTTTGTAAGTGCTCTCACACGAGCCTCATTACAAACAACTTCCTCTAACGCAGTGTTGTTAAAGCCACCTATTAATCGGCAAACAAATGTACGTAAAGACTTGAGAAGAATTTTTCTTTGGTCGGCCGTATTTTTTGTGAGAAAACTTAACGAGTTACTAATGCTAAAAAATTGAATTTACAATAACAAATTTCATTTGAGAACAACTGTTAAAACAACAAATTGCATCTAATAAAAAATCTTTTGTACTAGATATTAAGAGTAACAATTTACAAATCCAACCTCATAATAAATCTCACTTCATGAATCATAATTAAGTTACTCCGAATTATAATTAAATTAATGAGTTAATAATACTAGATATATCAAATTGTAAGCATGTGTTGTAATTGACATATGAAATACAAAATCAAAATCTACTAAATCACATACAAAAATAAAACATATACTAAAATTGTTAAAATTGAAACATTTATACAATTTTAAAATCTTCACACAACACAGACATCGAATTGACACAATTCTTCAATAACAAGCACGCAATAGACAACCATGATAATTATGGATTCATCAATAGTACCTAGCCAAGTGAATAGCCATGCACCAAAGATGAATCAACAATTATCAGGTACACAAAAGATTATTGAAAACTCATCAATAGCACCTAGCCAAGTGAATAGTTGCGCACCAAAAATGAATTTAGAATAACCACAAACTGAAGACTTATCATGCAACAAACAACCATGGTAGTTATAGATTCACCAATAGCATCTAGCCAAGTGAATAGTCATGCACCAAAGATAAATCAGTAATTATCGGTTACACAAATCGTTATTGAAGATTCATCACTAGCACCTACCTAAGTGAATAGCCGCGCACCAAAAATGAATCTAAAAGAAGCACAAACATGAAAAAACGATATTAAAAATTAAAAGTACGAAACTTAAAATTTAACTACCTTGGATTATTGTCATGCGCAAATGGAATTGCAATCAATAAGATAAGAAAGCAAATATTAGGAAGCAAGAGGATTAGAAATATGAAATGTGAGATTGACAATCATATAATGGCCTTAATTAAATGGATCATCATTATCTATTTATTGAATAATTAGGCCCAACAATTCTATCTATCTATGATTATACAAAGCTATGTGATTATCTTGTTGATTAAATTTGAAGCCTTGCTAAATGTAGCATAGCTAGTTGATGATGTTTGAATGGAAGGTCAATTAGGGTGTCATGAAAAGGTCAAAACTTTAATAATCAGGATGTTTAAAAGCAATCGTAGTTAAAGAATTTTGTGAGAAAGGTATATATCTCAAGTATTAAAAAGAGGTGAAAAGTTTTTTGACTACAATATAATTTATTTGTCTTTATTCATGCTTCTATGTGATCTCACTATACATACATTTGTTTTCCTTTTGCATCTTAAGATGTGAAACATAGGCACAATCATAATATGTTCATTTCAAAATGATGAAATAATATCAATTGGATGTGAACAGCCTTTTCCACATTGTTAGTACTTGTTATAAGTTAGAATTGTCAGTATTGTTTTGTTGGCATGTTGCCATGAAAAGGTGGAAATTGTCCTCTTCAAATTTGTCAAAAAGGAGATTATGCTTGTCTTGAGTGTGCAATCAAAGGGATTGGCGCAATTCCTATTTCTCTCTCTACAAATAGGAATGTTCATTTGGAGGCTATTTTGTTCATTCCATCTATTACCAAGAATTTACTTAGTGTGAGTCAATTGCTAAGTACAAGCCTCAAAGTTGAGTTTGATGGAAATGCTTGTATGATTAAAAGGAAGGATCTCTTGATTGCAAAAGGTAAAAGGCAAGGGAAATTGTTCAAACTAGATGCTTGTGTTATTGCTAACCAAGCTAGATGTGTTGCAAGAGAGCAAATACCTATTCAAGAGGTTTGGCATAAAAGGATGAGACACCTCAACTTCAAGTCATTGGAGGTAATGGCTAGAAAGAAGGTTGTGATTGGTCTTCCAAGTTCCTTAAGTATGATCATCAATCATGTTTGTGAGTCTTGTGCTTTGTCAAAGTCACATAAACTACCTTATACTTAATGTACATCTAGATCTACAAAGCTTTTTCAAGCTGTACATTTCGGATGTTCATGGAATTACTACAATTAGCAATAGTGGAGCTAAGATGTATGTAACTTTCATTGATGATTTTAGTAGATTTTTTTGGATCTATCTGTGAATAATAGAAAGCGATCCAACTTGTCTATAGGGGTTGATGTGGAAAATCATCTTGCTTGTGCATTTACAAGTTGTAAATATCATTTTCTAGCATGTACAAACTCGAGCTACATGACATGCACAATGTCTAGATGGTCATATTCACTTTGTTCCATTGTATATATCAAAGGTATGTGAATTGAGCACATTACCTTGTAGATCTAGGCAAGTTTGAGTTAGGTAGATCTAGATTTGATGACATGCATAAAACTAGATGACATGCAAAATCAGTTAGAGTGCATGCATGCAACATGCAATCACTGTATGCAATATGCAAGTCAGTACATATGTTCTACAAATGTCCAAGTCATCTAGGGAAGTTACATGCAAGACATGCAAGTACTATTTGACACATGCATGTAGTTTTGTAGGTTCATAGTTGAGAATTTGACATTTGGCAAAGTAGGTAGGAGTTAGGTGCAAATTCAGCATGCAAGCTGTTAGGTGTCAATATGGTAATAGTTTATACTTGATTAGATGTATGGAATGCATTGAATGCAAGGAGTACCAGGAATTTTGGCTCTCCTATATATGTACATATCATTCTCATTCATATATGATGATGAATCAAGCTTTGGTAATGTCATAATGTCAAAATTGGATCTCATGCTATTTTGCTTGTTTTAATATTCTCTCTCTAACTCGAGTAGAAGGTCTTCTTCATACATTCTTTTGCTTATTATTCTCTCTATTTGTGAGGAATTAGTATTGCTTTGATCTGTAGCATTCTAGATTGTGCTCTAGCCTCAGATCCATTGGTAGATTGCAGGATTGCTCTACAGGTGTTCTGTGTGCCATCACAAAGCATGGTCAAGATCATTCACCCCACACGTGTGAACTTGCTGGATTTTTCACACTATCTACTAAAGAGCAAAGATGAAGTGTATGATGTCTTTGTTAAGTTCAAGAATGCAAAGGAAAACCAATGTTCCACAAGGATCAAGTGCTTAAAGAGTGACAATGTTGGAGAGTACATATCTACCAATCTCAAGGCTTTTTGTGATGAACATGGGATCAAGAGGGAGTATACAACACCAAGGACCCCACAAAAAAATGGAGTGGCTGAAAGGAAGCATAGGACTTTATGTGAAAGTGCCAAAGCCATGAGGTTGAGTGCTAATCTTGATTTTGGGATCAAGCTTTGTTGTGTGCAATAGGTGGCTGAGTGTTATTTTGGATGGAAGGACACCTTTTGAGATGCTATTCAAGAGGAGGCCGAGTGTCAACTTTCTTAGAACTTTTGGATGCACATGCTATTCAAGATAAGGCTGAGTGTCAACTTTCTTAGAACTTTTGGATGCACATGCTATGACAACATTACTCTTGATGATAGGACCAAGGAGGATCCATCTTCAAGGAAAGGTATTTTCCTATGTATCTTGAACATTCAATTCATGAGGGTTAAGTATAATCTTCAGCTCTGCGGTAAGTTACTCTGATGATTTGCTAAATGTTGAGGAGTGATTCCTAAGTGAGTTTTAGCATTGATATGAGTTTTTATATTTCTTAATTCTTCTAAAATGCAATCCTTGTTTGTTATCTTTCAATGATTTAATTGCCTTGGATAGGTCAAAGGTTCTCGATATATCAATTAGCTTGTTAAAAATCCATCCATGAGAACTCTCTATTTAAGGCTTGAAACTTACATCCAATTAAACTTTAAAAAAAACAAGGTGACTAATGTATATCATGAGAAGCTTTGCCCAAGCTTTCAAATAGCTAAAAAATAAAATAAATAAGGCAAAGATTGCATTTTAGAAGATTAGTCATAAACTGACTGAGAGAGCTGACTGCAAAAGCTATGTCTGGCCTGGTACAGAGCATGACGTACATAAGAGATCCTATAATAAAATGGTAAGGATACTCACGTATCTGCTGCTTCTCATGAATTGTTTGCGGATATTGGTCCTTTGATAATTTGAGACCTGGTTCCATTGGTGAAAGAGCTAACTTGCAATTAATCAGATTATATCTGACTAACATGTTGTAGATGTACCTTTGTTGTATAATATAGACCAACTTTTGTTTTCTGTCTCTGTGGATTTGTATATCAAGGCAGAAATGAGCTTCGCCTAGATCGGTCATGTCGAATTCGAAAGATAGCATTGTCTTGGCCTCTTTTATCAGATCGGTACTATTGTTGAAAAGCAATGTATCATCCACGTACAAAGTGATAATTATAAAAGATTGTTGCACTGATTTGAAGTAATCATTTGAATCTGAAGAGCTAGGTGTGTAGCCGTGATCAATAAAAAAAGTATTGATCCTTTGAAACCATGCTCAAGCATACTGCTTCAAGCCATAAAGTGCCTTATGAAGTTTACACACATGATTGTGTTTACCCTCGATAATATAACCTTCAGGTTGCACCATGTAAATGTATTCTTCAATAACTCCATTGAGATATGTTGTATGTACATCCATTTGATGTATTTTCAAATTTGTTGCAACAACAAATGATAGCAAAAGTCGAATAGAAGAATGCCTGACTACTGGACTGAAGGTCTCAGTGTAATCGACGTTGTATACCTGAGAAAATCCTCTGGCGACAAGTCGTGCCTTTCTCCTGTTGATGCTTCCATATGCATTGTACTTGACTTTGAAAATCCAGTTGCTACGTTTCTACTAACAAGTAATTCGACAATTGTTCATGTCTGGTTCTCGATAAGAGATGAATATTGTTTATCCATAGCTTCTTTCTAGAGATCTGAATTGGGCTGACTGAGTGCCTCTTGGACAAACATTGGTTCCTGAACAAGGTAGGCTGCAGACTCGTCGATATACCGGTTAGGCGGTTTGCTTGCTCTTGAAGATTCTCTAGTCCTATCAATAATTTTGCATTGATCAGATTCGAATTCTACCTTATGACCTAGATCTATAATTCTACTTACTAATAACAGATTTGTAGAGAGTTTAGGAACATATAAGACCTTTGATAGTAGTTTGAATTGATCATGCTGGAATCGCAATCTTACACTACCTTCACCTTCAATAGTGTGAGTACTATTGTCACCAAGATGAATAAATTTCTTCATGCTATAAGGCATGTAGGAGTTGATAATCTCACGTTGATTGGTCATGTGTTGAGTTGCTCCAGAATCAAGAAACCATGAATCATCCAAAAGTGCATTTTGGTCTTTGACCATAAATGCGCCTTCGTCCACTTCGACCTGGGGAGATGATGAAACTGTGTTTGCTTGTTGATCAGGCCGCTTGGCTGCATTCTTCGCTTGGAGAATTTGACAATCCTGGATCTCATAGTTATTGCGCTTGCAATACCTTCAAAACATATTCGTCTTTGATTGTGGATCTGATGATTGTGCTTGACTTTGAGACAGCTTCTGATTCGTTGCAGCCTTCTTGGAGCTTTTCTGCTTCTGTCGCTTAGAGCCTTTGTTGGCATATAGAGCCTGAGTAGACAAAGTGTCTTGACTTCATCTATTGTCTTGTTGCAGCAACATAGTGATAACTCTAGTAAGAGTTAAATCTAAGTGTATTGATATGATCATCACCCAGTTCTTATATGTAGAGGGCAAACTTGAAAGCAATGTCATAATTGCGTCTTGATCGTTTATGATTGATCCAATAGTGGTCATTTGTTGCAGGAGATTCTTAAACTAGTTAATGTGACTATGAAGAGAATCACCATTAGACATCTTGAATGTGAAGAATTTCCTTCAAAGATGTAACTTAGTAGTTATGTCCCTCATGTCATATAGTGAGTTCAAGATGTCCCAAACATCTTTTGAAGTTTTAGCTTCAGCTATGTGTCCAATCTGTGTATCTGATATATTGAGGATAATAAGCATGAAAGTTTTACCATCCTTCGACTTTCATTTTGGGTCTTCTGTGTCGTCTTCAGGTTTTTCTTCTGTACCTATAACAACATCCCATAATTCGTTGGCGATTAGCAAGGACTTCATCTTAAATTGGATCCATTCAGCTTTTTGCAATAAGACCAGCTTTACTTTGAGAATCCATCTAGGACTTAGTCTGTCATTTGTATCGATGATGCTAAGATGTAGTAATGCCAATAACAAAAAATCAACTCTTTGATACTAAAACGATGAAAGGAACTGAAGAATATGATATCAATTTGATAACGCTCAAGATATCAAGTATTAGAGCTTTTGTTCTAATATCGAAATAGTATTAGGCCCTGAAGAAGAATCAACGCTCTGATACCATGTCGGAAAGAGGTGTGTAAAACATAGGTTGAACTCGAATGAAAATTATTCGAACGACAAAAAAGAAAACTTATCGTGCGTAGCGGAATAAACTATCTTCATCTTTCTTCATGCATGACTATGCCTATGAATTTCAAACAAAACAATAGTGATAGAAATTACGTTCGATCTTATAGTAACTGGCTTTGAAATCATCAGTACTAAAGTGATTACGTAGCCAAACAATAATGCATTGAATTATCAGACAGATAATTTGTCGCGAATCACTAAATAAATAATTAGTCACGAACTACTAGACAAATAATTAGTCGTGAAGAATTACAAAATTGCATACATTCTGAGACGAAGCTGAATGTAATAAACGATAGTATTGATTCAGTATAAAAATGAAACATAAGTAAATGAGTACAATAAGTTGTGGATTGAAGTCGCGTACTCTAAGTTATCTGTGAACGGCTAAAATGAAAGTTTGAATTAAGCACAATGCTGATAAGCAGTAAGCGCAATAGCAATCTCTAAACAACTCTAAGAAGTGAGCTAGAATGCTCAGGAGTGTTCAAGCTCGCAGGCTTGAGAGAGAGAGAGAGAGAGCTAACTATTCAAATGCTTGCTGAACTTCTTCTCTTCTTTTTTTCTTAAAACTATATGAATATGAGCATCTATATATACTAAGCAATTAGGTCGTCAAATGCGATTGCCAGTTGGCTGGTGTCCACTGCCATTCATCCAGTTCCTTCTTAAAAATTGATTGCTAATAAGTGGTGAAAATTGGTCGTAAACAGTCTGTCTGCATAAATGAACTAAAATTGTCACTCTGTAGAAATGAACTAAAACTGCCACAGGTGACACTGTCGCAAAAAGACGACAGTGTCGGCTTTTTGTGAAAAACCCGACAGTGTCCTTAAATCTCATTTAGGATAGCCCCACACTTTGCCAAAGTCATTTTCTTAACACTTGACGGACTTTGAAGAATGCGACTCTACAGTTAGACTTGCAATTCCTGACAGGCAAAAAATGCTAAAAAGGTTACACTGTATTTTTACACAAGATTCCTTACATGTGAAAAATGCAACACTGTTGTCAAACTCCATGTATTTCTGCAAACTGTGTAAAAACACTATACTTCTGCAGACTGTATAAAGACACGGGAAAATCCATAGAACTGGATAAACAATGGATGAGGATTAAAACCAATATCGATTAGTAAGAAGGAGAACAATCCAACAAGTAGCAAGCTGAGTTGCGTGAGGAATGAAACTTGCTACAAAACACAAGTTGTCAGATGAAGCTTGCATTTTGTGGACGTTGTCACCATCTTGGTCATGCGGTTGCTTCTTGTCCAATTCCTCCAAGGTGCCCTCTTCAGCGCTAACTTGGGCCGCTGATGGATGACCATTTAATTGTTCTAGGGGACTTCAATATGTACATTGATCCTTCTGATGGTCCTCACTCTCTTTTTGCTTATAAATCTCTCGCATGGTCTTGCTTTCAGTCTTCTCACTCTCTCCTTGATATCAACCATCCCTTTGTGATTTCTCGCACCATGCTTGGACTAACTATAGGCCGAGTCCTTCGTTTGCTTCAGCAAGGCTTGACCATTTTTATATTTCTTCTTCTCCTACTTGGCTTAGGCTCCTCTATATCGAAACTCACAATTTCACCGCGCTTTTTGACCATAGCCCTATTCTGCTTAAGTGTCACTTCCATGCTTTACTTTCTACGTAACCGCTTTCTTCTCTCCCTACGTCATGAATTATGCCCTCCTTGCTTTTGAGTCTATTCTTTCTTCCATGTGCCGGCTCTTAGACTCTTTCTCTCCCCCACAAACCAAAATTTTTGACTGTGTTGCTTTTCTTCATCAAGCGGGCAAGGCTAAGCGTCGCTCCTTAGATAGGGCCAAGCTGTTGGCCTCTTCTCTCCTGGTCCGCATTGCTTCCTCTCGTGCTTCTGCTGCTGATGCTACTCTTTTTGCATTACTCTCTTTGCATCCCTTGAGCTCCATTGTCAGGTTGTTCTTCGTCGTATTGATGCTCATATTGTTGCTAGGTTTATGCTTGGTTCTAGACTTCATTGGCTTGACATTCCTACTTCTTTTTTCTTTCAAACCCTTCATTGCCATCGTTCAATCTCCTTTGTTCATTCTCTCACTATTGATGGCATAACCCTTCATGACTCTCCTTCCATCGTTCGGGCCTTCCTCCCTTCTTTCTAGTTGCTTTCTTCTCCTTGCTTGCCTGAACAGAATAGATTGATTTCCTTTGGCACCTCAGATCGGGTCCTTCCTTTGGAAACCTCTACCCTCTTGGTTGTCCCCTTTTCTTTGAAGGAACTCCAAGCTCTACTAGCACTCCCCTTGGGCAAGACACCTGGACCTGTTGGAATTATCTCCTAGATCTTTGTCACCTTCTGGTGGTAGTTGGGGCCTCATCTGCTTCACCTCGCCCAACAGGCCCTCCTTGCAGGTACACTTTTGCGTTGTGTCTCTGAGGGAATGATCAAGCTGATCCTAAAAAACCCTTACCTCTCTTTTTGTCGGATTTTCGTCCACTTAGTATGTTAAATACTTCCTACAAGCATATTACCAAAGCCATGACCCTGTGTCTTGCTCCCCTTTTGCCCTTTGTCTTGTCCCTTAAAGAGTTTGGTTTCATCAAGAGTCCTAACATTATGGACTCCCTCCTCAATGTTTGTTTCTTCACCAACTCTTTAGTTGCCCTTTCTACCCCGGGACCTTGATAAGGCTTTCGACCATATTCGTTGGGATTACATTCTTGCTAGCTGCAAAGCCTTGGACCTCTCTCACTCCTTTTGTGCCTTTTTGAATGCTCTTTATTCGTCTGCGTCTTCTATGATCCTCTTTAATGGTGAAGAAACTAAAGGTTTCCACCCACAAAGCACTATTAGTGTATGGAACACAGGTTTAGCAGTTCTTGTAATCATTCACTTACATTAGAGACCACCTCCTTCCTTTGATCGTATACATATAGAAGATGGATGGGAGAACGAAGAGAGAGTGTGGTCATAGACAGACAAGTTTGAGTGATGAATGTTGAATGTGAGGAAGAAAAGCTGGTCACTAGTGAGTGAGATGAGCTCAGTCCATCAGACCTCTAAGATCAGACATAGAGAGATATAGATAGAAGTATTTGCTAGTAAGCACTGCTCATCTATTCTATTCGTAAGAGACAAAGTTTCTCTTACAATAATGTGCTATGCGGTATGCCAAACAACGCTCAAGGAATCACCATAAATCATATACTAGTAGTACCAAAGTATCAATCACTGGTAGTACCAGGAGTTTTAGAAATACCATTAGGTAGTACCAAAACATCATATACAGGTCGTATCAAAGTACCAAAGCATCTTATAGTACCAAAGTACCACACAAGCAGAAAGTTCAAGTACCTTAATTGGTAGTCTGGAGGATAGAAATTTAACATGATAGGTTCCATTAGTACCAATCTTTGGTACTCAAAAGTTTCAGAAACAAGCAAACATTACAAAAATAGTACAAGTCTTGTAAAGCTTGGATTCCACCAATCTGTAAACAACACTAAAATAGTACCAAAAAACCACAAAGGATTGTATGCGTGTGCGAACACAAATAAATATAGCTATAAAGTACCTAATTTAATAGTTTTATGCGTAAATCATGGTCACAAGAAGTCTAAATAGTACCTATTTGGTATATTTTAAAATAAATACGAGACACTTACAATAAAAGAACCTAACTAAGTGGTCAAGAGCATCAGAATCGGTACACGATAACTTACTGTAGTACCCAAGAGTTTTACCAGCACAAAAAATAGCACCAAAATAGTACAAAATTTATAAAATTAGTAGTCGACTACTAGAGTAATACTACCAATTGGTCTAACAACATTAACGCAGTACCAAAAAGACCAAATTGGGACGTGTGCAAACTGCAAATACGATGAATTCTATAAAAAAATAGAACCAAATCCTATAGATTTTAAAATAAAAATGGTACACACTATAGATCTCAGTAGACCAATTTGGATGATTTTAGAATGAAAATGAGACACGAGGTATTAAAGCACTTATTTTGGTAGTCTCTACTATCAAAATTGTTCTACGATAAGTTCCAGTAGTACCAACACAAACATTCAATGCCCAAAAGTTCCTTGAAATATTAAAAAGCACCAAACAGCTAATTGCTAGTATATCGAAAACGTTCAAAAACTACCAAAGCTATCAAAAGCACCAATGAACAACAAACAACAGTACTTTCTACACACTAGAAGTATAAAATGTTCCATGAGGTCCAAACAACAAAAAAAGAAGGTATTTGAAAATAATATAGAGTACCAAATTTTAGGCAAACATATATCTCACACAATTTTTCATAAGTACCAAATACAAAATAAATAGCTGTTTATAAGCTTCCACAAGTACCAATAGTCCTAAAAGTCCAAATGAGCAAAATATCAACTGAGTAAAAAACTACAAAACAGTTCCAAACAGTAAGAGGTGGAGTGTGTATCTGCAGAACCAAAGAACAGAAGTATCAAAGATCAGTTTCAACAATGCAAAAGATCAGCATTACTAAGAAAACGGAAATTCAAAAAAAACGAAGGACTTGAGTGTAGTCAAGAAGATGTACTGGATGCCTAACAACACTCTTTCTTCCAATCCTCTGTCGGCATATGTCTTTTTTGTTCGGGGACATTTGAGTTTCTGAACTTCAAAAGGCATACACCAGTTCCTTGACCCGAGCCGTGATTATGGTACCTCTAGGCAATTGTCTCTGACAGACACTCAAGGGCAAAAACCTCCTCATCGTCCTTAATGTTAAGGCAAGAACTGACTGCAACAATATTTCTATGATGAACACCCAAAGCACCTGCAATTCTCAAATGAGGGAGATTCGTTGTGCCATCAGCTTTATTTAGGACCATCACAAGCAAAGATCTCTTTACGAAGAGTTCATTCGCCGAGTGGGGCACCTTAATTTGACTAAGGGTGTTATGATGGAAAGTGTGGAAAAATTCAGAAACGTCAAGAATGCTCGATGCCACTGATGCGAACAACAAAACAAATTAATCTCGAACGAAATAAATTCAGATGGATTTCAGATATGATTGTTGATCACTGCCTGCTATATCATTCCTAGAATCCTCTAGAAAGTAGACAGACATTGTTGATCTACGCTGTAGATTAATACAACATTCAACAAAATTGAACTAGTGTGCAAAATTTATAAAAACAAGTGAATGAGATACACAAGCAATACTAGACAATAATTCATTCAAAATCATACAAACATTAAGAGTGATATGTGCGTAATAGATACAATATCATCTATTGATGTTCTTGATTTCGAGCACTATATGACAGACCCACACAACGCATTGGCATGAGAGAAGCGGCGTTCTCTTATGAATAATGTCTCTCTTACTAGTGGACTTCTTGGATCTCTGTGGATCCTGCTTACAAAATTGTCTCCCTCACATGCGGACTCACAGGCGGACTTCTATTCTATATATTTCTATCTGCTACTTTATGTATTTTATACATCTAGTAATTGCATACATTCAGAGTAGCATATCTGATTAGATAGACTAAATAATCTATAGCTAATCATGGATTACAAGAGTGGTGGGTTAGGCACGTCCTAACACTCTTTCGCTGATGTCATCATATCAGATCAGAGTTTTTGTACTTCATGGTACTTGTATGATCTTCCTGATCCTTTGGAGCGTGAAGGTCAAAAAGTGTCACGAAGATTTTCATGTCGCTTCGAGTCATTTGACTTTTGCGTCGTTTGACTTTTTCCTGTTGTTTCATGAACATTTTTCTTTCGCAAATATTTCGCGTTTGTGTCTTTGCGTCAAGATCTTCGCGAACATTTTTGCTTCGTGTCTTTTCATCAAACTGAGAGCTGATAGCTAGCAAAGCTTTAACAATAAAAACGTTTTGTTTCTTTAGCTCCCTCTCAAAGTGTGGTAGCTTGATGACTCCAAGACTGCTTCTCTGTTTCTCAAATCCACTTTTGTTTAGGGCCTTTGTGAAAATGTCAGCCACCATCTCCTTTGTTCCAATGAAAATAGTCTGCAACATCTTCTTCCCAATCAGATCCCTTATCAAGTGATACTTGATTGCAATGTGTTTCATCCTTGAGTGAAACGCATGATCCTTTGTCAGATGTATTGTAGATGTATTGTCCATATGCAAAATCATAGGCTCATTTTTTGTTTCGCCCAGTTTGTCAAGGTTTTTGTTTGAGCCAAATGATTTCATTAGCCATCTTTGCTGCTGCAACGTAGTCTGCTTCGTAGGATGACTGAGCCACAATGGTCTGCTCCTTGTTGACCCAGAGAATATCTTTTGTTGGCGGATTCCAGAGAATTCCCAGATGCCCCCCTCTCTTGTGAGGGAGCTTTGATTGTATTGTCAATTGCTCTTGAGTGAATAAAGAAGATCTTCCATGAGTTCTTGATGATTGTAAAGCTCCTTGCTCATAGCAATCTTCTTGAGTGAAATTTCTATGAGCATGTTTTGATTTCCTTTTGTGTTGTGGATTAATTAGATTTCTTGCTTACTCTCTTGCTTGTGGATGTAGATGTGGATTAACTTTCTTGTCTCTTGATTTTGTAGTTTCAGCATGCAGGTAAACTATAGAGACTGAGATTGTGGATCTGATTTGTATACTTTCTAACAATCCTATCCTTGATTGTTCTCGGGCATTCCAAGCATCAAAAAATGGGTGTTTCTTGATCCTTGGGCTACTAGAATGTTGTTAGGAAACTAGTTTTCTTGTTTCTTGTTTCTTGTTGAGTAGCTTAATCTTGTCATAATTGTTCCCTGATTTTGGTAGATAGATTGTAGATTTGCTCTCTAATTCAAAACGTCGATCTATACTGAGCTAGGACTGGTCGCATGGCTTGTAAATGCATGTAGCTGAGTAACATATCCGTCTCTCTCCATTGACAGGTTGGGAATACACATTGTAATTTGAGAAACACTTCTGCCTGGAAACCGTTCTAACAACAAGACCAAATCGTAAAGAATTGTAACCAACGGAAGTAACAAAAAGTAGAATGAACGATAAAGAATCGTGTTCACATATTCAGTGGAAATTTGTGAACATTTGTCACCATTTCCACAGCTACACAAACACTAAACCAAGCCAAACCTTTCTGATCTGTGCTAGAAAACCATCACTTTGAAGTCTCCACACGCATCATTACTGAGCTCGTTACTTTGGTCTCGACCGACGTCCAACTCCATTCTCGACCGAGGCTTCACGCTCCTTCCCTAGCCGAGCTCCATGACTCACGTCTGGACCGGACAAAACCTTATTTCATTCACCTATTGAAACTACGCACTCACTCTAGACCGAACCACTACTTGCAATATCCTATCAAGTCCTAAGTTAAATCTTAACCGATGCTCATCGATCAGATCTCACCCGAGCCTCTCTGCTGAATTCTCAACCGGAGCCTCTTTTGAAATCTCAAGCAGAGCTTTTCGCTGAAATCTCACCCGGAGCCTCTTCTGAAATCCCAACTGGAGCCTCTGCTGAAAACTCAACCGACGACATTCTTGTCAAAACTCGACCGGAGCTTCCCTGTCAAATCTCAACCAGAGCTTTCTCTCAGATCTCACCGAAGCATGCTATCAAATTTCGACTAGAGCTTTCTCTCAGATCTCGATCGAAGCATCCTATCAGATCTCGACCGAAGTATCCTATCAAATCTCGACCGGAGCTTTCTCTCAAATGTTGACTGAAGCTTCCTCTCAGATCTCAACCGGAGATGTCTCTTAGATCTCAACCGGACTGTTCTATCAGATCTCGACCGGAGCCTTGTCTCAAATCTCAACCGGACTATTCTATCAACTTTCAACCGGACCTTTCTATCAAATCTCAATCGAGGATTTCTATCAACTCTTAACCGAGAGCTTTGACTTCCAACTTGAACCAAGTCAACTTTCAGACTAAGTCAACTTTATTCTTCGACTAGGTCTCAGTGTTTGCCAAATACCACAATTCTTTCCAACTTTATTGCAAAACCCTAACACTAAAAAAACAAAACAATTGTGCCATTTGGACACCACCACATTATTAGTCTCTGACTAATATTTAAAAAAAAAGAAACCAAAACCACAAAACAAAAACAAACAAACACCATTCAAGTTACCATAGAGTCCAAGAGGCCTATTTACCCAATCCTAAGGTACTCTAGCATTGTTATAGATCGTCCTTACAATCCGAATTCCATAGAGGACTATCCACAAGAGATGGTCTCCCCATCTACCGAACATGCTCGCTTTAATCGATATTCCAAGATGAATCCCAAGTTAGTAACCTGATTCTAGATTGTTTAGCAAGATCTAGTTCAAAAGAAATGGCTTAACCACAATCTAGCATGCTAAGCATCAGAAAGATTTTCAAGACTTGACTAGACTCATAATAACAATTTGCCAATCTATATAAGTAACTATACCTCTTGCCGAATGCAAGGATCTTATTACTCCTATCAATAATTTTGCATTGATCAGATTCGAATTCTACCTTATGATCTAAGTCTGTAATTCTACTTACTAATAACAAATTTGTAGAGAGTTTGGAAACATATAAGACCTTTGATAGTAATTTGAATTGATCATGATGGAATCGCAATCATACAGTACCTTCACCTTCAATAGTGTGAGTACTATTGTCACCAAGATGAACAAATTTCTTCATGTTGTAAGGCGTGTAGGGGTTGAAGATCTCACGTTGATTGGTCATATGTTGAGCTGCTCTAAAATCAAGAAACCATGAATCATTCAAAAATGTGCTTTGGTCTTTGACCATGAATGTGCCTTCGTCCACTTCGAACTGGGGAGATGATGAAACTGTGTTTGCTTGTTGATCAAGTTGCTTGGCTACGTTCTTCACTTAGAGAATTCGGCAATCCTTGATCTCATGGCTATTGCGCTTGTAGTACCTGCAAAACATCTTCTTCGACTAGATTTGATGATTGTTCTTGACTTTGAGTCTGTTTCTGATTCGTTGTAGCCTTCTTGGAGCTTTTTTGCTTCTGCCGCTTAGAGCCTTTGTTGACATATAGAGTCTGAGAGGAGGAAGTAGATGAAGTGTCTTGACTTCTTCTATTGTCTTCTTGTAGCAACATAGTGATAACCCTAGTAAGAGTTAAATATGAGTGTGTCGATATGATCATCACCATATGCAGAGGGCAAGTTTGAAAGCAATGTCATAATTGTGTCTTGATTGTCTATGACTGATATGACAACGACCATCTGTTGCAAGAGACTCTTAAATTGGTTAATGTGACTCTGAAGTGAATCACTAGTAGACATCTTGAATGTGAAGAGTTTCCTTCGTAGATGTAACTTAGTAATTATGTCCCTCACATCATATAGTGAGTTCAAGATGTCCCAAACGTCTCTTGCTATTTTAGCTTCAGTTATGTGTCCAATCTGTGTATCTGACATATTGAGAATAATAAGTGCAAACCATCCTTCGATTTCCACTTTCACTTTTGCAAAAATGAACCAAAATAGCCACAGGCAACACTGTCACAGAAAATGTGACAGCGTCGAGATTTTGCGAAAAACTTGGCAGTGTCCTTAAATCCTATTTAGGGTAGCCTCGCACTTTGCTAGAGTCATTTCCTTAACATTTGAGGCATTTTGAAAAAAGTGAAAAATGTGACTCTACATATTTACTTGTAAATCCTGACAGGCAAAAAATGCAACACTGTTGTCAAACTCCGTGTATTTTTGCAGAATGTGTAAAAACACTTGTAATTCTGTAGACTGTATAAAAACACAGGGAAATCCGCAGAACTGGATAAACAATGGATGAAGATTAAAATCGATTAGTCGATTAGTAAGAAGGAGACTAATCCAACAGATTCTATATAAGTCGTTTCAAGTATCAGAAGACATGCTTATGGAATCATATTCATCGTACAAAGATGCATTCTATACAAACTACGACACAATACAACACAACAAACAAAAACTAAATTTTAATCAAGAAACATGTAGATCCACATACTTCAATTGGAAAGACCTTGAAAATGAATCATAACATTGAGAGATAAAATCAAAACTTCAATACCTGTAATATCAATAACTATGATCTTCAAACTGAATTTCCGACTCATGCAAAATGCCACCCAAAAAAACAAATAGATATGACTTTAAAATTAACATACTAAATTATGAATCAGAATACATATTCTCATGAACTTGCAGAATTAAATCCCATGCAACATCTATTTTTTGATGACATAATGCACAAGAAACAAACAAACGCCAAAAATCGAATTCACTTATTTTTTATTGGAGGCGTTGGTATGGGAAAACATTTACTTTACTTCTTCTTGTACAAGGTTTATTGCGTCATTATTATAAAAATACCATAGATGATATACAAAATCCAAGAGCATTAATGATGGCATATACAGGAAAAGGTGCTTTTAATATTCATGGAACCACAATACGTTCCACATTACATTTACCTATAAACACAAAATAATTGACTTCTCTTTTTTGTGAAAAATTACAGACACTGTCAATTGAATACAAAGATTTACAACTTGTAGTATTTGATGAAATTTCCTTAATTGGTGAAAGAACTCTTCGATTTGCTAATCAACGACTTTGACCTATCAAACATAATCCATAATTTTTTTTTGGTGGAATTGATATTATAATTTGTGGTGATCTATTTCAAACAACTCCAGTTCTAGACTCCTACACGTAGTAATTTATGATGGCACAACACGTTCACATACTATGAACTTGAACAATTAATGCACAACAAAATATAGAATTCATATATGTTTAGAACAAAATTAGAGAAACCATGCACACATCTACAGATATTGATTGGTTAAATGAACATTGTCATAAAACACCGCCCTCTGTGCCCAATTTACCATATCTATTTTACACAAACAAAGATATACAACAATACAACAATCATATCTATCATACAATCACAACTAGATAATTTTGTCTACAGGCGATTGACATTCTTAATCCTAGTTGCAGTGCTACAATAATAATACCAAAAGCACCATCAACAACACTATCATTAGCAAAAATAGTTTATGTGAAACAAGGTATGTTGGTAAAACTTTGTGCAACAAACATAGATGTTGAAGATGGACTTGTTAATGGAGCAGACGACATTTTCCAAACTAGAACCATGACCTCTATAGAAGACATTGTATGGATACAATTTGGGAATTGTGAAATAGGTAGAAAAGCTTGACAAAATCACCAATACATGTACAAAACCCATAATATAAATCAAGCATGGACTCCAATACATTGAATCACAGAAGAATTTCAAGTTGGCAATTCTATTTTTAATAAGGTTGCAAGAAAAGAATTCTCAATCAGAATAGCAATAGCAAGAACAGTACACCGAGCCTAGGGACTGAACTAGCATTCAATCTGAAACATGTTTCAAAACATGGTTTAAGGTATACAGCACTTACACAAGTTAAAATACCTGAAAATTTATATATCCCATCGCCATTAACTTTAGAACACTTCAAAATTAATCCATCTGTATAAAAAGAAATGACATGACTAAGAACAATAGCGAAATGGAAGTTTCAAATTCCCAACATGTATACCTACACAAAAACGCATCTCATTATTCACTAGATTATTATCTGAATACAAACATAATATTGTAAATGATCATAACCTAATGACATCACACATATTATGTTTACAAGAAACCCAGACACATTATCACAAACTTTACTTTTCGACAACCTTCGAAGCCATTGACAATTATGTCTTTGTAGGATCAACAATATTGTATCATAAAACTCAACATCTTGAACATGTTCAATCATTTAACACATTGCACAGTGAAACTATCCATGCTACATTTACTCATAAAGCCTACAATCTACATATTATTGCAATATATAGACAACCAAATTTTACTATTTCCACATTTATTGAATAACTAAACATAATACTTAACAACATTCCCAAAATCGCACCCACTGTTATACTAGGCAACATAAATACTAATAAACACAAACAAGAATTTCCAAAAATTCAATTAGTTATGCGTGAACATAATATACAACTATCTTTTCAACAAGTAACAACTATATATGGCACGCAATTAGATGATGTCTGGACAAATATACAAAATCCTAAAAATTTATCTGGAACTATGACACTTATTGGTCAGATCATTCACCAATATACTACGTGTGAATAAGAATAGCCATTAAAAAAATTTCAATAACGTATAATTTATTGCATGTTGCAAAGGCAGAGCCCGGTGGCTTGCCACAATGCACTTGTTTTAAATGTACCTTTGGACAAAAGGTGCATATATTTACGGGTGTTGGAAGGTACACGCGGAAAAAAAAATCTATGCATTCTGTCTAAGGAGGTGGTTGGATTTTCTTCATTAAAATGCTAAATGTTAAAATTGATTTTATGCATGGGGGAATGGGGAGTGGATTCCCCACCGACCTTTTCATTGGGGAGTCCACCCATAAAAGATGGGGAGGTTGTAAGAGAGCCGTTTTTATGACAAGATGACGAAATGGAAAGGTTAGCAAAAAACTTCATTTTGACATGTAAAGGATGGTCGATGTTTTCCAAAATAGATGTGACCTATATCAATGAGATTTTTTTATGAAAGTCAAAGTACACTAAAATCTTGTGGCATAATTCTAACTTCTAAGCTCTTTTTCTTGAGTCTTGACTAAATGATTTTTGGAGAATGAAGCGTGTTGACAAGTAAGATATGTCCAATGTCAACCATAGGGAATCTTTACTATAATATTAAGATGTGATATTTTGCCCTTTTCATAACGTGATGCAGGGATGCGTGTGACGTTCTCGGACGAAACATGCAACGTTGTTGATGCAAGTACCAGTTTACTGATCACTCAAGGTAGAAGAAAAGACAACTTGTATCACTTGAGGGTACGCCTATCTACGGATCAAGTGCATCAAACTCATGATGATTCACCAGATACTCTATGGCACATGAGACTATGCCATATGAATTCAATGGCACTATATCAAACAAGCCATCATGGAGCAATCACAGGGGTGAACATCTTGAATGCAACCAGTTCAATGACCTGTGATGCATGTCTGAAGGGTAAGATGTCACGTACTCCTTTTGTCAAGGACTCCTACAGATTGACCAAGATTTTGGAGTTAGTGCATTCTGATATCTATGGACCTTTCAAGGTGATCTCAGTAGAAGACTCAAAGTATTATATAATCTTTATTGATGATTACAATAAGTTTTCCAGAGTCTACTTTATTCACAATAAATCAAAAGCATTTGACAAATTCACAGAGTATGTGAATTGGGCAGAAAGATGCACAAGAAGTAGGGTGAAGCAGATCAGAACAGATCGCGGTGGAGAATACATCTCGAATAGATTCACTAACTTTTTGCAATGATCATGGAATCATTCACAGAAAAACTGCATCTTACACACTGCAGCACAACGGTGTTGCAGAAAGAAAGAATAGGATTCTAATGGAAGCTACCAGGTGCATGATGGCCTATTCGAAAGCTCCAAGAATGTTGTGGGCTGAAGCAATAGCTATAGTTGCTTACATTCAGAACAGGACAGAAAAATCAAGTGTTCCTCACATGATACCACACGAATTATGGTGGGGTAGCTTCGAAAGAAGCTTGATGAGAAAGCAGACCACGAATACCTTGTCGGATATGATCATCAGTCGTCATACTATAGAGTCTATATGCCAGAGACAAACACAGTGAAGATAGTTAGAGATGTCAAATTTGATGAGAGTAGAACAATGGCCAACGATGATCATGTCAGCTATGAAGTCCTTGGAAGACAGTACTATGATCTACCAACTATGATAGAGACGAAGATGTTCGAGTCGTATCTCATTCGAGTGGCAAATCAGACGAAGAAATATTCACAAGCCAGCCTACTGCTCTAGTACTTGTAAACTGAAATGGTTTCGGACCTAGCCGAGCAGATAAAGATAAGAACATTGCAGTTCCAGAAGGATCTCTTAGAAGATCGACAAGAGAACAAAGAACGCCAACAAGATTTGTGCCAAGCAGCTCAGCATCTACATCAGAAGAGTTTTGTGGATTCAGTGGAGAACCACAAACATTTGAGGAAGCAATTGAATGTCTAGAGAAGGACAAATGGATCCAAGCCATGAATGGGGAGATGGAATCCATGAGGAAGAATCAGGTATGGACATTGCAGCCATTACCAGATAAGCAAAAGACTGTAAAATGCAAGTGGGTATACAAGCTAAAGAATGGACTGAATGGAGATATTTCTAAGTATAAAGCAAGACTTGTAGCGAACGAGTTTTCTCAGAGATATGGTATTGACTATGTTGAGACCTTCTCTCTTGTCGTAAAACATTCATCCCTATGCTTATTGTTTGCATATGCAGCTGCTTATAATCTCATGATTCACATCGTGGATGAAAAGACAACATTCTTGCATGGCGAGCTAGATGAAGAAGTCTACATGGATCAACTTCCAGGCTACATTTCAAACTCACTTCTTACTTATGCATGTAGAATGCATAGGAGTATCTACGGTCTGAAGTAGTCAGTGCAACAATGGTATAAGAAGAAAGATCAAGTCCTGAAATCCTTAGGATTCAAGCCACTAATGGCCAATTCCAATGTTTATGTAAGAATTATAGATGGGAAGATCATCATTGTAGTTGTGTATGTGGATGACACTCTGATACTCTACAAAAGTGAAGAGCTTATTGTTGAGGTGAAGTATGATATCTCGAAACATTTCGAGATTGCAAACCTGGAAGAAGCCAGATGTTATCTCGGCTTATAGATTGACAGGAACTATGAGGGAGGTAAATTATACCTTCATCAGTCCAGATATACCCAGAAAATCCTAGAAGATTTTGGGATGCTGAGTTGCAAAGGAGCAAATACTCCCATGCTTGTAGGAACAGTCCTAGTGAATGAAGACTGTTCGAAGACTAAAGAAGAAAGAAAAATGATACTTATACCATACAAGAAAGCTGATCGGATTGCTGATGTACCTTGTAGATAACACATGTCCTGACATTGCCTATGCCGTGTTCAAGATGAGCCAATTCTGTACGAATCCAAGATCAACTCATTGGAAGATTGCGAAACAAATTTTGTAATACATTCAATTAACGAAGGATGGCTAAAATTTTTACAAAGGCCTTAGACAAAGGTCTGTTTGAGAAATAGAGGAGCAGTCTTGGAGTCATCAAGCTACCATGCTTTGAGAGGGAGCTGAAGAAACAAAATGTTTCTGTTTCCAAAGCTTTGTTAGCTTTTAGCCCTCAGTTTGATGAAAAGACACAATACAAAAATGTTCCTGAACATCCTGATGAAAAGACACAAAGCAAAAATGTTCGTGAACATCCTGACGAAAAGACACGAAGCGAAAATATTCGCGAAAGAAAAATTTCCGTGACACAATAGGAGAATGTCAGACGACGTGAAAGTCAAATGACTCAAAGCGACACGAAAATCTTCATGACACTTTTTCAACCTTCATGTTCCAAAGGATCAGGAAGATCATGCAAGTACCATGAAGTACAAAAACCCTGATCTGATATGATGATGTCAGCGGAAGAGTGTTAGGACGTGCCTAACCCACCTCTCTTGTAATCCATGATTAGTTATAGATTTTTTAGTCTATCTAATCAGATATGCTACTCTGAATGTATGCAATTACTAGATGTATAAGATACATACAATAGCAGATAGCAAACATACAAAATAAAAGCGAGACAATTTTGTAAGCATAATCTATAGAGATCCAAGAAGTCCGCTAGTAAGCGAGATGCTACTCGTGAGAGAATACTATTTTCTCTCATGCCAATACGCTGTGTGGATCTGTCATACAGCGCTCGAAATCAAGAGGATCAATAGATGATACATAGCTATTACGCACATGTCACTCTCAATTTATGTTTGATCTTTAATGAATTACTGTCTGCTATCGCTTGTGTATCTCATTCACTTGTTTTATCGATTCCATACACTGGTTCAATTTTGTTGAATGTTGTATTAATCTATAACATAGATCAACAGTGTCTGTCTACTTTCTGGAGGATTGGAGGAATGATATAGCAGGTAGTGACCAACAATCATATCTGAAATCCACTCAAATTCATTTGGTTCACGATTAATTTGATTTCGCTTCAACAATGTCAATATCAGTGATCGTTCAAGTTTCGCTTCGTCTCGTTCAATTTCGATTTGTTTTGTTTCGTTTCGTTACAGAGCTTGATTGATATTTGCAATTTGCATTCCATCATCGTTTACTATTTCACATCAAGACATAGCCTATGAATCTTGCAGAACCAGGAGATCTAGAAAAGATTGTACAAGTTGGAGCACAACTTACTCATGAACAGTTTCAAGAGCTACGGACATTGCTTATCAAGTATCAAGATTGCTTTGCTTGGACTTATAAAGATCTCAAAGGGATTCTGACATCATTTATTGAGCATACCATACCCTTAATGCCTGATGTAGTTCCAAAGGTCACAAGATTCTATCGCTGTAATCCTAATGCTATGAATTTGATAAAGAAAGAGTTATAGAGATTGCTTGAAGCCAATTTTATTTATGAGATTGAGCACACTGAATGGGTTTCACCAATTGTCACTGTTTCTAAGAAGAATGGAAAATTGAGAATTTGTGTGAATCTCAAGGCCTTGAACAAAGTGACGCGAAAGGATCACTTTTCATTATCTTTTACTGAAAGCATTTTGGTTTGCCTTGCTAGAGCAGAAGCTTATAGTTTTTTAGATGGATTCAGTGGTTACAACCAGGTCAAGATTGCACCTGCAGATCACCACAAAATAACTTTTGTAATAGAATAGAGGACCTATGCTTATAAAGTAATGTTGTTTGGACTTTCTAATGCACCAAGTTCGTTTCAACGAGTAATGCAGTTTGCTTTTAAAGATTATCTACAGATATTCATTGATATATACTTGGATGACATCGGAGTCCATACCACAGATACAAACCATCTGGATTGATTGGAAAAAGTTTTTGAACGTTGTCTTGAGGCGTTAGAAGCCTTTGAAAAATTAAAAAAAGCATTAGCTTTGGCACTGATACTACGCTCTCCAAATTGGACAATTGAATTTTATGTTCACACTGATGCCTCAAAATATGCAATTGGATTAGTTTGATGCAACCAGGTGAATACAAAAAGGACTATCCAATATGATTTGCAAGCAGACAACTTACAAATCCAGAGAAGAATTATTCAACAACAGAACGTGAAGCATTAGCCATGATTTTTTTTGTACGAAAATTTCAACATTATCTTATGGAAATGCACTTTGCATTTTATACGGATCACCAGCCGTTACTTTACATGGTAAACAAGACATGTAATATAGTGCATATTGCAAGGTGGTTGCTTCTATTGACCGAATTTGACTTTCGAGTTGTGGTTTGAAAAGGTAAACAACATTATCTCACCGATCATGTTTCATGGATTGAATCCGCACCAGTTAATACTGAAGTGGATGATGAACTTCTAGATGCTGCATTATTCTATGTAGAAGCAGTACCTGAGTGGGCAGCAGATATTGTTGAGTACCCGATGCTAGGGCAACCTAATGACTCCTTGACAAAATTATAGAAGAGACAATTAATTTATAAGGCACAACCTTGTCAATTGATTGCTAGACAACTGTATCATCGCGAAATGGATAATATTCTTTGTAGATGTGTTTTATTGCATGAAATACCTGATTTGATAATGTTTTCACATGATGGCATGGGAGGAGGACATTTCTCTATAGATATCACTATCCGCAAACTTTTGCAATTAGGTTGTTGGTGGCCTACACTTCATAAAGACACTGAAAATTATATTTAGTCATGTGATGTTTGCCAACGAGCACGACGGCCTACGAAACAGAATTATGAACCCTTACATCTTGTTTTATAGCAAGCGCCATTTGAAAAATGGGGCCTAGATTAGATTGGTCCTATTCATCCTATGGCAAGAGGATCTCAAGCTAGATATATCATCATCACAACTGACTATATGACCAAGTGGGTTGAAGCCAAAGTTGTTAAAGTTGCTGATGCGAAATCTACGGCTAAGTTTCTCTATGAAAATATAATAATCAGATTTGGATGTTCGATCAAGATTGTCAGTGACAGTGGTACACACTTTGTTAATGTCAAATTTAGGTCGGTCATAGGTTCAGATCCTGAAAATTTGTATTTATTACAATACCTGGGCGGATGATTGTCTTAGGCGAATGTTGAACCTTCGTCAGATCTACAGAACGTTTGCCAGACTGTTATTTTTGTCCAAAACCTTTGCTGGGAATATTGGAAGCTATTTTCACAGTACTAAGCAAGCTTGCAAATTTTTGTCCAAAACTTATCAGCCAAACTAGTATTTTGTGTAATGGACCCTCCAAATTCACCTATAAGTAGGTTGAATTCGATTTATTTGTCACTTGTGCTAGCGGAGCTCTTGAGATTTTTTTTCGTGACCAAAAATTTCTTCCAACAGCTTTTTCCCATGTCTTCTACTGACACCTCTCAGTCTCCGAAATACTCCGTTCATCGTGGTGTTCCAACTGCAACGAACATCATGATGTTCCCTAGCGCAAGCATGGTCGCTAAATGGATGACCCTTGCCAAGCCTTTGCTCATGGCAATGGGAATCTACGAGCGTGTCTTCTCTAGAAAAATCAACATGTATTTTATTACTATGCCTTTTAGCACATGGACCAAGGCTATCACTTTCCAAAATACTGTCAAAGTACAGCAAAATGGACCAAGAATAGATTTGAATCGAATCCACAAGTGTGATTGGATGTTAGATTAGATCAATCTATCAATCTACACAAGATTAGATAGCATTTAGATCAAATATAGATGAATAAATCTAACAAGAACAATCATTATTGATCAAAACTTGTACTTGCTGGTTTCACACGTGTGAAAACTTGTCAGAGTATGGACATTAGACTGAGAATAAAGTATACTAATCTTAGAACCCAATCAATGCATAAAAACACAAGACAAATAGAGAGAAACACTAGAATTGCTCCAAAACCAAGATTTAGCTTCCATATCAATTATGGCCAAATGAGCCACCATATATACACAAGAGCTGATGCTTACTCAGCTAATTTGGCACGTGTGAGAGTGCCTACTCATCAAAGGATCCACCAATAATCATCAATATGGCACATGGACCAAGTCTCCTAACTTATAGCCACCTCCCTTGATTTTAGGCAATTTTCCTAATTTATAGGGACTTGCACAAATATCTACTACAAGTTGGATCTCACCTACTACTGATGTTTTGACACATGTGAGAAATCCTTGGCACGTGTGAGATAACTCCTATCCATGTGAAATAGCTTTTCCCACCAATAAAATGATGCCAAGTGGCATATAGCTAGAAAACTAGATTTTGGCCATTTTAGCCACTAAATCTCAAATGAAATGGTATGTACAACCTATATGACTCATCTAAATAATAAATTCATTTAATTCACATGTGGGAACAGGCTCCACACATGTGTAAACATAATATGTACATGATTTTGGCCTAGAACAAGCATGATTTTGACACTTTCACAAATACCACACACAAGGTGTGTGTTACTGAAGCCTCCCTTGCTGCCATAGGAATCACATCTGGTAAGGAGCCATCTCCAAACCATAAGCACGCCAAGAACATGATCAAGCCATTCATTGACACCTCCGTCTTTTTCTACTGGGAACTCATGACGGGTATCTCCTAGACTCCATCCGAGATTTTATCATCCAGGCCGCAACCCAGCTTCTAAACAAGTTCCTGATGGTTGGCAACCTCAAGAAGGAACAAATTTCCTCACAGATCCTACACCGTATTGTCTACTCCAACTACAAAATAGGATCTAGCCCCCTCGAGTCTTATAACTGGTATAAGAAAGTTTTTGGAGACTTGAAGAGGGCAATCAAGGAGAACACCAAGCAACAATTTTCGGTTGGCCGTCTCCTCTCTCTATTATCCACCTCTTATCTTGAGGATAGGCTTCGTGGGTTTGTTGTCGATTCTGTGTTGTCTATTTATAAAAAAGCACTGGTAGATTCATCTCATCAGGCATCTACCTCACATAGTCATTGTCGTGTACGCAGCAAGATCGTTATTCTTGACTCGCTTCCCGTGTCACATCAAATGACTAGGTAGACATCTTCAGCTGCACTTTTACCCTCTACTGCTACTTGCATTGAACTACCGATCCCCCTCGCCATTGATGCATCCCTCGCCTTCACTTCCTCACAGGGTCAGTCTGTGACAATTGGATCTACCATTCCAATCATAGCTGTCTAGGCCGCCTCACCTTCACAAATGAGAGCTGTTTCATCAAATACCTAGTATTTCATGGACATGTTCGATGATTCTGACCCCCTTGGAGCCTCAAAAGTTTTTGTCCTGTCCCAAAGTCTAGTGCCCTTTGAACTCCATTCCCTTGGAAGAGGATTCGAGATTGTCCATCATTCAGAAAATATTTTTGAAGACACTTTCCAAGAGGAACCACAAGAAACCATCGCAGCTCAGGTGCCAAACACAATTCGGGTTGGACAAGTTGTCAAGTCACCAAAACAGTTTGACTCCATGGTACCTGAGGACTACGAGGAAGACATATTTGAAGAAGAAGGACCACGGGCACAAGCTCCACGCCAACCAAGAACAGTACCACCAGGTCCTCCTACTACTACCACCTCCATGACAGTAGATTCTGGTGATGCTCTCAATTTAGTCTCAAGCCTTGTGCAAGTGATCCAGTCTATGCTGGATAAGAAATAAGAGATGGAGCAGTGCATATCAGATATAGGTTCTGAAAATACACTTATTAGCCAGAAAGTCATCTAGCTAGACAAAGAGTTGAAGATTGCCAAGCAGCACGAAGCCAAGTTTAAAGTTGAGATGAAGAAGGCACATCAATCGGTTGATCGCCTAGAAGATTATGTCAGTACGCTGCAGAATGCACTCACAACCGCCCAAGACCAAGTAGATCAGGTCATGTAGGATGTAAAACAACAAGTGCACTTACTCCAGGGTCAACTGCAGATGGCTGAACATGATCGCATGTCTTCAAGGTGAATTGGATGCGACCACCCTTGAGCATGATGCGTATCTTCAGACACAAATTTCTAATCATCCGGTAACTCCCATGGAAATTGGAAATTTGTTTAAAAAAGTTGAAACTTATAAAGTGGCCCTTCAAGGATTTCAAGGCCACTTTGACATATTCAAGGGTACGGCCTTAACTGAGTTGGCAAAGGCCAAAGCAATCATCAGTGAATATTAAAAGACTATCGCTCAGGTTTTGGAGTCTAATTCTCAGATCCAAATTCCGTTGATGCCACAATTCTTGCCTCAACAACAAGAAATGATAGGATTGGATACAAGCTTGGATTCAGGCATGGAACAGGGTGGAGTCCCTGAAGTAGAAGAAGTTCAACTAGTTCCACAGGCAACGCAAACAGGTCCATCCACTTTAGGGACCAGACCATTGTTCAGAAGACCAATCTATGTTGAGAACTAGATCCAGAGCTTCTTAGCTCAACATCCCCATGAGTCATCGCATGGTGGTGGGGTCATTAAGTTTAAGACCTCTGAAATTGAGGCCAACAAAAAGTTGGATAAGCTACCTGCATTAGGAGAGCAGTCGGCCTCGAGAACTATAGTTTTTGAGAAATTCCAGAATCAATCAAGAGTTATGTGTCCAGCCCTTGCCAGTTGCACGTAGATCCAAACAATAAATGGAAGGATTTGGGATTAGCCATGGACAAAATTATCATCCATACACCAAATCGGCCAATAATCCATGAATCTTACAGTTGGGAAACATCAGTGAATTTTCAACGAGCACTACAAGCATACCAATGGGAGTATGTCCACTCTCCCGATCCAACAGTGAGACAATCGGCGCTATTTGCAAAAGATCTAACTCTATTGGCATCTGTTGCAACGCGATGGAATGATTGCCTTTCCACTTTGGAATTCGATCCGAATAAGCCAATGGAATCAAATAGTAATAAAGATCAGCTCCCAGTGGCCAAATTATATTTTCGTATTGCCACGATAGGAGGCTCCTAGGAATCTCGGTCCATTGGACGACCTCAAAGTGGATCACTGTATTTTGCCACACAACATAGATTTCAACACTGCCCGACTCGACTTCATGGAGAAGGTGTAGTATCATTTAATAAAAGTCTGACGTGATGCTAATAAAAGCCCCCAGTAATGGCCTCTCGCAGGTGTCGTGGAACCGCACCAATTTTGGTGGGAGATACTACTGGAGGGTTTGCAGATCCCGAGGCAACCCTAACCCTAGTTAATAAGTGAGAGAGATTTGGCACCCTACGTGTGTAAGTCCAACCCAATGATCACATAGTTATTTGATAATCAGAAAGTGAATAAAAAGACTTTAGACCTTTTTGCGGGACTTTTAATGTCGCAGGGCCTAAATGTCAAGTTAGTCAATAAGTTTGGGACTTCCACCAAAATTCGTTCAAATTCAATTTCAAATTGGTTCCCTCCAATTTTGAAATGGGTTCCCACTCTTTTTAAGTTTGAATAGTTAGGGAGGTAGAAATGGGCCAATAGGATCGTGAGGCCAAGGCCCTCCTCTCCACTATTAAAAAGGGCAAACTCGAGTTTGCTACACATGTTCATATCCTCATTTCAATACAATCATATTGGTTCTCTTATGGAATGGATTTGTGAATGTCCTTGGTCTCTATCTTTTTCCTCCATCTCTCATGCTTTTGTTACATTTGTTAATTGTTGCATCTGAATATTATTGGGATTGCATAATCTTATGCTTTTTGTGAGAGAGAAGGGGAGAGAGAGAAAGAGTAAGCTATCTTCATCGTGGATTGTAGTGTTTAATGGTTGTAGTGTTAATGCTTAGGGTTAATGGATGTTAGAGCTAGATGTGGATCTTCCATTCATGCTAAAATCTGAGATATGCTATCACTCTCATGGGAACGAACCTACGTGTGACAACTAACTTCATCTCCTTGATGCTAGATTGCTTAGATCTTGGGTTGAGGATAGGCTAGAAAAGAAACCCACTACAAAGGCTAAGGCAGAAAAGAGAGATAGGGAGCGGATTGCACACAATGAGACTGTGGTGAAAGAGGACGAAACAGAAACCTACCTCCACAAAAATGTCGATGATATGTCATGTTTTTATACTATTGAAGAAGACGATTCCAAGAAATTAACAAAGTTTTAAAGAAAAGACCCTATACATTGTGTATTGCAGACATCCCATATGGATTCCAGATGAAAGAATTATTAAATGATGATTCTCCATTCAAATACACTGAAATACACAGTGTCATGCAGGGCCTTTTGGAAGTGACAACCTCTTGGAGTCTTATTTTTATCCATTCAAGTAGGCAATCTACATTAGTTTAGAAATAGGAATTGAAAATGTTGTGTGTGGTAAGTCAAATCTATTCATATTTGGTTTTTTACCTATTCCATGATTAACATGGATTAAAAAAAATTATTTTTTAAATATGTTTACTTGTTCATTATTATCTTTGTAGGTACAAGCCCAATGTTAGAAACTCAGGCGACGCGTGGCTTTGTAATGAAACAGAATATATATGACCATTGGTTATTGTTCTCTAGATGGAAAGTGCTCAATGCTGCATTACAATACCACCGGGTTAAATAGCTTTGGAAACTTGTTCCAATTTTTAGCAGTTACAAAAAACTTAAAAATTCGATGATGGGTTCTATGGCTTGTCTCTATCAAAAACCCACAATTAATAAATCATTTGATTAATATTTTTCACTCCCAGCAGACTGGCCCTTAGACCTATTTAGTAGTAGAGGTACTAGCAACGCATATGTTGTTCAGAAAGACAGACATGTTGCTGGTCTTCTATGAGACTTTGCCAATGCACAAGTTTCACAAGGTTGAGCTCCTTTGTCATAAATTTTGGTAGTCCTATGGCTTTTCCATCTTTGACCATAGATGTCATGGCCTTGAAATTGGGGTCAGCATTGAGACACAATGTTTTTGATGATGCTACACTTAATGGAATGCATCATATTCCTTCTATCCTACACTCAACAACATTTGCTATATAGATTGATCTTTTTGTACCCCCATTAGGCATGAGACTAGTGAATGAATTCCTAGAGCTAGACATGTGGGAACTAGCCATGTGGGAGCTAGACATGTGGGAACTAGCCCCAATATCTACCCACCATAATTTCTCACTCTTGAAGGGGGAAGTAGAGAAACTTGAGATTATCAAATAATCCTCCCTATGACTCTCATTACCCTCACTCACTTTCTCATTAGTAAGGTTAGCTTGCTTGAATTGGTTCTTTTTCTTGAAGCATAGTGGCCTTTCTTGCCACAAAAAAGCACTTGATCTTTGACTTGTTCTTCTTTCCACTTGATGTTGTAGGTTGTGAAGAATGACCTTCATCTCCATCTTTGGCTTTGTCCTTGTCCTTCTTGCAATGTTGCTGTAATTGTTGTCCTTTGCTCATCCCCTTTGGCTTGTCCTTTGTGAAGAGTGCTTTGTCCTCTCCACCATTCTTCAACAAAAGACTTAGTTTGTTGATCCTCAATAGCTTGTTCTCTTGCCTACACTCTTCAGCAATAAGAACTCCTTGCAATGCCTCCAAGCTTGGAAGCTCCTCTTGAATTGCATAAGTTTGGACAATATTGTCAAATTCATCTCTCATTGTTTTTTCTCATCCTATGCTTGGCCTAGTAGGTAGATTTCTTGACTTTGCTAAAAGCTTTTCATCCTTCTATATTATTTTACCATTTATCTTTTTAGTTGATATACAATAGAAAGTAATCATGTATCTCAATATTTGATTCATATCAACAAATAAGCTATTTGATGCATTATAAGAGATGGATCTACCATCAATTGGTATGTCTCCTCAATATAAAATGGGATACATATATTTTTATGCATTGTCTTTCTTACTGATCATGATCTATTTGATCGAGCTCTTTGTCTAATCGAGTAGTTTGTGCGCAGAATAGCATACAATTCCAGCATGGATAGCTTTCAAGGCAATAATATATATTTCACAGATTCAATTCTAGATATTTTAGCAGTTTTTCTTACAATGCATGAGATGTATGCAAGTGATCCCAGCATGGAACCTCGTCACTTCGCCAACAAAGCTGCAATGAGAGACTATTGGGCTGATAAGAAATGGGAACAGAGAATGAAAGAAAATTTTCTTAGGAAGCTTGGAGATCAACCTTCGGTAGATGGCGTCAAAACAAGAAAACGAATCTGTTTAGCTACGACAAAATATTGGCAAAGACATATACAACAAATTTCAATAGGTATTCAGAGGGAGATATTCCAAGAACTACTTCTGCAACCAACTTTTCAGGAGCTGCAAGCATCATCTAATATTGTTGAAAGAATTTTTTCTAACATCCGCAACACCTTCAGTCAAATTAAGGTGCCACACTTGGCGAATGAACTCTTCATGAAAGGATCTTCGCTTGTCATGGTACTAAATAAAGCTAATGGCACAACGAATCTCCCTCATTCACAAATTGCAGGTGCTTTGGGTGTTCATCGCAAAAATATTGTTGCAGCCAGTTCTCGCCTTAACATTAAAGACAACGAGGAGGTTCTGCCCTTGAGTGCCTGTCAGAGACAATTGCCTAGATGTAACATAATTACGGCCCAAGTCAAGGAACTAGTGTATGCCATTTGGAGCTTAGAAACTTGAGTGTCCCCCAATAAAAAAGACATATGCTGATAGAGGATTGGAAGAAAGAGTGCTGTTAGACATCCAGTACATCTTCTTGACGACACTCAGGTCCCTTTTTTTTTGGATTTTTGGTTTTTTGGTACTGTTCTTCTTTTGCACTACTGAAACTGATCGTTGATACTCATGTTCTTTGGTTCTGCAGATACACACTCCACTCTTGCTGTTTGGAACTGTTTTGTAGTTTTTATTCAACTGATATTTTGCTCTTTTGAACTTTTGGGACTATTGTACTTGTAGAAGATTATAAGCAACTATTTATTTTCTATTTAGTACTTATGAAAACTTGTGTAAGATATATTTTGGTACTTTTGGTACTCTATATTCTTTTCAAATAACTTTTCTTTTTTATGTTTGGACCACATGGAACATTTTATACTTCTGGTGTGCATAAACTATTGTTGTTTGTTGCTCTTTGGTTCTTTTGATAGTTTTGGTAAATGTTTATTCAATTTGTTGTTTACAACATTTTGGTACTTTTTGATCTACTAGCATTTAGCTATTTGGTGCTTTTTAATATTTTGAAACTTTTGGTACATATGATATTTCAAGTGTTTTCAAAACTATTGTTTTGTACTTTGAGACTTGCAGTAATTTTTGCACGATTGTTATTTTATCTATGGTACTTTGGTATTTTAAAAAGCTTATAAACAACTATTCAATGTGCAATGTACAACATCAAGAAAATAATGTTTGACTGCATTTTGACATTTTTTGAAACCTAAGACTACCAAAGTTTGATATTATTGGTACTTGTTGGTACATTTGGTTTGTTTTTTTGTCTTAAGATTAAAACCTGGAAGTCATTTGCCACTGATTCGTACCAATGAAACAATATTTGTATTGAACGTTTGTAGTGAAGCAATATTTGTATTGAATGTCTGAATATTTGTATTGAATGTTTGTATAAGTACTATTGGAACTTATCGTGTAACAATTCTGATACAACAGACTACCAAAATAGGTTATTTAATACATTGTGTCTCATTTTCATTGTAAAATCATCCAAATTGGTCTACTGAGATTTATAGTACATACCATTTTTATTTTAGAATCTATAGCCTTTGATTCTTATTTTTTTAAATGTTGTCGTATTTGCAATTTGCACACGACTCAATTCAGTCTCTTTGGTACTGCTTTAGTGTTGGTACACCAATTGGTAGTATTACTCCAGTAGTTGGATACTAATTTTACAAATTTTGAACTATTTTGATACTATTTTTGTGTTGGTAAAACTCTTGAACTTATCGTGTACCAATTTTGATCCTCTTGATTACCAAATTAGGTTCTTTTATAGTAAGTGTCTCATTTATTTTAAGATCTACCAAGTAGGTAATATTTAGACTTCTCGTGACCATATTTTACGCTAAAACTATAAATTTAGGTATTTCTTTCTTTATATTTATTTGTGTTCGCAGCTCGCATACAATCTTTTGTGGTCTTTTTGGTACTATTTTAGTGTTGTTTACCAATTGGTGGAATCTAACTCTAGTTACTACCAATTTTACAAGATTTGTTTATTTTTGTAATGTTTACGTGCCTGAAACTTTTGAGTACCAAATATTGGTACTATTTGACCTATCGTGTAACAAATTTGATCTTCCAGACTACCATTTAAGGTTCTTGTACTTTCTGCATGTTTAGTACTTTGGTGCTATAAGATGCTTTGGTACTTTGGTACTACTTGTATGCTTTGGTGCTACCTACAAGTACTTTCTACCGTTTGGTACTACCTATGTGTGATACTTTGGTACTACTTGTATATGATGCTTTGGTACTACACTACAAGAGGACGGACGATTACCAACGCTTTTTTTGAGCATTTCTTTGAAAGGGAGTTTCTAAAATGAGTCATGGGGGGAGCAAAATGCTTGAGCCTTGGGTCCAGTGTCTGGCCTCGGTATAAGCCTAGCAAATTTGAACTTGTTTTTGACACATTTATAGAGAGGAATATAGACAAATTCATTAAGGGCCTCGGAACATACATCGGAATACTGAAGCTACTTTGAGGGGTATACCAAGGCTGATGTTGGTATAAGCCTACCAAATTTGGACTTGTGTTTTTGACATTTATAGAGAGGGTTATAAAGAGGGTCTAGGTGGCCAGAGGCATTCCAGGACACTCTGCTAACCGAGGGTAATACTGAGACTGATGAAAAAAAGGCCCCTTGGTATAAACCACGGTATAAAATAGAATGTAAATGGATCTCAGTTTTGGAATTTGTTACCTATCAGCACATTGAATTCCATTTTCTATAAACATTGGTTGCCATATGCACAAGTGAATAAAGAAATTTATGTATCACAAAAAAATGATGATCACAAATTGTTTACTCACATGCATCGACTTCCTGTTCGATGTCAGCTAGTCATAATAAAATGTAATTGCATCTGTGAACAATATGATTAAAATTACAATGAGTTGAAATACATCGTATTGTCTCACTTATTCATTTGGTGGTTCATCATTATCATTTTCCACATCATCATGCGACAAATCCGCGAAACCAAATGAGTCTATCTCTAATTCTACACAAATATCTCCTATAGCTTCATCATTAATAAGCTGATGGCGACGGTGATAACGAGTGAGATTGAGAAGGTGTGTTATGTTTCTTGTGTCATCGATCCATCCGATGATGATGCATCACACTCAACGCCATCATTAGCTTGGAAAGCTTGCACATGAACATCCTCTGAAAATGTGTGATCATCAAATCCGTCATCACGATCTTGCTCATGAGGTGCATCAGCTGGCAACGCCATGTCCTCCACGACATCTCTATCTTCAAAAATTCTTTTTCTTCGAGGAGTGACTTGAATCACATACCACCATCTAGGATCTGAATGATCGGGGTGAAAGACCACCTGTAATTGATCAATGTTACCATAAGCATTGAGTTGTAGTTAGTATCCATAGCTATGTTACAATTTCTTGGGTATTACTGTACACAATATACACTTTTTGCAATACACTGAAAATTGATTGATTGACAACAAAAGAGCATAGACATGTTGAAGACATAGAAGAAATGTACCTACTCACATTGTTGAGAAAAAACAAATGTATCGCTTTGATCTGTTCAAAGCTTGGTAGAGTCAATGGCAAAATAACCACTCTCATCTTTCTTGAAAGTTGCATTGGGACCAAAGCAAATAACTTTGAACCATTTGACATCAAATATGAAAAAGCTGAATTGTCTAAATCCAACTTCGAGGATGCCATTGACTGTCTCATAGTAATCAAGTAGAAAAGAGAATAAATTGTTGTCCGTAAGGGCTTGCTTGACTCTCTTGGGTAAAATCTGCCATGACTCCACAATCATACATATTTCTATTTTTGTCAATGCATTCCGTATAAAAGTGTCGGCCATGCATCCACAATGCATTGTGTCTTTTGTACTGAACAAAATGGAACTAAATTTGTTAGAGATACAACAAACATGTACAAAATTGCACGTACAAAAGTTTCAATTAGCATGTAAATGATGATCATCATAGCTTACGTGTAAATCGCACCCCCTTGTATATTCTCGCTCTCTCTTTGTTACTTCCTGGTTCTTTGCCGAGGCTTCTCTAAGGGCCTCACATAGCCAATCAACCGTCATGTCCTTGGGCTGAAGGGCAAGGTCAGGTGGATATGGTTGTCTATCCTGAAAGTGGCTCGAGCGGTTTGTCTACAAGCCTTGGCCTCTTCGTATAGCAAAATCCACTTTGTATTTTCTCAATATCAAGAATGCAAAACCTATTTACCTTCTCCTTGAAGGACTCACTCATTCTCATGATCACTCCTTTTCCTTGAGGAACCTCCCCAACAACACGCTCATCATCCTTCTTATCACAAAGACGAGGAATAGATGGATCGCTATGAGTAAGGAACTCCATGATGTAAACCATGGAATCTTGCACTAGCCATCCTTCCGCCATGCTGCCCTTAGCCTTGCTCTTTGTCTTATGAAGCCTTTCAATGTTTTCATGGAATGTTCCAAGAAAAATATCCAACGACTATGGACAATGCTTGAATTAAAAAAATGGATCAATGTTAGTGAGATAACATGGGGATCACCACAATAGCAATAGTCTAGGATGGACTAAAAATGACGCAAGTATATGAGAACATGGGAATTAGTGAGAGAACATGGAAATTACCACAATAGCAATAGTCTAGGATGGACTAAGAATGATGCAAGTACATGATGTACCTGCAATGGCCACTTCATCTACCAAATGCATGATGAGATGCATTTGAATGGTGAGAATGGATGTGGGAAAGTGCTTCTTGATCAAACATACTACCTCGATGGAGCTTTGTCTTGCTGCCTCAATGGATGCCAGCGGTATCTCCTTGGATGAAATGTATCTTTATAAGAAAGAGAAACAACAATGACATACGCATTAGTAAGATCATCATTTTGAATCATCCCAAGAAAAAATGATGTGAGTCACATTCACCATACATCACCAAACCATTGATTTTGTAGATTGCACTCCTTAACTCCTCTGTCAAAAACCCTCTTAACACCAAGATCTTTTATAGAAAGACAATTACATACACACCAGAATGGTGTAGCTAAGAGGAAAAACATAACCCTCATGGAAGTAGCAAGATGCATGATGGCCTATTCGAAGGCATCGAGATCTTTATGGGCTAAAGCAGTAGCTTGCACCACTAGTAGTTGGGCTTCACCAGGGCAGTATTCGGATCAAAGCAAATAGCTGGTAAAATATCGTCCCATTTGGTGGGGACTCCCATCAAATATTTCAACTCCCAGACATAATGTGCGACTGCACAGACTGTTGGATCCGAACAGGTGAGGAATTGTTGTGAAAACTAAATGAGAGCCCTTCGAGCATCTACGTCCATTTTCCACCCGTATTCTAATTCGATTTTCAGCCAATTCATGGTATGGATGGTGATCTGATTTAAGGGGGTGCCACACTCCGCTCATTTAGATCGACGCAGGTAGGGGAGGTAGTGGGCATTGACCCACAATTGTCTTGGACTGGTAATATATGTCCTGATGGCCGTAGGGTCACGTTTGAATAGTCGTTTCCGCCATGCTAGCTGATCTCCTAAGGTAGGAATATATGTCAGCTCATTTTTCTTGATCTCCTTTATTGATACAGATAATTGCCAACCACCGCGAGAACTTCCATGGGGGAACTATGCCAGATATGTATTGATTTCGTCGTCGATTGAGGCTGGCTTCCTGAACATGCGGCTGGCAGAGATCGATCTTGAGTCCTATGATGGTGCTTGGCTCATGTCTGGGCCTATATCTTGCCTTTGAGTGTCAACTCCTATATCTTGGGGCCCCTGATCCTGTGTGCCCAAGCCTTGATCTGGACTACCCACTCCTGCTGATTGAATTCCTCTTTCTTGGCTGGAGCTTGTCTGTGCAACGTCGAAGATAGGTGGCACTGAAATTGCCATCGGGACGGATTGAGATTTCTACTCCATAAACTTTTGGCAGGCCTTGAGGGCTTGCTTTGTCTGAGCTAGCTCCTGATTGGCACTTGTGTTGTGCTTATCAAACTCTGTCTGATAGTTGTTTAAGGTTTGGCTGTAAACTTGCACCTAATGCTGAAATAAATTCATTTGAGCTTGTGGCAGCAGCCTTGTATCAGGTACCAGTTGAGTTAGCCAGGCGGTCTTCTCATTTTGTAATGCTTGCACCTCCACTCCCAAACGTGTATTTTCTATTTTGTAGATCTGAGGTTGCGCCTAGAGGGGGGCAAGCCTTTGTGATGCTTCAGATTGAATCTCTTAGACTTTTGTTGAAGCATCTATTACTGTCTTGATGAGTCTTTGGATATATTGATTAATGTCATCTTCTTTTTGCTGTAGCTTCAGGATCTCCTTTTGTCCATCTAGCTCATGTTGTTGAGCTATCATCAATTCTTCCTGCAGCTTCATGGTTTCTGCTTGCAACCAGGTGTTGTTGTTTGTTGATTGTAGTACTCAGCTGTCCAGTGATATCCTGGCCATTACCACGTCTTGGATGAATGTTACCAAGGCATAGTAGGCCATCGTGAGGTCCGTGAGAGTAGCTGGTAGAATAGCACTTGCTGGGGCTATCTGATTTGTAGTCCGGATGGCCTATACGCCAGTGTTGTCATCTTCAATCCGTAATTCTAGCAGCGCCATATCCTCTGGTGCTATGGGATCAGCACAGAGGGTGAAGGCATAAAAGTTTTCTGTACAAATGCGTCATCGGACAACGATTGTAGACAAGAGTTGGTCACCCTCGACAACTTTACTGGAGAAGTAGGGACTGTGAGAGGAGCGAAAGTGGCAATGGGGTTAAGAACAGATTGTTCAAACGACGGACGAGAGAAACAGAGGGAACTTGGAGAGTGGTTTGGAGGATGGATGGAGATGTAGGAGAGGTAGGAGGTGTGAAGTTGATTTGGTTGAGCCATGCTAGGGTGCCAGTGGACAATTGGGAATCAAGAGGGTTGACGGCGGCAGGTGGAGTAGAAACAGTAGTGGTGGAAGTAGCAAGGAAAATGGAGGAAGTGATGGTAATGGAAGCTGGAGTTAAAATGGGAATGACGAGGGAAGGTGTGGAAGATGTGAGAACAGAGAAGTTGTAGGAACAATAAGAGGAGGAACAGTTGTGATAGTAGAAGCGGATGGTTGAGCAGAAGAAGAAGTTGTGGTGGCAAAAGCAGGGGTGGTTAGTTGTGGAGGTGCAGTGTGTCGTCTAGTGGTAGGGGGAGTAGATGAGGAGGGGGCGGCGCCACACATGTGTTTGCTAGCCGTTGTGTCAGTTTTTGTAAGTTGATGGGAGGTGGAGGCATCAGAAGGTGGGTACAATGAAGTGTGTGGGACGGAGGTGGACAAAACAGAGGATCAGTTAAACCCTCAAGAAGTGCACAGGCAAAGTTACACAGTAGGAGACTTGATGTGATGCGGTTGCGCATGTTAGGTTTGATGGCAATGAAAAGCTCGTGGAGCAGGAAGGTATGCCAGTCGTATGTCCTTACCGAGAGGGGCTCAAAAATTTTGTAAAATATTTCACGATCTGGCTTAGCAGCTTGAATTATATGCGATCCTTGTGGAATGTCAAAACAACTAGAAAGTTGTTCAACAAGTAGGTAGCTGTTTGGATTACAAGATCGTTGATAGTCTCTATCAAGTACCCGTTGTTAGTCTGAACGGAGATCTCAGGAGCAGTCATGGTTATGAATGGCTTGATGAGGTTTTTGGTCTGGCGATGGGAGATGGGTTGGAGATCGTCGAACACCATGCTGATGGTGACCATGGAATTAGCGTTTATTCGTATCTTATATGTGTGATACCATGGTACAAAATGTGGAAACGTGACTTAGGCATGTCCCACCTTGTGTAGGCATGGAGAACTAGCCCCATGTTGATGTCAGAGGAGAATAGCACTGGGAAAAATCCCATTGCTTGAAGAAGAGGGCCAACAGTATGAAGCCAAGGTAGGATCAAGGAAGTAGATGGCAAGGGCCAAATCAGGGTGGCAGAGGGCACTTCGTGGGTTATGACCTGCTTGGTGCCAGTTTCGTTAGAGGAGGGGGAAGAAGTCATGATGTTAGATGATAACAAGTGCATTCATGACAGTGATGGAAAAAAAAAACAGGCACTAAAAAAAAAAAAAGACGCCAAAACAACTAAAAGACTCAAAAATTAAAAAAAGGTTGAAATTGTGAGGACAAAAGTGATAATGGTGGTACCGAACATGGATCTGATAGGTGTGAGTGTAGATGAAGACTTGTGAGAAGTTTTGTCGCAATTAGATAAATTGAAAATTTTGAACAAAAATTCGACAGAGCTTCATTGGATGAAGTGAGAAATAACTCGAATTTTGCCCTTATATAGCGGAAATTAGAGTGCATATTAGGTTAAATGCACTTTCTCTAATTCAGTTTCAACCAAATTTTTGTAGAGACCTTCTTCACACAATTCTAAGACCTCAGAGAAGTTTGCAAAAGTTCAGAAGGTGATTTGATTGCCCTGCGAAGGTTCTGCAAGGGTTTAGACTATCTACGAGGGTTCATGATCTCTCTCACAACTTGCTCCAGATGTTAGATTTTCAAGATCAAACCCTATAGGTAGGCTATTCTCACTGCTCTGATTCCATTTATGCCCTCTACAAAGGTTGGTTTACTAATCTTGATGCTCTACGAACGTTCCCAAAATTGTGTCTTTATGAACTCTTGCAAACACTCCAATTTGATGTTTTCTCCATCGATAACTCTCGCAGAGATTTTCATAGATGCATTTAAGTCAGATCTAGTGACTGTCAAAGTTTCAAGAGCTAACTCCCAAGGGATCTCAAAAAATCATGAAAAAAGTGCTCTTTTTGAGGGTTTTTTGACGAGATCTTGAGATTATCTATTCCTTAACTCTTGTAAATGAGTATTCCATTGCATCCAAATTAGATCTGACTATAGGTAGTTTTCTAGAAGTTTGGATTGATAATTGGTAGTTGATTTATTAGTTTAAGTGAATTTTGTCTGATGCAATCTGATGATCTGCTTTTCGGTTGATCCTATCTAGATCTAGATCTCACTTGGATCTTATTGGATGGTGTCGGATGTTGTCAGATCTATTCAAATCTTGCTAGATCTTGACGGATTTGGCTTGATCTGACTAGATTTCTCTAGATCTACCTGTGATGACCTTGAAAATGGACTTTTTGTGACTTGTCATCACCAACCTTGACTAGTTTTACTATGGTTTTCACTATGGTGGCCAATACTTGTGCAACTGGCTACCATTGATGGGCATGTTGAATGGTGTCCCACCTAATTTCTCAAGGTTCACAGCTCCATGGTTGAGGATCTCCTTTACTCGAAATAGGCCTTCGCCTGTGAACTTCAACTTTCCCTTTATCACCTTGGTTTTATACATGAGGACCAGATCTCCAGATCGAAGATCTTTCTTGGGCAACCGTCGATCACGCCATGCTTTGCATTGTTCTTTCTTAGATGCCAATGCATGCACAGCTAGCAAGCATGTCTCACAAAGTTTATGTAGTGCTTCATGGCATAATTGTAGAGATTTGGATTCAACAAGACATTGCATTGTAGCGATTCTCAATGAGAGTACCAAAAACTCCACTGGCATTACTGCATCCTGACCATAAACCAACTGAAATGGCATGCGATCAATGCTTTCCTTGTAAGTTGTTCTGAATGTCCACAGAGCAGTGTGTAACTTGTGCTCCCAATTAGATCTACTAGCTTCCACTATTCTCATGAGTACGCTACACGAGATCTTATTGGATGATTCGAACAACATCAATTTCTTTTCTAATATTCGTTTTCCATAGGCAATGGTGCCACTGTAGGGTGTGTAGAATAGTCGGTGAGCAGCCCTTCCGTCTATCAAAGAGGGTTGGAACACTTGGATAGGATCCTAATCTAGCTTAGATGCTACTTTTAGTTGATCTTTATTTTTTACACTAACACTACCAACTTTAATACTACCCCCACTTACTCTACTCCACTAAACTAGCATTCAACATGATTTGTAGTGAAAAAGAGAGGGAGAGAGAGAGAGAGAGTTAGATGGATAGAAGGAGCATAGAAGATAGGGGAATAGAGAGAGAGAGAGAGAGAGAGAGAGAGAGAGAGAGAGAGAGAGAGAGAGAGAGAGAGAGAGAGAGAGAGAGAGAGAGAGAGAGAGAGAGAGAGAGAGAGAGAGAGAGAGAAGGGAGGTTAGCTCACTTGCTCATTGTACTTGCTAAGGGAGAAACATAAACTATTGAAACCAAAAAGCATGAACTTGAAAGCAAATGGATAACAACAATAGCAATAGCAAGCATTGAATAGTGGTAGAGTTTTCTCCTTCTCATTAAGCCTGTAAATATGGTACAAGAGGTGTCTTTTTATCAATGGGGAAGGCCCTTGCCCCAAAATCCTATTGGCTACTTCTAAAAATATGTACAATAATCTTGTCCGGACCCAACTTAATCCAAGGGTCTTAAAAAAGTACATTGGATTTTACATGATTCATGTGAGTCTCAAATTGGACCCAACTTGAAAAGTTTTTTTTCTAAGTTTACAAACTTGACATTGTGGCCTCAAGTTTTATCTCATTCACAAAAAGGCCCAAGTCCTTTATTCTATCTACAACTTGACTTGCGTGCTCATTGGGCCTTGGGCTTATACACGCAGGATGCCATGCCCTCGTAACACATTTTATTAGCCAATATTATTTATTTACAACATGTTGGGAATACCCCCAACATCTGTGAAGGTTACTTCTCAGTGGTGCGAGAGTTATTGATGTCTGCAAAAGTTCAAAACCACATTTTGGCTCATAGATTGATTAATCAATCAAACTAACTTTCGTAGGCTCTACTGTGTCCTTGTCTCAGTAGATAGAACTTCAGAAGTTTCTGCGAAGGTTAGTTCCCACAAAAATTTGAAATTTTGCTGTCTGCAAGGATTTTGCCTTAGATTTTGCTATTCTGGATCTTTGGAACCTTCACAAAGGGTCTTACTCTAAATGGTAACTCTCACAGACTTCTCTGTGTCTTGGTCTCAGTGAGATGGAACTTCAAAGAGCTCTGCAAAGGTTACTTAACAATATTTTTTAATTTTTTTTTCAATTTTTTTGGCTGTTTATTGGTTATTTTGGCAAAATAGCTGGGAACTAACTCTCGCAGAAAGTACAGTAGTTTTGCTGATGTGGCAAAAGGTACTGCCAAGTCTGCAACAATTAGTTTAGACAAATCTGAAAGTTATGGCCTCTAACCCATTTTTCCGCCAAAAACAGATTTGAACGTTTTTTGAAATTTTTGGAACTTTGAAAGGGATTGGGTGCTTGAAACTGATGCTCCCACCTAACAATCTCTCCCTACAGTATATTCAAAACAAAAAAAAACATGAAAAATGATAAATCTAACACTAAAGCACACTCATCTACCCATAAAAATCTGAGTTTTAGGTGAAAATGAAACGTAGGGGGGGGGGGAGAGAGAGAGAGAGAGAGAGAGAGAGAGAGAGAGAGAGAGAGAGAGAGAGAGAGAGAGAGAGAGAGAGAGAGAGAGAGAGAGAGAGAGAGAGAGAGAGAGAGAGTAAGAAAAGTTATGCAACGAGACGAGTGTGTGGCGCTCCCCGGCAACGGCGCCACTGTTGTGTCATCCTTGTAATATAGGGTCCGGACGTTGCGAGCGTCAACCCCACCTTCACCTACATTGTCCATGCCAAGAGAGTGACTATCATGCCGAAGGATTTGAACCTTGTGTCCAGACTACAAGATAGATATGAAAAATTTGCTGAGTACTATAAACATGTTCCGTCCTCTCCTCCAAAATAAGCTATAGAATAAGAAAAACGAAAGCAATCTCAGCCAGCCCGACTTGTATTTCCAGTTCAAAGAGAGGGAGTTTGGAAAAAGAGGAGGTCTCTTGACCCTCCTAATAAAGCTGAAGATTCTTCAAAGCCATCTCCTCCTTAAATTTTCTCTCCTCCTAGAAAGTAGTCTCCTTCTCCTCCTAAACAATTTTCACCTCCTAAATGTCAGTCTCTTTCTCCTCCTCCTAAAGATTTCTCTCCTAATAAATCTCCTAAATCTCAGTCTCCTAAATCTCTTAATCTCAATCTCCTAAATCTCAGTCACCTAAATCTCAATCTCCTCCTACATCCCCCTATATTAGGTCACCCCCTCGAGTATCAGGAGAAGAGTTAGATAATTTTGTAAATTTAAAGGTCTAATCGATTTTAAATGACAATTCATTACATGTTTTATTTGTATTACTTCTTGCACCCCCTGCACTTGCTTTTGTAGATTCTCCTACATATGTACAATATGACCAATTGATAAATACTTATCTTAAAGGTCTAGGTCATAGATACAATTTTAAGATGTCGAAGACTAATTTAGGTCTTTCCCTTAGTAAATTAGATTCAAGTGAATTAGAAAGTAGGAATAACATGTTAGGAGACAAAGTAGCAGGGGGTTCCATTCAACATTGGATTGAGTTTTTACAGACCCCATTTTTTATAGATGTCGCATTATTTTCCTTACAATTCATGGCTATCTTTGACTTCCCTGATTTTAAAAGTTTGTGTGCGGATATGCTTAAGTATGTTAGACTGGGACTCCGCTACTCATGCTCCCATACATAACCAAATAAGTGTAAGCTTTTTAGACTTTATTAAGATGATTTTTTCCATATGAATTTTGATTTTTATATGAATTCTCAAAAACATATTATTTTCTAATTATAGTGATCATTGGAGCTTATATGTGCTATCCTTATATGTTAATGATGAGGGTGTGTGTAATCCAATTTCTATAAAGATGAACTCTAATACACACACCCACAAAATAGAGAGGAGCCATTTCAAGAAAATTCTGCAACACTTTTCAGTACTAGGTGCAACAACCTATACAAAGTTCAAAATGGTTGATGCAGAGGTAAACAAAATTTTAATATTGGTTCGATGTGCGCTCTTATGTTTGTAGATTACCAAGAGCATATCGCGCGCACTGATCCAATATTCTGTCAATATTTTTCTTGATATCGGTTGTTGTCTTTGTAGATTTTAATATCATCTTGTGCGCATTGATCCGATATTGCATGAAGTTTAAATTTTGTTACTAACTTTCATATATATTTGAATATTGTCCAATAGGTTGATTATGTCAATTGTGGTTGGTATACGGTATTCAATGCCAAATATTTTTTCAATTGGCTTGCACAACAAGATAAGCTTCCGAATCTGCTGGAGGTAATCTATTAGTTAACAATAACATTCAGATATTCATAATTCCTATTAACTTATACTTGATTAATAACATGTACTTGTGTTTTTTGTTTTTTCAGTTCAAATGTCCGAAGGTCTCCCCAATGGAGATGATGTATTTTCGGCATGAGACAACAAAACGTGTGATTAAAAATTCATATCATGTTTCAATTGCAGAGTCTTCTCCACCGAAGTTACCTCCAACTGGACAAATGGATTTGGAGATCATAGAATACAATAACCCTCAACTTGTATAATGATACTCAAGTTGAGCGGTTCATATATTATCAATAAAGATGTGTACAGAAAATTATATAGCATACATTGTTCAAATTCTAAGGATCTTCAATTTCGATGGATGTTCCTATGTCTTTGTATTTTATATGCTCTTCCTGCCTTGCTCTTACCGGCACAAGAAAAATTGCTTGAGTTTATTTATCTTGTCAAACTGATTAACTAAGAAATATAAAAAATGAAAATTTTCATATGGCATAACTTACCTTTACACCATTCAATCGAAATTGATAATACTGAGGTAGATCGAATTGCAACATATCTAGTTCCAATTGAATGTGATTGAGACACCAATCAGCCTCAACCTCGACCATAGCAAGAATGTTATCATTTCTTTTCACTGTTATTTGAAGTTGCTCTTGATGGTTTATTGCAAAATCTTGATCAAGTGGCTTCCACTCATTTTTGCATTTTATCCATCTTCTATTATACAGCAGCAAAGTGAGCATTTGTTTTTCAATGTGATATCTAAATGTCATTGACGAGTTACATACTTTACACTCAACTTGCTGATTTTGTACTCGACGATTATTTCATCACTCAAATCCTTACAGATACCAACTTAATCTATTATTCTTTGAACCAGTGCTACATTTTAATATACTCTGAATATCCATATAAAGTCCAGATCAAAAAATTTCTAAAATTGCTGAATCTGGAGAAATCCATTCCTCACTTGAAAAATATGGTAGAGGATATGGCTCTAATCTACTCACTAGACAATTTCTAGTAGGAGTATAGGTGTGATCATAAAAAACAACTCCCGACTCTAAAAGGGATTTTGGATATCGACATCTATATTGCAAAATACTGATATCAGAATGTATGACATCAATTATTCCTGCAATCGATTGAACTGGTTGCCATTCAACGACATTTGATGGATACGAATCTGCAAAACCAACAAAAATATTGTGAGAAATAATTGATGTAAAGAATGTTGAATTTCACACGTGTGGACTGTCCACTACATGTACTTGTGATCTCCTAAGGTGTGTAGATGCACCAAGATCAAGACTAGATTGAGATTCAAAATCTATCTTTGAATCTATGGCAAAAACACACTTATACATGCATTCAATCACTTCCAAATCTCACTCACACGTGTGGGAAGTATTCAAAAAATAATCTAAGTAAAAACAAGCTGCTCTCCTCAGATAGAGAGAGAAAAAACATCATGAGCTCTCGGGTAGAGAGAGAAAACTAGAAATTCAATAACTCACAAAATCCATGAAATCACCAAATCAATTAGATCCAAAATGAGGAGTACAATGATACTAGTAGATCCACGAGCTACCACTATGCTTAACTATGATTGGACCATATTTTGTCGCCTCTTGAGCCTATTGGATCATTGATCCATGCACCTCTTAATTATATTGGACTATATTCAAGCACACCTCAATTTTTTATTGGACCTCACAAGGTTCCACCTCTAAATCCTATTGGACCTCTTGGAATTCATTAAACAAAAGCTTTACACTTGTCTACACTCTAATTGATACGTGCTTAGCCTCTTACTCTATTTTGGCTCAATAGTGGCATTACAAGTGGAAATGCATAATTTTCCATCTATGCCAAATTTATTCCTATCAACATCCTACACCTAGATGCTTGATGTAAAAAACATAAGACCCCTATATCTAACATAGATAATCTTTTTCAATTCTTCACACTCCTCCTAAAAAATTATCTATGAAGATTTGAGCATTGATCTTGATATAACTCCGAGATTAGATCTATGCTTGATGAAAGCACTTTTTCTCAAAGGCTTGGTGAGTAGATCGGCAATACAAGAGGATGAGTTGACATGCTCCAAATAGATTTCACCTCCAATAAGCTTTTCTCTCACAAAATGGTGTGCCACTTCTATGTGCTTGCTTCTTGCATGAAATATGGGATTATTGGCAAGAGCTTGGGCCAAGATGTTATCGCACTTGATCATTGGTAGATCATCCTCCTTGATGCACTTTAGCTCCATTAATAACCTCTTGATCCAAAGCACTTCTTTTGTAGTTGTAGTGAGTGCTTTGTACTCGGCCTCACATGAAGAGAGAGATATAGTATCTTGCTTTTTGGAAAGCCAAGATATAAGATTGCCTCCAAGATAGATAGTGTATGCACTAATAGACTTTCGATCCATCTTGTCACTTGCAAAGTCCGAATCCGAGTAGCCAATAATGGATAGATCTTCACTTTTATAGAGTAGACCATAATCACAAGATGAAGATACATATCTTAAAATCCTCTTGGCCATCTTCCAATGATGGATCTTAGGATCTTGCATAAATTGGCTCAATTTGTGCACACAAAAACTTAGATCAAGCCTAGTAATTGTAAGCCAAATCAAGGAGCCTACAAGACTCCTAAAAAGTGTGATGTCCTCAAAGGATCTTTCATCACCTTTATTAGGATATTTTACAATTTGCTCCATTGGAGTATCTATGCTCTTAGAATTTTCCATATGGAATTTTTTCAACATAGAGTGAGCATATCTAGATTGGCATATAAAGACATGATTTTCATAAAAATCAATTTCTAGGCCTAGGATGTAATGCATCTCTCCTAGATCTTGCATTTTAAACTCACATCCAAGTGCTAGCTTGGTTTCATCAACTAGCTTGATACAACTTCCACAAAGAATAATGTCATCAACATAAATTAGAAGAATGAAAATATTGCTATCAACAAACTTTAGATACATGGAAGGATCATAGTCACTAAGAGTAAATCCTAGTGAGATAAGAAAAGAGTTAAGTCTTGAATACCATGATCTTGGTGCTTGCTTGAGTCCATAAAGACTTTTGAAGAGCAAGCACACTTTGGACTCATCCTTGATGAATCCTTGAGGTTGTTCCATATAGATCTCCTCCTCAAGATAACCATTTAGAAAAGCATTGGATACATCTAATTGGAACATGTTCCACTTGAAAAAACAAGCAAGAGAAATAAGAATTCTTATTGTCACCATCTTTGCAACGGGTGCAAAGGTCTCCTCATAACCATGGATTTGAACAAATCCTTTGGCACATAATCTTGGTTTATGCTTGTTGATGGTGCCATCATGATTGAACTTGATCCGAAATACCCACTTTCAACCAATCACATGCTTGTTGGATGGAGGATCCACAAGCTCCCAAGTATTGTTGGTGATCAATGCATCATACTCTTGCTTCATGGCATCATACCACTCCTTGGTATTGAGTGCCTCTTGTACATTCTTTGGCTCTTCATGAGAGATATAAAAAACATAATTAGTGGAATCAAGATCCACTTGTTTGCCTTTGTCATCATATGAGAGCCTCTTAGGCTCGGATCTATCTCTCATGGATCTTCTTGGTGAGAAAATCCGAGGAGAGTCTTCTTCAAATCTCGACCCCATCACATCATGATTGTCTTCAAGGTCAATAATTGATGATGCATCCATAGATTTTTTTATCTCGGCCTCTTCAAAAGATGAGTGTTGATCTTCATGAAAGACAACATCTCTACTTTCAATAACTTGAGAAGTAGAGAGTATAAAGACTCTATAGGCCTTTTTGGTGGATGAGTATCCAACCATGATCCCTTTGCATGCACTAGGATCTTCCTTCTTCCTTGTTTCCAAGGGAATATGGACAAAGCATAAGCATCCAAAAACTCTAAGGTGATCAACCTTAGGCTTCTTCAAAAATAAGATTTCATATGGTGACTTTCTCCAAGAGCTATATGTGGGAGCCTATTGCAAAGATAATTTGCACAATTAATGGCTTCTCCCCAAAAATCTTTGGGCAAAGATGCCTCAATTCTCATAGATTTTGCACATTCACATAGAGATCTATTCTTTCTCTCGGCCACTCCATTTTGAGATGGAGAGTAGGCACAAGAAAACTCTCTTTTAATGCCTTCAAGCTCACAAAAATCTTGAAATTTATTGGAGATATATTCACCACCTCCATCACTTCTAAGAGCTTTAATCTTGAATGAGAATTGCTTCTCTACATAGGATTTGAAAATAAGGAAATGATCAAACACCATACATTTAGAAGCAAGAAGATATATCCAAGTGAATCTTGTGTAATCATCAATGAAAGTAACAAAACAAGTGGCTCCTCCCTTGCTTGTAGTTGATGAGAAATGCACATCCGAGTGGATTAACTCCAAAGGATGCTTGCTTTTGATATAAGATCTTGTAAATGGCTTTTTGTGAGATTTAGCAATAGCACAAGCCTCACAAGGCTTGATCTTCTTGGAGAGTGACTTTGGCAAGCCAATAGCTTTGGCTTCTTTGATCATAGAGAGCATGGATTTGTAGTTGGGATGTCCCAACCTCCTATGCCATAATTCCTCCATAGAGAGCTTGTTCACAAGAGCAACATTACAAGCATTCACATACTCATTTGGATCTAGTTTATAGATGCCACCAAATCTAGATCCTAATGCAAGTATCTCATCATTCTTCATGATAGTGCAAGTATCAACATTGAATTTTACATCAAGGCCATTATCAAGCAATTGGCCAACACTAATAAGATTCTTGGTAAGCTTAGGTACATAAAGAACTTTAGAGAGAGAAAGAACTTTAGAGGATGCAAGCTTCAAGGGAATGTTCCCTATGCTGACAATAGGACACTCAAAATCATTTGCAATGTATATGATTTCTTGACTCCATCATAAGGTGCAATAGAAGAGAAAGAGTCCTTGGAGCTACACATATGTGAAGAGGCTCCACTATCAATATACCATAGGCCGTCCTTCTTGAAAGGAGTAGATGAGAAACTAGAGACCATAAGAGATCCCTCTCCATCACTTGCAATAGTGTCTTCCTTCTCATTGGTAATGTTGGCTTGCTTGAGTTGATTCTTCTTCTTGAAGCAATTGGTGGCATAATGACCTTTCTTGCCACAATAAAAGCACTTGATCTTCTTCTTCTTGAGCTTGGATGATGAAGCATTAGAAGAATCATCTTCCTCCTCATCTTTGTCTTTGGATTTGACTTTGTCCTTGCTTGAGGATTGTTGATGTTGGTTCTTGCTCCTCCCTTTGTGCTTATCCTTGGCAAAGAGAGCTTTGCCATCATTATGAGTGAGAGAAAGCTTGTCCATCCTCAAGAGCTTGTACTCTTGTCTTGATTCTTCCGAAATTAGCACACTTTGGAGAGCCTCCAAACTTGGTAGCTCCTCCTTAATGGCATAGGATTGGAAAAGGTTATCAAATTCACTTCTCAATCCATTGAGAATGACTTGAACTAGCTCATTTTGATTGATGGAATCACCAATACAAGCAGGTTCTCTATGAATATCTTTTACTCTCAAAACATAACTAGATGCACTCTCATCACTCTTTTGGCTACTTTGAAAGATTTGATTCCTAAGAGTGAGAAGCCTAGAGGTATTCTTAGCCTCATAGATAGTCTTGAGACAATCCCAAGCTTCTTTGGCTGTTGTACAAGTACCTATCTCCCTCAATATCTCATTAGAGACATTCATCTTAATGTAGTGGAGAGCCATCCTAGCTCTCTTTTTGTATTTTTGAACCTCTTGAAGAACTTGTGGTTCTTCTTCAAGGCCAAGAACTATGTCCATCACGTCTTGAAGGATCAAGATGGACTCCATCCTCATTTTCCAAATTGAATAGTTTGAAGTGGTCAATCTTTCACTTGGTTCCAACAAGGATGAACCCATTGAAGACATTTGAAGTGAAGAAAACTCAAATGATGAACAATAAATGTTGCTACACACTCTCAATAGGATCCAATAATAGAGTACTATCTCCTCCTATGAGAGATCTTGCAACTATTTGTGAATTGATTCTTACTAGCTACACAAATCTCTCTAACACAAGATCTATTTCACATCAAATGATGGAGTATAGGCAAAGTTAGGATCAAACACTCTTAGCACGTGTGAAGTACTCTAAGAAACCAAATTTGACTCAAATACAATGATATTGCATGAAACAAAATGGCTAAGATCTCAAAACAGTGCCTAGATCACATGTAGATGAGATTGGCAAGCATACAACTGTGATTTTGGATCAACCAAGCAATCTCTTGACCAAACCAAATGTGTCCACCCAGGTCTAGGTGCCCTACCTAACCCTCTTCAAAAGCTTATAACTTTTGATTGGCACAACCAAATGGAATGAAACTGATTGCATCAGAAACTAGACAAAAATAGCTTCAAAAGAAGTTATCAAACAAGATAAATGGATCAAACATGAGAGAGAACTTCCAAACTGAAATTGGATGTTCCTCACACGTGTCTGAGCACCTGATTCTGTACAGTATCAGGTTAGACCCAATCAATGTCCTTTTGATTCCTTTTGATCCAAGATTGAACAAGATAGTTAGGAAAATGGGCCTTGACAACTTCTAGCTCAAGATTGATGAAAAAATTTTCACTTAGATGGATCAAAATGCATGGTAACCTTAGGTAGGCTCTGATACCATGTTGAATTTTACATGTGTGGACTGTCCACTACATATACTTGTGATCTCCTAAGGTGTGTAGATGCACCAAGATCAAGACTAGATTGAGATTCAAAATCTATCTTTGAATCTATGGCAAAAACACACTACTACATGCATTCAATCACTTCCAACTCTCACTCCCACGTGTGGGAAGTATTCAAAAAATAATCTAAGTAAAAACAAGCTGCTCTCCTCGGGTAGAGAGAGAAAAAGCATCATGAGCTCTCGGGTAGAGAGAGAAAGCTACAAATCCAATAACTCACAAAATCCATGAAATCACCAAATCAATTAGATCCAAAATGAGGAGTACAATGATACTAGTAGATCCACGAGCTACCACTATGCTTAACTATGATTGGACCATATTTTGTCACCACTTGATCCTATTGGATCATTGATCCATGCACCTCTTAATTCTATTGGACTATATTCAAGCACACCTCAATTTCCTATTGGACCTCACAAGGTTCCACCTCTAAATCCTATTGGACCTCTTGGAATTCATTAAACAAAAGCTTTACACTTGTCTACACTCTAATTGGCACATGTTTAGCCTCTTATTCTATTTTGGCTCAATAGTGGCATTACAAGTGGAAATGCATAATTTGCCATCTATGCCAAATTTATTCCTATCAACATCCTACACCTAGATGCTTGATGTAAAAAACATAAGACCCCTATATCTAACATAGATAATTTTTTTCAATTCTTCACAAAGAAAACCATGCTTTTAGCCAAGCCATGAATGTTGGCCAATCATTTCTTCAAAAGGTTATGCACAACAAATTTTTAACTTTGTTGCAATTCTGTTCTTCGGAGATATCCTAGTCCGTCTACAGTAGTACTCATCAACCGCACACATAATTCAATATCTTGTTGCTTGATGTTTGACAATAAATTCATTGATGATTGTTATGGATAATATACATTCACGGCATGAAGCTTTGCGCCATTGACTTCAATGCATGGATTACCATGAGAATCAATAACTTTAACTTTCAATATATATATCTTGTGCCCATGTTGTTCCTCAAAAAATTCTATTTTTGTAGGTGGCCCATGTTTGATAACCAATGTCATGATCAAAGAGATCTTTGGATTTGAGAGAGAAAATGCCATATAATAAGTACTAGATCATGATGGAACATATGAAGTGTGAAAGTACTGTACTTTAGAACCATAAATGGATCTACAAAAGATCCACAAGAGTGATTGGATGCTTGCTTAATAATCTATCAAAAAACTAGACACAAAAAAGTTGATTTAGATTGGCAATTTGACAAACAACAAGCATTAACAATCAAAAGAATTGATAAACATTGAAATCCGAGCCCACACGTGTGTACTACAGGCTGTAGTACGGCCTTAAACCTGAGAAACAAGTAGAAAATGATTTGGTTTCATTTGGATCACAAAAACTCAATGTACATAGTGAACTAGCTTGAGATTGCCAATGAGCTCCAAAAATTTTCTATCTTCTCACTATGGAGAGAGGGAATACATAGCAAATTCGACTTCCTTCTTGAAGTTAGGTGGATTTCCAGCATGTAATAAGGAAGTTAACTCACTCTCCTTGACCTAAAATGAAACCCTAGTCTATTTCCTAGAGTTATGCTTGGTAGGTAGCTAGTTGGTCAAATTTTCACCTTAAACTTAGGTGTAGGTCCTATAAAGTAGGGATGACCACCAAATAGACATGACCAACTCTCTTGACTTGACCTAACCTACATTAGGATGGGTTTCCCATGTGGCATCATGGCCTCACATGTGTGGGACCCACTTGTGTACACAATTTACACTATTCTACATGGTTTTTGATCAAGCTAGATTTGCCAATTTTTGGCAATTCTTCACACTCCTCCTCAAATTTAGCTTGATCTATTTACAACTCTCTTGATAGATCAATGAAAGCTTTTAGAAGTGTCTAAAAAATCCAGCTACAAACAAGGAACTTTTGAGACTCCAATAGAGAATGATGTCCATGAAGGATCTTTCACCACCTCTTAGAGGATCCCTTACAAGATGTTCCATAAATGTGTCTATATACATGTAGCACACTTCAAAACACATCATGCCAAGCCATGGATTCCAAGGCATTTTGTGCACTTGAAGATACATCAATTAAAATATTAAGTGCATAAATAATGTTGCCAAAGACAACTTGCCTTGCTTGATCCATATGATTAAGCCTTGATGGCTCTATCTTGATACTCAACATTCTTCTTGGAGTCCTCGGGTCTTGAGCTTGATCCTCCACTTGACTTGACTCCAAAACATCAATGAATTGAATAATGTGTTGATCCAAAGGTGCTTCTTCAAGTTTACAAATCTTCCACTCTTGAAAGATCACATTTCCACCATTGACAAATTCTTTGGTTGAAAACAAGTATATTCTACAATCTCTACTTGAAGAGCAAAACACTACCATTATTCCTATCATTGAAATAGGATAATCTTTGGTCCTTACATTGGAATGATCATGCACAAATCATGTGGACACAAAGATTTCCAAAGCAAATGATGTTTCATCTTTTATGACTCTATTCAAACCATTACAAAAATAGTTATCCAATGAAATTGCTTTATCAACAACAAATGTAGATTTCAAAGCATCCCATTTCATTGTCTTGTCATACAAAGTAATAAACACCATGGATCTTAAAGGTAAGAAACAAGTCACCTCATGTCTACTAATACTTTCCAAAAAGTATTCAAAGATAGTAGACTCTCCAATGCTCACCACCCTTGCAAGATGCACATTTGAATGGACAATTTGCATGCAATTAGATGACTCGGCCATTGTCATTGAGGACTCCCTTGGAACTCTCATGCTTTGAAGCTGATCCTCAAGATCTTCCTCCTTTTGATGCTCCTCCTCAATGCAAGCAAGATCACACTTTTCCAAGATCTCCTCTTGAGTGATCTCCTCCTTCGCCAAGCTCATTCTTTCAAAAGCAACACTAGCTTCCAACTTAAACAATCTTCCATGTTTAAATCCCTTTGCAATGCAAACATCATTATCCAAGATGAAGCAAACACCATGCTTAAAGTGGACATCCAAACCACTCTCTAAGAGTAGACCAACACTAAGCATATTCTTGGTGATTGATGGTACATAAAGGACATTTTCTAGATCCATGCATTTTGAGGATTCTAGATACAAAGAGATGGTGCCAACACCATCTATCCTACACTCTTCATCATTTGCAGTAAAGACAAACTTTTTAGCATCATTGAATGAGTGTAAGGTTGAGAAAAAGTCCTTTTCACAAGACATGTGGGAGCTAGCCCCACTGTCGATCCACCAATTGTCTCTTGAATTGCTATTGCTTGTTGGTGAGGATGTAGATGCCATCAAGAATACATCTACTTCATCCTCCTCTTCCTCCTTTGCAAGGTTTCCTTGTTTGTCCTCCTCCACTTGTGCTCTTAGCCTCTTGTAGCATTTAGATGCATAATGCCCCTTCTTTCCACAAAAGAAGCATTTTTGCTTTGACTTGTCCTTTGAGCTTGATGCATCATCCTCTTCTTTGGCCTCCTTTGGATGCTTCTTCTTTCCATTGGTATTCTTTTTGCCCTTGAATGAGAAATTGGCTTTCTCATCACCATCCTGCAAATACAAGGAACTCATCCTAGATTTTGCATGGAGCATCCTACACTCTTCAGCCACTAATACACTGTGAAGTTTTTCTATAGTTGGCAAAGTGTCTTGGATGGCAAAACTTTGGACCAAATTTGCAAAGTCATCTCCTAGACCATTAAGGACAATTTGTACAAGCTCTCCATCATGAATCTTCTCTCCAATGGAAGCCAACTCCCTATTTAGAGACTTGATTCTGAGTACATAATCCTGTGCACGCTCCTCACTTCTCCTCATGCTTTGCAAAATTTGATTTCTAAGCATAAGAACTCTAGAAGTGTTGCTAGACTCATAGATTGATTCTTCTCTCAACAAATCATTGCTCACATTCATCTTCACACAATGAAGTGCAAGCCTAGATCTCTTCTTGTATCTAGCTAACTCCTGTGCACCTAGAGGTTCATCTTCATCTTCAGAGGTGCCCACACATGTGGACAGTACGGATTTGGAACCCTACCAAGTTTGGGATCAAATCTCCTCACCAAAATCAAGATTCTAGCTTGCCCTCTCAATACTAGCTTTTAGCACCAAAACTTGCTAAAAATGGATTTGCAGTAGATCAATGGCTTATGTTCTTGTACTTGGCTCTGATACCATGTGAAAGTACTGTACTTTAGGACCATAAATGGATCTACAAAAGATCCACAAGAGTGATTGGATGCTTGCTTAACAATCTATCAAAAAACTAGACACAAAAAAGTTGATTTAGATTGGCAATTTGACAAACAACAAGCATTAACAATCAAAAGCATTGATAAACATTGAAATCCTAGCCCACACGTGTGTAATACAGGCTGTAGTACGGCCTTAAACCTGAGAAACAAGTAAAAATTGATTTGGTTTCATTTGGATCACAAAAACTCAATGTACATAGTGAACTAGCTTGAGATTGCCAATGAGCTCCAAAAATTTTCTATCTTCTCACTATGGAGAGAGGGAATACATAGCAAATTCGACTTCCTTCTTGAAGTTAGGTGGATTTCCAGCATGTAATAAGGAAGTTAACTCACTCTCCTTGACCTAAAATGAAACCCTAGTCTATTTCCTAGAGTTATGCTTGGTAGGTAGCTAGTTGGTCATATTTTCACCTTAAACTTAGGTGTAGGTCCTATAAAGTAGGGATGACCACCAAATAGACATGACCAACTCTCTTGACTTGACCTAACCTACATTAGGATGGGTTTCCCATGTGGCATCATGGCCTCACATGTGTGGGACCCACTTGTGTACACAATTTACACTATTCTACATGGTTTTTGATCAAGCTAGATTTGCCAATTTTTGGCAATTCTTCACATGAAGGATTATAAAACGACCCCCAAATAGACTGGCAATTTAAGGAAATTTTAACGGAAGTCGGTCTATACCACAATTACAGCTCAAGCTCCATTGGGTATGGAGTCGAAAATAAGGCCGTTCATGACCATCGACACTTTCAATGGCCATCGGCTAGGCGAGTTTCAACCGGTCTACCGACAATTTTCAGATAGCCTACGGAACTCTGAAATGGACAAGAGATCATGCGTGTAAGCTCTGGCTTTTGAGATGTCGATAGGACATACATTTTAGAAAGGGGCCCTCAAATTAGCAGTAAATGGGACTAGGGGATTTTCCACCAAATGGTGATCACAGGTAGACACTATGTATGGGCAAATAGCACAAACTAGTAGGTTTTCCATTCCACACAAACATTGAACAAGGTGCTCGTAGAACGGAGAAAGGATTAGAATCAAAACTAAAGGCTGAAGTAGGCCAATTGAATCATCTTCATCCTTTCACACAGATCTAGGGAAGGGAAATGACCACAAGCAGGGACTTTGGTTCCTCAGTATTCAAGGGACTGTATATACTTCATTTCGGCAACCAATCCATAGTTGATCAAACTCATCCATAAGATAAATCAAAAGAATAAGACAAGTCCAAGCTTCATGGTAGCACGTTTAATCCAACAAGCCAGTCGAGCTCCATACCAAAGCTGGACTTCAAAAAAACATAGTTCCATTACTGACACACCCAATAGAGGGTCAAAGGCTTGGCCCAGTAACCTAACAAAAACTCCAACCCTTCAGGCTAATCTGGCAACCAAGCCTTGCATTGTGATGCCGTCATGCCCTATCTACAATGAGGAGTGAGTCACAGCAGGTTGAGATCTTTTTTAAAAAAACCAGCTAAGAGCTAACTGCATCATAGCAGTTACGTAGAAGACCAGGATCTAAAAATCAGCAAGATGTATTCTGGAGATCAATGTCTAGACAATAAAACTCGGGGATCAAATGGTAATGAGTGACTGAAAACTCATATTTGTAGGAGTTTAGACCTCTCACAAAGTTGAAAGGCTCAAGACTCACACTTTCAAGCATTCATCAGGTAGATTTGAAGGGGCATATGGCTCACTCTGTATAGATTCACAGAGTTGGTTGGCTAATGAAACACAAATCAGTGATGCACAGGCTGTAAAATTCCCTCCCTATACAGGGACTTCAAGAAAGTTGAAATGGCTCCACACTACAATGATTAATAGATTTCCAGGACAGCATAAATAAGGCAGCAATGCCTCAACCTGCATGATAAGTAATCATTACCAAATTCTCAAATCACAATGTTTAACTAAACAGTCTGTTATAAAGCAAATTAAAAATCAATGATCCTCAGGTAATGCTAAGCAACAAGCCCACAGTCTTCCACAGATCAAAAGCCTGCAACCACAATATTAGATGACTTCCAAATCCTCACAACCTGCAACCAAGTGTTAGAGGCAGCAAGGGCATAAACTCACAATCCACAAACAATAATCCAGAGAATAAACATGATGCTTTGAATCAACCAACAATAACAATGAATGAAAAGTCGTTTGCAACAAAGACCAACAAAGAAGTTAGAGTGGAAGGCACCAAGCAAAGCAGCTTCTACTCCTTCCCTTTCTCTCCAAGCTTCTCCACACAAGTTCTCTCTTTCTCTCTCTCTCTCTTCAAGAAGATGAATGATGAGAATGGTAATGTTGTCCCACAACCCTCTCTATACGTAGGGGCTCAATGGGCTGGAGGTGCACCCCTTCAAGAAATGGGGCACCTCCTTATGACTTCTCAAAAATTGACTCTAAAAATAGGGCACTGGCCCAAATTCGTTTTTAACACCCAACTTGGCCTCAACTTGCAATTTCAAAGCCAAGTTGGGTCATGTTTAAGGTTTCAGTTTTTATGGGCTCACAGCCAAATTTTAATTACTAGAACTGTATTACGAAAATACTTGGCACCTCCTAGTCCCGACAAACCCGGAAACTAGGGGCATAGGCCGCATAAATGAAGTTTTAATACAACGTAAATTAGCAAATGAACAATTTTTAATAGCAATGCAACCGGCCATTATGGGCCATTTATGCGTCGTCTTTTAACAGTTCCACGTCAGCGTAGTAGCGTGCGTCGATGATTTTTCATCTAAAATAGCTTGAAAAAGGGGTTGTTTTCTCCACAAACAACATACACACGACAAAATTTGAACAATGAACCTATTCTAGGACATGAATGTTGGAAAATTATTTCTTTACAAAGGTTCAATTTTGTTGCATCAATATTAATTGCATTCTTGATATATATATTTGTTAGACGAGTTGCAATTTACAAGGTCATCGTAGTACTCATCTGCTAGGGAAGATGAGACTCGATAGATCAGACCGGTCAAACAACCGAATCAAAATGATCCTACTATTGTGCGAAGGCAGTGGTCGACTAATTCCCTTGGTGCATGCACTACAACAATGATAGGTAAGCACTAAAGTAAAATAGAGCCTAATTGTGCATTTGTTTGCAGAAGCGAAAGAGCAGACAATCAGACAAAGCAATAAGAATGTCAAACATAAAGATGTAGTAGCAAAGCATACAATCCTGACAAGAACTCTGAACTCTTTAAAAGACAGTGATTGATTCATATTAGTGTATAGAAATACACGTTAGTTTGATGCTATGAGCACAAGACAATAGTGGGCAAAACCGCGTGCTCAAGAAGCTAACTCTGTTCTGTAAAAGCTATGAGCTTATTATTGAAAAAAGAATTGATGCATGAAAGCACCTAGAGTGTATGTCTCATTAACTACTACTACTTAGACTACAATAGTCATCTATATACAATTTACATTTGTGTAGATGAGTGTACAAAGAAGATGGTGTGGAGTCGTTGTGCCATCTAGAGGAGATTGTGGCTGCTGCTGTCATTGTCCAAGTTGTTGCATAGTACAGGAAGTGAGCGTGAGAAGGCTTCGATTATTCGGAATCATGCTAGTCGTTGTTGTGGCTAGTTAAATTGGAGAGTCGATATGTTGGACAAGTCAGATTTTCCTAATATGTTGATTGAGTCGACAAGTCGGACTCCCCGATAAGTCGGCCTAGGTGTCCTTCCTCAATAAGTTGGCCAACTTGAAAAGTTGGGTGCCATTCTCTTGCATGTCCTCAATAATAGGATATTTTTGCAGACTGTGCGACAACGCATATAAAACTACAGCAATATGAATGGAACATGATTAACATGGGATTTAGGAGAGTAGAGGAGATAAATCCAACACCCTCCCTTAATCTAGATCTGTGAATGCCTTGATCTTTAGACTAAGCAATGCACAAAATTTGTTGTGTGCATTAATGCTCAATGCCTTGGTAAACACATATGCAATCATGTCCTCCGTCCAACAATATGTTATGCTTACTTCTCTGTCGATAATTTTACCCCTGACATAGTATTGAATCTCAATGTGATTACTCTGCGAGTGAAATCTAGGACTGGCCGATAAGGAAATGTCACTATGATTATGACTTGAGAAACAACAATGTACTCTGCTTCTATAGAGAAAAGAGCAATAGAGGTTTGCTTACGACTATTCCAAGAGATAGGACTGTCGTTGAGGAAGAATGTAAATCTTGATTAGGATTTATGAATATCTACATCGCCCCCTAGCTTGCATCTGAATATCCACTTAGTTGATGGAGATTGTTGTTGTCAGCTTCCCCATAGCAGATGCACTGGTCTGTGGTAGTTCGAATATATCTCGTGACTCTTATAAGAACCTTCCAATGGGTGATGCCAAAATGAGCCATGAATTGGTTGAGTGAGCTTACTGCAAAAGTGATATTAGGTCTTGTGCAAACCATTGCATACATGAGAGATCCAAGTATCGATTGATATTGATACTCTCTCATCTTCTCTTCTTCCTGCTTGGTCTTCTGGTTGGCTAAGTGCATCTTCGACGATAGTTGGTTTCTACATTAAAAGACAGGCAGACTCAGGAATATACCTTGTGGGCTATGTGCACACTCGGCTTGATCTTCTTGGAGGTGGCGTCGATTGATGATCCAATCCTTGGACTTGTTGTTGTTGAGTAACAACAACGTGTTTGTCTGACTCGCTATTGAGTAGTTGATCAACTATGGGCATGCTTGAGCCAGAGGCTCGAATTGTCGTGTCGATGACATGCATCAAAGATTTGCATGAAACTCTACCCTTGTCTTTGAGAACTGATCCTCGATAAAGGCTATATCCCTGCTAAATAAAATCTCCTAGGTATCAGGGTCGTACAGCTTGTAATTATTGTTAGAGGAAGTATATCTAATCAAGGTGGTCTTGAGACCTTGGAAGTCAAATTTCTTCCTTGTCTCATTAGAGGAGTTCTAAATCCCAAAAAGACCCTTTGTAAAGATTCTTTTTATATTTTTTCTCAAATCTTTCTTACACATGGACCAATCAAAACACTCAAATTTGAAATCTACGTAACGTAACTTTTTGAGTCCACATTTTGATTCCATACTAAAAATGGCATAACTTTTTAGTGGTAAGTCTAAATTTATCAAAGTTTGGTGCATTAGAAAGTGCTTGACAAGGGCTTTCCAATGATATGTTACATGGCATACTTCTAAGCTACGATTAAAAAGTTATGGCAAGTCAAAAGTATTAGTGTTATAATATTTTAATAATAAAAAATGCATCTTGCACGAATTCTTAAAGGGTCTTTTTGGAGCTCAAAACTCCTCTAATGCTATCGGAATCTGTGCATAGGCGATGCATCCGAACACTTGTAGGAGTTAGATTTTACAATTTTCACCTTGTAAATGTAATTAGTTTGATATCTATGTGGCTCCACATGTGTGAAATGTTAAGCATAAATTTTAGATCCATTGTATCAAGATTTTAATTGGGTCAAATGTCAAATCTCCTAAATTGTAGGAGTTATCTCCTAGATTGTAGGAATCTAGAAGGTCAACACTAGCCATTAATGATGATGTGGCAATTAAGTGGAATCTTAGCCAAAGTGGATATGGATATGCACTATGAGCTGTCTCACACATGCTGGATATGGCTTAGAGAGAGATTATGAAGATTTTGTATATCATCGAGATCCGATTTTGAGGTTAATGATGAGAAACATTGATTTGGGAGCAATTTTGGTGATTTCAACTCTCTATGCATGTTCTTTGTGAATGAATGCTTAGGATCTGATGAGTAAATATATTTTCTATTAGAAAGCCATACATCAGCTATAATTCACATGTGTGAAGGCTTATGATCAATATTCATGATTGTTCTTGCTTGGATATGTAGAAATTGTCAAGTAGAAGTTAGATTTGGATGCTGGTTTGAAGATAGATCAACATACCAAGCTGCCAATCAATTTTATTAATCTTTTGTAGATATATTTGACTCCTATTTTCTGATTTTTGACATGGTATCAGAGCCAAGTCTAAGAGCTTTGATAATGATCTAAATCTCTTCATTTTGTACAAAGCATTGGTGCTAAATTCAATTTGAAAGAGGGTGAGTCTAACCATATGTTTTCTTAAAGATTTGGAGTACAAATCAGTGTGTAAAGTTCAAGTGTACTTCCCAAACATGTGAGAGGCTGCTGCAGTTGTACTTTCACCATATCTATGTGATTTTTCATGTTTCTGCTTCATAGAAGATTGAGAGAGTGAAACTAGTCATTTGCTTTGTGAAAATTCATTCAACTCATTAGAGATTTGATGTGAAATGGTGTTAGATCATTGATAATCCTCTAAATCATTGAGAGTGAGTTTTGAGGCTTATGCACTTTTAGTCCTATAGAGAGACTATAACCATTCTAAACACCATAGGAAGGCATAAGCACTTCCAAGAGTCAAATCCAAATTTTTCAAGAGAACAGTGTGAGTAGAATTTTGTTTTTCAAGTCCTTTTGAGTTTAAGATCATTATAGATCTTACTTCTTGAGTTTTGTGAGATTCAAGTGAGTAGACTTGTGGCTAAATTCTAAGAAAGAGAGTAGGGAGAGCCTTTTTTAGTATTTTTGTTGTACTTGTGACTAGTTAAAATGGGTTCAATTGGAGCCTATCTTCTTGAAGCTAGTGAGAGGCTAAATTCATGCAGCTATTCAATTTGGAAAATAAGAATGGAGTCACTTTTAGTGGTCTGAGACTTGTATGATCTTGTTATTGGTGAGGAGGAAGAGCCTCAAGGAGGACAAGATTAAGTGAGGTACAAAAAGAGATCTAGGCTAGCATTGCATTGTCTAAAAATGAATGTTAGTAATGAACTTCTCAAAGAAGTTGCATTGAGTACCTCGGCCAAGGAGGATTGGAACTCTTGGAAAGGGATTTATGAATACAAAAATACCTCTAGAGTGCTAATTCTTAGAAACAAGGTTTTACAAAGCATTAGAGGTAGTGAAGAGAGTGCTCAAGAGTATGTCTTGAGGATTAAGTCTCCGAATAAAGAACTTTCCATCATTAGTGAGAAAATACATGATGATGAGCTTGTGAAAATCATACTAAATGGTCTTGGAGATGAGCTCTCCAATCTAGTCCAAAGTTTTGCCATACAAGATTCCTTACCTTCTATTGACAAGCTCCATAGTGTGCTTGTGGCCGAGGAGAGTAGGATCCTACATGTGAGACAAAGGATTGGTTCCTTGAAGCTACATGATGGAGATGAGAAGGCAAACTTCTCAAGCAAAGGCAAAATGAAGTCCAAGAAGAAGATCCAACACAAGGAGGCCAAGAGTAATGATCAAGCATTAAGATCTAAAGGAAAGAAGAAAGACAAAGCCAAACAAAAGTGATAGTGATTTAGATGTCCAATTTAAAGAAGGTGTCCGCTCTATTATGATGAATGACACTTGCATTGTAAAGGGATTAAAGCAAGGGAGGCTATTCAAGCTTGATGCCAATGTGTTTCCTGGAAGTGTGAACATGGCTAAGGAGGAGCTTACACAAGTGGAGCTTGTGCATAAGAGGTTGGGCCACCCCAACTTCAAATCAATGGAGATCATATGCACAACGGAGCCTGCACTCGGCCTTCCAACAACATTTTGAAAGTGTGGAAAGAGTTGTGAGGCTTGTAGCCTCTCAAAGGCTCACAATCTACCATTAGCTAACTCATCCACTAGATCTTCTAAGTCATTAGATCTCATTCATGTCAAAATATTGAAAAATCTATCTAATGTTGTGAGTATGGGTCCTAAAAATGCCAAAGATGAATTGAGCTCTTTTGGCTTAGTAAAGACCCATCTTAGAATAAAATATTCAAGGTAGGTAGAAGTAGAAACTCGAGCTACCATAGGAATTGCCATTTGTACTTTACATGTCACATTTAATGCATGAAAAGACTAGGTGGCACAATTAGACATAGTGAGGTGGCTTGGATAAGTCTAGATAGCTTGAGAGGTGGATCCACAACTCCAATTCAACTCAAAGTAGGAGGAGAGTCCATGGATCTATATATATGTGATGTATTCTCATTGAGAAAATGATGAAATTTGTGTGTAATGCAAATTTGGAGACAAGCTCTTTGTGCCCTCTCTCTCTCTCTCCACGAGTTTTGTACTCGCTATTTTCTCTCTCTAGCTGAGTAGAGGCATTTATGATGCTTAGTCTGATGTTTTGTTGACAGATCTTGCTTGTAACACAATAACATTGCTTGTATGATCAGCTTTCCTATTGACAACCAATTTTAGTTTGATCTTTATGGTGTTATTGTGCTTAGGAAATAAAAAATACATGTGTAGGGCATCCCACACGTGTAAAATTCAGCATGGTATCAGAGCCTACCTAAGTTTTAGAAGCAAATCTAATCAAAAAGTTTGCAGATCTGATCAGATTTCAAACTAGGAATTGTCTAGATTCTACCTTCTAGCTAGTTTGCAGTTTTCTTGTGATTCTGAGCTTCAAACCACATTGAATGGGCCAGATCAGGTACTATATGGAATTTCAGGTGCTGGCACGTGTGAAATCCGCCCATTTTCAATTTGGTGGTTCTCTCTCACCTCAGATCCAAATTTTAAGCAAATTAGCCCACTAGAAAGCTAGAAATGGTAGAATCTGATGCAATTTGAATCATGATAGTTGGATAAGCCAATCAGAAGTTATAAGCTTTTGAAGAGTCATAGGTAGGGCGCCTAGACCTGTGGCAAATCGTGAGTACATGTCATTTATTGCTTGAATGATCGCAAAAATCATCCAAAAGTTGACCCTTCTCATCTATATGTGATTTAGACAAGATTTATAGGCTCTAGACAAATTGTTTCATACAAATAGATTGTATTTGAGCCAATTTGACATTTTTGGAATATTTCACACGTGTGAAATTCAGAGAACCATAACTTTTGCCATACTTCTTCTTTTTTGATGATTCAAATCTTGTTTTAGAGAGATTGTCAAACTAGTGAGATCTATCTCACAATTTTTTGCTTAGTCTTACATAGGATTTGGTTCTGTACCCTTGATTGGTTCCTATAGTGAGAAGATAAGCAATTCTTTCATCCATCTTTTTTTATTTCCATCATTCTTTATGACTTCAATGGATGTCTTTCTATTAGAAGCAAGTGAAAGATTGTCAACCTCCAATTACTCGATTTGGAAGGTTAGAATGGAATTTGTCTTAATACTACAAGATGTGATAGATATTGTACTTGGCATTGAAGAAGAACCACAAATTCCTCAAGAAATTCCAAAGTACAAAAAGAGAGCCAGGATGGCTCTGCATTATATTAAGATAAATGTCTCAAATGACATCTTAAGAGAAATTGGTGCTTGTACTAATGCCAAAGATGCTTGGGATACTCTCAAGTCTATCTATGAGGCAAAATTTACTTCTAGTCAGAAACCAAATTTTTCAATGTGTACAGAGAAGTGATGAATGTGCTTCAACTTATGTAATGAGAGTTAAAGACCTCCATAGAGAATTTTCATGCATAGGAGACTCCATCAACCAAAATGAACTTGTTCAAGTCATACTTAATGGGTTAAAGGAGGAATATGACAACCTTGTTCAGAGTTATGCCATTTAGGAGGAGCTACCAAATTTGGAAGCACTCCAAAGTGTGCTCATTTCTGAAGAATCAAGACAAGAGTATAAATTCTTGAAAATGGAGAGACTGTCTCTCAACATTGATGGTAAAGCTCTCTTTACCAAAGACAAGCACAAGACAAGAAGTAAGAATCAACACCAATCCTCTTCAAGCAAGAACAATCTTATTTCCAAGGAGAAAGGAGATGAGAATGAGTCCTCTCAAGCTTCCACATCCAAGAAGAAGAAGAAAAACATCAAGTGATTCTTTTGTGGCAAGAAGGGGCATTATGCCACCAATTGCTTCAAGAAGAAGAGTCAATTCAAGCAAGCCAACATTTCTAATGAAGAGAAGGAAGATGCTCATGCAAGTGATGGAGAGGGATCTCTTATGGTCTCGAGTTTTTCTTCATCACCTTTCAAGAAGGATGGTTCGTGGTATATCGACAGTGGAGCTTCCTCACATATGTGTAGCTCCAAATATTCAGTTTCATCCATGTCACCTTATGAAGGAGCCAAGAAGTCCATCTACACAGCAAATGATCATGAGTGTGCTATTGAAGTCATAGGGACAATTCCCTTAAAGATTTCTTCATCAAAAGTTCTTTCTCTGTCTAATGTACTTTTTGTTCCCAAGTTAACAAAAAATCTTATTAGTGTTGGGAAATTGCTTGATAGTGGACTAGATGTGAATTTCAATGTTGATACATGTACAATCAAGAAGCATGATGAGATCCTTGCATTTGGGTCTAGATATGGTGGAATCTACAAGCTTGATCCCAAAGAGTATGCTAACTCTTGTGAAAGTGCTTTTGCTAGGAACTATGGCATAGCAAACAAAAGTTTCGTCAAAGTCTACTCTCTTGGTTTGCAAGAACCCCTTTGCCACTAGCCTTGCCTTGTGTTTGTGAATGCTTCCATCTTGGTTGTACTTAAATCTAAAGATCCATTTGCACTCAAGTGGTCTTCTTCTGTGAGGAAGATCCACAAGCTTCCATGTATGATTCTCTATAAGAGCATCATACTCCTTTTGCATGGCATCCCTCCATTCTTGTGACTCCATAGCATCTTCAAAGCAACGCACTCATCAAACATAGATGTTAGGAAATTATAAGAGGTAAGTGAATGAAGATCTTCCCTTTGTTCACCTTTGTCAACATAGGTGAGTCTTGATGGCTCGGCCTTCCTTCTTGTAGGTCTTCTTGGAGCCTTGAGGTGGATCCTCAAGATCTTGATCACATGTAGGCTCCTCCTCAAATCTTGCAAGATCCTTGACATAAGATGGGTTAGAAGCACTTTCATTCAACATGTAGTAGTTACCTTCATCAAATGTAACATCTGTACTCACTAAAATCTTTTTAGTGATAGGATTATAGACTCTATATCCTTTGCTATTTTCAGCATAACCAACAAAGATTCCCTTTATGGATGTAGGATTATCCTTCTTTCTTGTATCTAATGCTTGAAAAACATAGCAAGTAGATCCAAAGATTCTAAGATCTTTTGAGATTTGGCTTCTTACCAAATAGAGCCTCATAAGATGTTATGCCTCCAATGGTCTTACATGGCAATCTATTACATAAATAAGTTGCACAAATAATAGCCTCTCCCCAAAAAGACTTAGGTAGAGATGAATCTAGCCTTAACTCCTTTGCACACTCACAAAGAGTTCTATTCATTCTCTCAGCTATACCATTTTGTTGAGGACTATAAGTACATGTAAGCTCTCTTTTAATACCATTGGATTTACAAAACTCTATCACCTTAGTGGAGATATACTCTCCATCATTATCACTTCTCAATACTTTTACTTTAGCATCAAGTTGATTCTCAACTAGAGTTTTGAACTTTACAGAAGACTCAAACACTTTACTCTTGGAATCCAAAAGTTCAATCCAAGTGTATCTAGAGTAATCGTCAATAAAAGATACATACATTAATGCACCTCCATTAGATTCTTGAGAAAAAGAGTGCACATCACTATGAATGAGATCTAATGCTTCAGTGGATCTAGTGGAAGAGTTAACAAAAGGTAGCTTGTGTGCCTTTGAAAGGCTACAAGCTTCACAACTTTTTTCACACTTTGAGAGTGTCTTTGGAAGGCCGAGAGCAATCTCCTTGGTGCATAGTATTTCCATTGATTTGAAGTTGGGATGGCCAACCTCTTATGCCAAAGCTCCACTTGATTGAGCTCCTCCTTAACCATGTTCACACTTCCAAGGAAAACATTCCTTTAGAGCACGATGCTTGATCATCACTCTTGGTCTCCTTGTGTTGGATCTTCTTCTTGGACTTTGCCTTGCCTTTGCAAAAGTTGGCCTTCTCATGTCCATCATGAATCTTCAAGGAACCAATCCTTTGCTTGACATGAAGGATTCTACTCTCCTCAGCCACAAGCACACTATGGAGCTTGTCAATAGAAGGTAGAGAATCTTGAATTGCAAACCTTTGAACTAGATTGGAGAACTCATCTCCAAGACCATTTAAGATGATTTGCACAAGCTCATCATCTGGGATACTCTCACTTATGATGGAAAGTTCTTAGCATAAGCACTCTAGAGGTATTCTTGAGTTCATAAATCCCCTTTAAAGAGTTCCAAGCCTCCTTGGCTAAGGTACAAGATGCAACTTCCTTTAGAAGTCCATTACTAGCATTCATTTTAAGGCAATATAATGCTAGCCTAGATCTTTTCTTGTACTTCGCTAGATCTTGTCCTCCTTGAGGATCTTCCTCTTCTCCAAGGACAAGATCATACAAATCTTGGAGCACTTAAAGTGACTCCATTCTTATTTTCCATATTGAATAATTACTTGAATTTAGCCTCTCACTAGTTTCAAGAAGATAGGCTCCACATTATAGGAGTTTTGAGCTCCAAAAAGACCCTTTAAGAATTCGTGCAAGATGTCTTTTATATTATTAAAATATTATAGCACTAATATTTTTGACTTGCCATAACTTTTTTATCATATCTCAAAAGTATGTCATCTAACATATAATTAGTAAGCCCTTGTTGAGCACTTTCCAATGCACTAAACTCCGCTAAATTTGGACTTACCACTAAAAAGTTATGCCATTTTTAGTATAGAATCAAAATGTGGACTTAAAAAGTTACGTTACGTAGATTTCAAATTTGAGTGTTTTGATTGGTCCATGTGTAAGAAAAAATTAAGAAAAAATATAAAAAGAATCTTTACAAAGGGTCTGTTTTGGATTTAGAACTCTTCTAATGATTGAACCCATATTTAGCTAGTAACAAGTACAACAAATGTACTATTCAAGACTTTTCCGTATTCACTTTTTCAAATTTAGCCTCAAGGCTACTCTCTTGAATCGCTTTTAACTCAAGAAGCAAGATCTACAATGATCTTAAACTCAAAAGAAGATAGGAATCAAATTCTACACAAACTATTCAATTGAAAAACTTGGATTTGACTCTTGGAAGTGCCATCATCCTATGACATAGATGCGAAGAAGCACATAGTGGGGGATGACCGCGGTCGTCGCATCATCACTTGCATGAGGCAACTCATGCATAGAGTCTTCAATAGGGACATTTTCAAGGACTGTTGCTAACAAAGTGATGAGGAAAAAAATTATGTCGTTGACTAGTTGTATAGAAAATTTCCAGTCCCCTCCCCTGATTTGAAATTTGACCAAATCTGGATGGGACAAGGCATGGGAGGCATGATGAGCCACTACAAATCGGAGATCCGAGATGTGGTGAGAGCTGGCAAATCTAGGCCATACAACGTGCACAAGGACGATTGGAAGTTTGCAAAGAAAGAATTTTGAAAAAATCTAGATCGTTTCAAGCAACAAAGAGAGGCATCTACGAAGCGTATGGAGAGCACTTGGGCAGTGGTGGCCAAGATTCTTTTCATGCCCATTTTGTAAGTCTCTCCACCAATAAGTTGAATTTGATATCGTCATGATTCATATTTAATTTGTGAATTTGTTTAGATTAAATTACAATTATCAATTTGTCGGTTCATGCAGAAATTTGTCGTAAAGTGGTCTCCCACAAAAGAGGAGTACAAGTATGCATATTCCAATAACATGCAATCATTACTCGAATTATTGGAGAGACAAGGAGTGAGAATTGACTGGGATGGATGAGATATGTATTATGGTTTCAACATATATTTTGATTTCACCACATTCATTTGGTCAGACACTCTAACTTCACTTACAAAATTTACACATCTTTATTGCACGCATGTATCACAGTTCCAGTCTCATGCATTGCAGTCACACGAGTCTGATGACCATGGCCAGGACAGGATGATTCAGCTGGATCTAATAATTAGGCATTTCATTCTTATATATATTTGTAATTGGAACATTTATGTATTAATATATATAACTTGTTTAAGTTAAGTCCTCTAAGTGGATCTTCAATTGTATGCAGTCCAATTTTAGGAAAGAATAGAGCCATTTGACAGGGTTAGAACGATGTCCATGGAAAAACCTTGGCCACCACTTCCAAGGTGAGAAGGTCTCTAAAGTCTCTTGTAGCTTCTTAGCAGCCTCTCGTTGTTGTTTGACACGATCTAAATTTTTGAAGAATCCTTTCTTCACAAACTTCAAGTCTTTATTGTGTCTTGATTCGGATGGATATTCTAGATCTGAGGTATATATGGCTTCAAGATATACTTTAACTTTACTGCATTCATATGGTCTGACTTTCACTCTCATCACATTTCTCCGATAACTCAATAATCTTCATTGGATGTAGGTATTATAGTCTCAATCTCATGCATCGCAGTCACAAGAGTCCGATTGCGACGTCAATGGTCAGGACGAGAATGACTCAGTTGGATCTCATTATAATTAGGTATTTCAATAATCCAATTTGTAACATATATCTATACTTGGAACATTTACGTATGAATATATATTCGTTGAAGTTAAGTTCCTTCATCAAATTTTAAGTGTTTAAAATGTAGCTCAAATAAATTTTGTAAATTTTTTTATTAACAATCATGAACAAATGATTTTGTTTACCGATTTCATAAGAAGTGGTGCAAAAAACTCCTGAGGTCGGACAGAGTCCATTTTTAGGGCAGATTGGGGCTAGTAAACTGGCTCCATTCTGTCCTAATTTTTTTTTTTTACTTTGTAACCCTCAGAATAATTCTCCTGTCATTTTGAAAGGGATATACCAAGGGATGTCCTTTGGTATATCCTTCGAAAGAGACATGCTACCAATAGCCTTTTTAGAGGGGTACCTGACGTCCCTCGGTATATCCCTTGGTATATCGGTGCTATAAACAAAGTAGAAATGAGATGAAGAAGCCTCGATTACCGAGGTAACTATCGAAGATCTCGTTCTGAGGCTTACTTCATGGTGTATATCGAGGTTTGTGATGTTTTCCAAAAATAAATTCTTAACAAAAGCCTCGATAATAGGGTCGAAAAATCCTCTAGAATGTTGTAGTGCTACCTGTTGGTACTTTCAACCTATAACACGATAAGACTTTTTGAATATAGATCAGTGGTAACGAGAATACTCCTCAAGTTCCCTTTGAAGGTCCTAACAATGAGATTAAAAGAAGAAATCTTTAAGAAATTTCGAGTGAACCGATATTGTATTGAGCTGCACCAGTGTCGGGTATTTAATTTTACAAATTTTGTACTATTTCAGTACTATTGTTGTGTTGGTAAAACTCGTAAATACAAAAGGATGGTACTAGAATAACTTATTGTGTACCAATTCTGATCTTCTTGACTACCAAATTAGGTTCTTTTATAGTAAGTGTCTCATTTTTATTTTAAAATCTACCAAATAGGTACTATTTAGACTTCTCATGACCATATTTTACGCATAAAACTATAAAATTAGGTACTTTTTTCTTTATATTTATTTGGGTTCGCAGCTCGCATACAATCCTTTGTGGTCTTTTTGGTACTATTTTAGTGTTGTTTACCGATTGGTGAAATCTAAGCTTTAGTTACTATCAATTTTACAAGATTTGTACTATTTTTTTAAAACTTTTGAGTACCAAATATTGGTACTATTTGAACCTCTTGTATAACAAATTTAGTCCTCCAGACTACCAATTAAGATTCTTGTACTTTCTGCATGTTTAGTACTTTGGTACTATAAGATGCTTTGGTACTTTGGTACTACTTGTATATGATGTTTTGGTATTACATGTAGGTACTTTCTACCATTCTGGTACTACCTGTGTATGATACTTTGGTACTACCTATATTGATGCTTTGGTACTACCTGTTGGTACTTTCTACATGTAGCACGATAAGACTTCTTGAATATAAATCAGTGGTAACGAGAATACTCCTCAAGTTCACTTTGAAGATGTTAACAATGACTTTAATGTAGAAGGAATCTTTAAGAAGTTTCGAGTGAACGAACACTATATTAAGCTGCACCAACACCAGTGTCTATACTAATTTTACAAATTTTGTACTGTTTTGGTACTATTTTTGTGTTAGTAAAACTCATTAATATGAAATATTCATACTACAAGAACTTATCGTGAACCAATTCTGATCCTATTGACTACCAAATTAGGTCTTTTATGCTAAGTGTCTCATTTTTATTTTAAAATCTACCAAATTGGTATTATATAGACTTCTTGTGTCCCTATTTTACCCATAAAACTATAAAGTTGGATTCTTTTTTTCATTATATTTTTGTGTGTTTGCAGCTCGCATACAATCCATTTTGTTTTTTTTGGTACTATTTTATTGTTGTTTACCAATTGGTAGAATCTAAGCATTAGTTACTACCAATTTTACAAAATTTGTACTGTTTTTGTAATGTCTATGCGTTTCTAACAGCGCTCCTCCACGACAAATGCAGACATAGTGCCGAGGGATCGGCACTACTTTGGTCGGCACTACTTTGGGATCGGCACTACCTGTTGTGGGTAGTTCTTGTACAATAATAAATTAGTGGGTCCCACCACTAAAACCACTGTTGGCCAAGTCTTACCTAGTGGGCCCCACCACAATACAGTAGAGCAATTAGTGTGAGGCATTGGCTTCCTGCGTGTATAAGCCCAGCCCAATGAGCACACTAGTTAAATAGATTAAGTTGTTTCCTAGTGACTTGGGCCTTAGGTGCAAATAAAATAAGTTAAAGGCCAAAGTCTAAGTTACAAGGTTGAGTCAAAGTCAAATGGTGGTAGGTAGGTGAGATGTGTTTCTTTGTGCACCACTAGATCTTTTGTGTTTCTTTGAAAGGGCTAGAATTGCAATCCTTGCCATTTTAAGTAGCCAATAGAATGAATGGGACAAGGGCCTCCCCGAGAATAAAAGGGCACCATTTGTATTTATTTTACATTCTCAATCTAAGGAGCAAACTAGGCTTGTTTTCTCCATCTCTCTCTCTCTCTCTCTCTCTCTCTCTCTCTCTCTCTCTCTCTCTCTCTCTCTCTCTCTCTCTCTCTCTCTCTCTCTCTCTCTCTCTCTCTCTCTCTCTCTCTCTCTCTCTCTCTCTCTCTACGTTGGGATCGAATAGCTTTGGGTAGGTGCTCGAGCCCCCAAAGCCTCTCTCAACCTAGGCATTCTCTCTCTCTCTCTCTCTCTCTCTCTCTCTCTCTCTCTCTCTCTCTCTCTCTCTCTCTCTTTTGCTATGCAGGTGAAGGCGGGTTTGACACTCCTAGCATTCGGACCCCATACTACAAGGACGACACAATATTTATCCACAAAATTCAGTTTTGTATTCCATGCAAGGAGAATATGCAGATAAATAAGTTTTTCAATAATACGAACCTTAGCATGCAATGTGCATATGTGAACATTTTTTAATAAAATTGGCAGAACACTTTTCATATTTGGATCTTCTGTTTCTCTTGTTGGGCCTGTGTTTGTTGGTCGTCCCAAATTCATATTGTGGCAATCCTTCATGCAATAAAGACATGGATTCTTTGATGTTGCCCCATGAGAGACATTCTACATACATTTCAATGTTTTCAAATCCCCTGCAAGGTGCCATTGAATTTGAAAACTTCCGTGGTTTTCAACTTTAAATTTCTCACCCTCCAAATGTCTCTTTATAATCTTGCCATAATTTGTTCGTGAAAATACCCATGAAAGTATTCTATGATCCTCTTTCAAGACCTGTAGAGAAACAAGTAATGCCATGACATTAATAAAAAATGGCAATGTATGAAATGTTAATAACGATACTTAAAAAGAAAATTGATAAGTATACGTGGAATGCTGCCATATGTGATTTTGCGATTGAACACTAAACGTTCGATCATATATATCTGAAACTTTGTTCATCAAAGTGAGACTCACTCGTTTCAACTTTTGACCTTTGATGATTTCGGATTCATCCAATTTTATTACAATAATGATCTTTCTATTTACCTGATGTCCGTCTAGATTATAGAATTGAATACTGTATTTTATAACATTTTCAATATCAAGGAAAATATTATTGCAATCATTGTAATTGAGCTCACCATATTCTGATTTGTATAATTCAATTATATAAAGTGGTTGGCCAACTACTTTGAACATTCCGTCATTCTAATAATTTCTTGCTAATTTTATCCAATATGGACGAGGAAGATAAGTTTTCTTCATGGTCACTTGATAAAAGACTTCTTTAACTATTCTAAAAAAGTAGAATAAGCATCTCTGCTAATTCTAGAAACATCACATGCACCTAGTATCACATTTGTATCCATGTAAGTGTGAACTTTATTCAAAACAGTCTTTGCAATTTCATTTTTCATTTTTCATTTTTTCAAACCGAGCATTTTTCATCATTGCCTTTGTTGACTTTCTTGGTAAAACATGAGTTAAAGATGATCCGATGCATGGACAATCTGTTAAATAGTTCTTTGCCACCAAACATGATCTGCAACAAACATATAAAACTCAAATTATTTATATCAACAACAGATTTTAAACTCTCAAATCGCAACTTTTCTATGGATTCTAACATTTCTTGATTTGATCTCCAAAAAGTAGTGACTGTAGCATTCAACTCTGACATAGCATGCTTGAGTGCATTGTTTTCAGCACTAGTGTGTTGCATAATGAAGCAATTGTTGATTTGCATGTTGCAATTGTTGCTTAGCAAACTATAATTGTTGATTAAGACAAGATATGCTATGCATTCCAATATCATACAACCTTTGACAATATCTAAGTAATCCGCTATCTCCTTCACATACAAATCTAAGAAGATGAGTTACGGACTTAAAATCTGGACACAAATTGGTAGCTAGATCATTAGGATAAATTGATCCATCCACCCACAAATCTATATTCTTATGATTATTTATTCTCAATTCTCTAACTATTGCAACAACATTTTTTATAGCTTTCAAATTTTTCTTAATAATTGGAGTGCATTCCATAGGAAGTGCAACATGCATATGGAACATTGCCATTGTTGAAAGCTACAATCCGTAAATGCTTCAATCTACAAAAAGTCAAATGAATAGATCTAGCTACTTTACTTTTTTAATGTCTATTTCACGCTGAAAAATCATCCTGCCTCATATTTTACTATAAGCATACAAATATTTCAAAAGTGTTGCTACTCTTGCTTTAGTTTTTGCATTGAGCATACCAAGATTTACAGTCTTAAAGTTCTAGCCCCGAATTTTGAAACAAGCATGCAGAGAAGTTATTACATCTCATGCTTAACTAACTAATGTCTGAAGTTAACCATACCAGTTTACGTCGAGCAAAGCCAAAAACTCAAAAAACGACGACCAAAATTTATCGGCTCGCATTCTCTCTCTATGTAACCTCTCTCTAAAGTGAAATTTCTTAAAGGGCCCATTTTGAGCCCATATGTCCCCTAATGTTTGAAGATGCTATGGAGTCACATGAATGGAGAGATGCCATGCAAAAGGAGTATGATGCTCTTATGGAGAATCATACATAGAAGCTTGTGGATCTTCCTCGTGGAAGAAGACCACTTGAGTGCAAATGGATCTATAGATTAAGTACAACCAAGATGGAAGTATCAACAAGTATAAAGCAAGGATAGTGGCAAAGGGGTTCTTGCAAACCAAGGGAGTAGATTTTGTTGAAACATTTGCTCCAGTTGCTAAACTAGTTATTATAAGAGTGATTATTTCTCTTGCAACTACTTTCAATTGGATTCTCAACTTGATGTGACTAATGCCTTTCTAAATGGCTATTTGGAAGAGGAGATCTTCATGAGGCTACCCGAGGGGGGAAGCAAGAGAAATAGCAACATTTTTTTAAATGAGTTGCTTTGTAGGGACAACCGAGGAAGCTATCTGGCCATGTCCCAATGATATTGACTTTGAACTACGTAAAGAAAATACAAGATCCTTTCCTTCAGAGATTGCATCCAAAATAGTCTTCAAACATTGTTTTAAACTCTACAAACCATTAAAAGGTCTTATTTAGTATAGTTTGAAATTGGAAATAATTACATTTCATATGCTAAGCATGATTGTAGTAATTCATCTCAAATAAATTATTACCTTATACACTAAATAATATTCACAATTATTCTTTGGATAAAAAAACATATATTTAAAAAAATTATTACGATAAAGATGACATACCAAGGTAACCAAAGCTTTGTCAAAAAATGTCTACATTGTCTCATCTGCAAAGCTTGATCATGGCTTCGTTCAAATAAAAGAGAGAACGAGATTTATCTTGATCTTTTATAAGGATTTTGTTGTATCCTTCCTCTTATTCCTCATCAAGTTGATATTTAAGCACTTTTCCTTGAACTTGAAATTGAGAATCTCCTCTGCCAAGCTTCTCAGCAACATGAATATATAATTCATTCATCTTTGTATTATTGACACCTTTTGTAAAGTAATATATGAATTTCCTTTTATCCTTCAGAGGAACATCTTGGGCTTTACTACACATTTTCAATGTAATTTTCCAAGCCATGGTATTTTGTGAAAAAATTCAATTTCACCTGAAACACAAAGTGAATATAGAGATGCTTAAGGAAATAGTCATCCCAAGACACAAATTTTCTCAGAAAAACAGCATTTTTAGCACAAGTCAAGATATTTTTAGTCCAATATAGAACGAGATTTAATTTTTTAAAATTAAATACAACTACAAATATTAAATAGATTTTATTAAATTTATGTCTAAATAAAAGATTTTATCTAATATTTAAACAACATAAATTCTTCGGTCTATGCTCGACATAGCATGCTAAAAAAATAACAAGCTTAAGTTATGATGAGCATAGGGACTTAAAGAGAAAGTCATCTCAATGCTATGTTGAGCATAGCTTCGAGGACGTAACCTCTTTGGTTGACTATGCTAAGCATAGTCAACCAAAGAGGTTACATCATCAAAGCTATGCTCAGCATAGCAAACGCCGGACAATGGGCACTCGAAGCTATGCTCATCAGCATAGTCAAACTAAGAACACGTTGCCTTGAAGCTATGCTCATCATAGCATCCGAAGCACTTGTTATGTTGAGCATAGCTTTGCGAAGTAGTCGGTCCAACTTCTTCCTATGCTGAGCATAGGGCACGCTGTAATGCGAAAGCACAACTACCTATGCTCATCATAACTAGTCGCAAAAGCAGAGTATAGTTGCTATGCTAAGCATAGCAAAGAAAATTCTAGAGCCTAGAAGCTACTCATTCTAAAAAAGAATATTCTTTATCTTAATATTTTGTGCTATGCTAAGCATGGCGAAAGAATTATGAGAAAGACATCAAGTGTATTTATTATCTTAGTCGCAATTGTGTCCTTGAGGGCTATGTAGAGAACTATAGATGGTCATGATCGCGATGCTTAGAACACTCTGGCAACATGAATGCATCAAATATTGCAAATGAGATGGCTTGTGTTGAGTTTTGGATCCTTAAATAAAAAAAATTCTGACACTCATCCTTGAAAATAGAGCTTTTATGCACTCGATCTCTAACACGTGAGCAATTGTCATGCCCAAGGCAGTCACGACTTGCCCACCATGCTAGCGACCTCAACCCTAAAACGGGATCTCGTCCTTAACCCTTAGCACCAACCCGATCTTAATCCTAATAGTATTTAAGACATGTTTGTGACCAAATTTAGTTACCAGTTTGTTTTTGTTAGTGCATTTTGATTGTGCATTTGCTAATATTTATGTGTTGGTCCTATTAAAACGTGCATGGCTTCTTTATCTCTTCTATGATCTGCATAGGATAATGTCAAGATTGTAGATCGTAATGTTTTATTAGTGTGAAATTTTTTTTTTGCCCTATGCCAAGCATAAGTCTTAGGTTGCAATCTTTTTATATATTACAATGTCAAGTAGTTCTACCTCTTCAATTCCATTAGTCAGGACTCAGTACATAGCAACAAATGAGTCCTCTTCCTTTGACATTCCTAATGAAAGCTTTTTGGCTAAAAGCATGTTTTGGTGGTACAACATGGACTATCAAGGACACTACCTTTTTTGGGTACAAATGCATTTAAAAACATGTTTATTGTTTAACATTTTAAACTGGGTCCACTAGAGATATGAAGAGACTATGACTGTTTGTAATAGATTTGTAGGTGTGTAGTTGTAATAATTGCTTAATAATTACTTCTATTGTGGGACAGTAGGTCGCCGACTTCTCTCTCTCACCCTCGCTCTTGCTCTCGCTCTCTCGCGATCCAGCTCGCTCTCTCTCCTCAAATTTGAAAGATCTCCTGCTCTAGCTCTCTCTCTCATCGCATTCGCAACATCTCTCAATACTGATCTGATATACCTCCTTCTTGCTGATTGTGCCCTTTCTGATCGTGATGTGGCTGATCCAGATTTTTTTTGCTGATCGTGACCTGTTTGATTGGGCTCTTTGTCTGATTGATTCTAGCATGAATAGTTTTCAGGGCAATAATATATATTTCACAGATTCAATTCCGGATATTCCGGCAGTTTTTTCTACAATGCATGAGACATACGCAAGTGACCCCAGCATGGAACCTCGTCACTGTGCCGACAGAGTTGCAATGAGGGATTATTGGGCTAGTAACAAATGAGAACAGAGATTGAAAGAAATTTTTTTAGGAGGCTTGGAGATCAACCTTCAGAAGATGATGCCAAGACAAGAAAACAAATTTGTTTAGCTACGACAAAATATTGGTGAAGACATACACAACAATTTTTAATAGGTATTCAAAGGGAGATGTTCCAAGAACTACTTCTACAACCAACCTTTCGGGAGCTACAAATATCATCTAGTACTATTGAAAGCAATCTTGTTTCTAACATAAATAACACCCTCAGTCAAATTAAGGTGCCCCACTCGGTGAATGAACTCTTAGACCAATTGGTAGTATTACTCTAGTAGTCGACTACTAATTTTACAAATTTTGTACTATTTTGGTACCATTTTTTGTGCTGGTAAAACTCTTGAATACAAATAATGGATAACTTATCATGTACCAATTCCGATACTCTTGATCACTTAGTTAGGTTCTTTTATTGTAAGTGTCTCATATTTATATTAAAATATACCAAATAGGTACTATTTAGACTTCTTGTGACCACGGTTTACACATAAAACTATTAAATTAGGTACTTTATATTTATATTTATTTGTGTTCGCACCTCGCATACAATCCTTTGTGGTCTTTTTGGTACTATTTTAGTATTGTTTACAAATTGGTGGAATCCAAGCTTTAGTTACTACCAATTTTACAAGATTTGTACTATTTTTATAATGTTTGCTTGTTTCTAAAATTTTTGAGTACCAAAGATTGGTACTAATAGAATCTTTTGAGTACCAAAGATTGGTACTAATAGAACCTATCATGTTAAATTTCTAGCCTCCAGACTACCAATTATTCTCCAAACTACCAATTAAGGTACTTTAACTTTCTGCTTGTGTGGTACTTTGGTACTATAAGATGCTTTGGTACTTTGGTACTACCTGTATATGATGTTTTGGTACTACCTAAAGGTACTTTCTAAAACTCCTGCTACTACCAATGATTGATACTTTGGTACTACTAGTATATGATGCTTTGGTACTACCTACAGGTACTTTCTACCTGTAACACGATAAGACCTCTTCAATATAGATCAGTGGTAATGAGAATCCTCCTCAAGTTCGCTTATGAAGATGTTAACAATGACTTTATTTAAGAAGTTTCGAGTGAACCAACATTGTATTGAGCTACACCAGTGTCAGATACTAATTTTACATATTTTGTATTGTTTTGGTATTATTTTTGTGTTGGTGAGACACTTTATTATGAAAGATTTATACTACAAGAACATATTTTAGACCAATTTCGTTCCTACTGACTACCAAATTAGGCTTTTTAGACTAAGTCTCTAAGTTTTATTTTTAACATCTACCAAATAGGTACTATTTAGGCTTCTCTTTGGTACAATTTTTGTGCCTGTGAAACACTTTAATATGAAAGATTCGTACTACAAGAACTTATCGTAAACCAATTTCGATCCTATTGACTACCAAATTAGGTCTTTTATACTAAGTTTCTACATTTTATTTTAAAATCAACCACATAGGTGCTATTTAGACTTCTCATGACCACATTTCTCTATATTTATTTGTGTTCGTAGTTCGCATACAATCCTTTGTGGTCTTTTTGGTATTATCTTAGTGTTGTTTACCAATTAGTGGAATCTAAGCTTTAGGTACTACCAATTTTACAAAATATGTAATATTTTTGTAATGTTTACGTGTTCTTGAGACTTTAGAGTACCAAAAATGTACTTTCTACCGCTTTGGTACTTTGTTGCTATAAGAAGCTTTTATACATCTCTTCGACGTGTAGTGAGGGGTAGGGGTTTGAAATCACTTATGTCGTGTAAGACGAAAAGACTTCTTGAATATAGATCATCGATAACAAAAATACTTCTCCACTTTGAAGATGTTAACAATGACTTTAATGTAGAAGGATTCTTTAAGAAGTTTCAAGTGAACCAACACTGTATTGAGCTGAACCAGTGTGTTTCTCAGTGTATCCTCAAATATAATTATAATTTATGACGTGGTTTCAGCAGATTTTGTTAGGGAGAGCAAGAGCGAGGTATATATATATATATATATATATATATATATATATATATATATATATATATATATATATATATATATATATATATATATATATATATATATATATCTAGAGAGAGAGAGAGAGAGAGAGAGAGAGAGAGAGAGAGAGAGAGAGAGAGAGAGAGAGAGAGAGAGAGAGAGAGAGAGAGAGAGAGAGAGAGAGAGAGAGAGAGATTGAGATTTTGATAGAGTTAAAGATAGTCAACGGTTCCAATTCTAGGAAGGGGTGTAGCCCTTGTTTTTTCCCTGTTGAAGACATAGTATCATAAACGGTTCTTTGTTGGACTTGAAACATCCGCAAGGAAGGCCATGCTGGTGGGAGGGAGCACTGTGGTGACATTCTGGATAGGATACAACCATATGGTTCAGAAATTTTGACTAACACTCTTCATGCTTTCTTTTTTCTCATTTCTCTCGTTTGATTCATATTGCTATGAATTTTACACATAGACTATGTTCGGCTCAATGTTCAAGTCGGCTTGGATCAACTTACGTGGTAACTCTTAGGCATATTATTATATTCTTTTAGTAAGCTATAAGGTTTTTAGGCCACAGGTCAAGCTGTTCCAAAGATTCAGAAGGGCTCACCCAGTTTTGCAGATATCGCTTAGATGTTTTGAGGTGTTGAAGCCTTATTTTGTCCGGAAACTGAAGGAGCAGTACACATGTTGTTGTGTGTACCATATGCAAATGATATATTTTAACAAGTTTGGTCATCATGGAAAGGATCATGTCTGCACATGTTCTATGTGCTACAAAATTCAAGAATCGGATATTTGCAAAGCATACCAATCTGTTTGCCCCAACATCAACAATATGTGGGAATCGCATTAATGTGCAAAGCCTCCTAATTCAGAATACCATGCAGAAAAATGCTTGTTCGGGGACTGTAGTAAATGCGGCATTTGCATGTTGCCATTATGTCCCTCTGAGACATCAGTGGACATTAGGGAGTTGTTTGTGAAGATCTTTACAGACGTTGTGTCAGGGTTTATTGATGAGGGCGGTTCTATCAATAAGAGAAAGGATTTGGTAGTGCAAAGAATGCGGAGCAGTGCTTTTGTTGACCTAGTTTCAGCACATCTAAAAAACTTCATCAAGCATAATTTGTGTTTCGGTGGCAGTCACAACAATTTTTAGACTGCTTGTTAAAATTTCCATCGAATGTTATTGTTTTAGTCATTGACTTTGCGGAGAATTATTTGTTCAAGATGTAGAACGAGATACAATCCATGCACTGGTGGTCTAATTAGGTCACGATACTTGTGCACATAACGTATGTTAGAAACTCTACATGTGCAGCTGAAAAGACTCTTCATTTTTCCATATCAAACAATAAGCTCCATGACACCTTATTCGTACAGCACTGTCTACTACTACATGACAATTGGTTGAAAGAGAACGGGTATAATCTGAGGTGTCATTGGGTGTGGTCAGACGGTGCGGCATCCCAATTCAAAGCTCAAAGGCCTTTTTTTTTCGTGGCCAAGTTTTATTTGTTGGGGGTTCTCACTACCTATTATTATTACTCTGTAGTTTTCAGATTTGTTACTTCAGATAATACCAAAATTGGTACTGAACTACAAGACTTTAACTATATAGTCCATCTCAAAGTACCAAACTACACTGTTCTGGAGTACCAATTTTGGTACTATTTCCCTGATAGATAGTATCAAACTGGGACTATATGGGACATCCGAAATAGTCCAAATTGGTAATAGACAGGACACCAGGTTCGGAACTACGGGTACTGTTTGCAAGCACTGTTTATCGCAGCCAACATAAAAGTAAAAAATCTAACAATTTGTTCGCTTTTTAGCCAGATATTATCACTTGACAGGCCTGCAAATGATGCATAATTTTTCTGTCTCAGGCCATGGAAAAGGCGAGCACGATGGAGTGGGTGCGGTCATAAAGAGAACCTCACTCACGAGTTGAAACCAGATGGCTGGCCCTTGAAATGTGCACCAGATGTGGTCGCATATCTGAAAGAAAGATTTAGGCCAAAAGGAGAAGGTCGCAGCTGTAGTACAAGAAGGGTTTTCTAGCTGGTCAGCAAGGATGAGGTGCAACGTGTTGTGAAATAGGATTGTCAGTGCATCATAGGCTCACGCTCGTTCCATTGTGTTGACGGATATTCAAAGCATCCAAATTCAAAGCTTATCAAACAAGAGACACGTGTATCCCTCCTTATGTTTGAAAATGTGTGCATAGTACCTTTGTAACTTTCCCATTTTGGAATGCGATATTATTCAAGCAAAGGTCAATCCCATTGATGTTAAAACAAACACCTTAACATCATGACCATTGTTTAAAACATAGAATCATATTCAGTACCTTTGGTATGTAACATTCCATTCCATACATATGGAATGTGTTACATAATTGATTCAAACCTTTTTTGGATTTTGAAACCCGTTGGGCACTTGACATTCTACCCAGTTCGGCCTCCCAAATATTTTCAAGTCTAAATTGCCTAAATATTTTTGGCAGGCCGAACTAGGCTAAATAGTCATGTGCCTGGCGTAATGGGTTACATATGGCTTACTATCATATGATGGTTATGAAATAGAGCAGGAATCAACATAATGAAATTTAGAATTTCTAAATTATGAAACAAAATAGACATCTATATTTTTATAGTCCTGAAATGTTGGCATGTATTATGCCACTTCATATTGGTTGATTTCTCTCTCTATTTAAGAGCTAGGTGCTTTTTTGGGTCTTTCATAATGAGATTTACTTAGTTTTAACGATATGCATGAAACTTGCTTGACTTTGGATGATGATTGTCTTTTGTGTACAACAGCTCTTGCCTAGATTCAAATTGTGTTTGATAGCTCATCAAGATCCGAGTTGATTGATAGTGTGCAAACTCTCATGGATCTATTCAAGGTCCTCAAAAATCACTTTTTTAACATAGTGCATGTGATTGGTTTTGTAATTTTTTTGATGGCAACATTGTATTATCTCCATTTGGATATTCCTATTGACTTGGCACCTTTACAGAAAAGAGGAGTCAAAGAAGTGTTGATATTTGTTGAGGATTATTCTCATTATAAGGTTGAAGAAAGAAAAGCTTGGATCTATGGACATATGGGACTTTGTATTCTTAGGCTCCTAACATTCTTTGAACACCCTATCTTCTCTTCAATAACAAATCTCATTACATGGGTCATGATGGACTATTAGGATATTGTGAGAGAGTACAAGATTTATATGGAAATATGTTTTCAACACAAAGAATTCAATTTTGAGAAAGTGAGATTAGATGTATATCTTCTTATTTTCAAGAGAGATTGTCCCACTATAGAAAAAATAGTTGTTGAAACCGAACTACTTCTCACTATCGATGAGCAAGCCATTTCCAAATGGAAGCTCAGGGAGGGTGTTAGGGATTTTTTCGATAGGGGATTGGTCCCGCCAGAAAGCCCCAACAAGGGAAAGGGCCACATTGCCCTTACGCGGATGACTAGATTCAATTATCACTTCCAACTCTGGGGGTCGTCCTAGTCACCCCGTACTCCCCAATCAATGAGAGTTTTCAGGCTCTCAGAAGTATGATTGCAGGGAGAGGTTGCTATCTTCACTTGGTTTCTAGGTACAGACTTTGATTCCTAGATCGTCCTTACTTGCATATGGGGGCTAGTAATAGAATCATTAGCAAGACTTTCACTAGGAGTTCCTAGAACCAATTCAGGGTGTTGAAACCATGCTCTTCTAGGATCATTCACTAGATTTGTGCTGTCACTGTTAGATGCTACAGATGAGTGTACTGGTGGCTCAAAGATTGGAGTTTGTGTAAGAGATTGTGTTATTTCTGTGTATCGAGTGGAGGTGGCATCTATCAAATGCCAATACTCGTCAATCACAAGCTCGTATACCTCTAGATAACCATGTTCTTCGCAGTGCTGTACCCTAATCAAACTGTCACTAGGCATTAGGTTATGATGAAATTCTGGGGTGTAGAAGTGGTATCGTAATATTCCTCTTCTATACATTTGACAAACATCGCCGAGTGACAGCAGGAGTTGATACTCAACTCTACTCATTGTAAGTGTCCATTTTTGTTTTCTGTGGGTTTTTAACAAAGCATTACCCTTAGAGATTGCCCCTAACCCCATGTGTTTGGCGTCATGCTCTCTAGGGTGGGTTTGCACTACCTTGAAGCTTATCTTTTCATGCTTCTCAAGTTAGGCTTTTTGTTGCTTTACCCAAGTGGATCTTCCCTTAGATTGCCTTTTGCCAAAATAGTATGTTCTTAGGACAAGGAACCTTTTTGCCTTATAATCTATAACTTAAGAATGGATACTTTGGAGTTTTAAACAAGCAGTACCTGTTTTTCAAATGGAACATGCATTTTCAGTCAATACCAAAAGCACTACGATTGAGACTCCGATAGTACCAAAAAACGTAGCCTGAACTTTTTAACAAAAAAATCAGATTACTGATAGATAAGTAATCCAAAGTACCAAATTGGTACTCATCAGTCTCAAAACGGGTACTATGAAAGTACCAAATGAATCAATATAATGCACAAATGCTACTTGCATCCTTATTTCAGGCCTTAAGCAAGTCCTCTTGATTGCTGTCATATTCGTACGCCATGTTGTTGTATATGTTTTCATATACATCGGTGGATAATCAGAACATGTTATGATATCCAGGGATAGGCTCCATGGGAAACCGGATTGCTCTCACCAGGTGTGAATAGATCATTACCGACTTTGTCTGGTCTAGAAGGTTGTATGTATCGATCATGCCTTCGACTTGGCCATAGTATAGGCCTTCAACTACTCTCCCTCCTTTAACAATTATGTTGTGCCATGCATCCTTATGTGCTGTCGCTGCCTGGTACATCGTCTTGGTGCATTTAAGAAGGTAGAAATTCTCTCCTCTCTCTTCTACTTTGACCGCAAAATTGTCCCCAGCGGACAGCAAGTCATACAAACTATCAGGATTTCCCTCATGCATGGGCAGGTTGGTGTCATTATGCATTGACATGGATCCATAAGCACCATCATTATCTCCAACGTCATCGTCTTCATCGCTGCTAGCTACCTTTGACTCTGGAAATGGCTGGATAGACAAATATTTCCACTCTTCCATGTGTTGTCTATTCCTGCATCTTCTCCATTGCCCTATAATACAACATCAATGCATTTGTCTTTGATTCTTAATGTGTCTTCTTGTATTAACCAAGCTTTATAAACTTTTTTTAGTTTATCAAGGTCACTAACATGATGGTAATCAAATCTATAAATTTCGACAACATATATTTGCTGAATTACATGCACTCTATTCTATGATTTGTAAAAGGGGGTCGGGGAACGGCCTTTGGCTGAGGGCGGTAGCCTGAGGCGGAAGGCGCTTTCGACAGTGGAAGGGTTGAGGAGGCGGACCTTCCCCAACTTGAAAACAATTTTTACATTGTTTTTACCTTTTTTCTTTCCCATGAAGTTTACATCTTTCGCGTAAAAGGTGCACATAAAAAAAGGTAAAAAAAAAATTATATGCACCTTGTGACACCTGGGCGCTAGAAGGTGCTCATTATAAATAAATAAATAAATGTATGCATTTCGCATGAGGAGGAGGATGCATTCTATTTATTATAATGTAATTAGAAGTTAAACTTAGATTTTTTGAATTTGGAAATGGATTTCTCACAATCATTTTCATTGGGAAATCCTACCATAAAAGATGTCAAGGTCCTAAGGCTGATCCACCCATTTTCAAAACAGGATGACCCAATGGAAAGGTTAGTGAGAAATTTCATTCTTTTATGTAAAGCCGGGATGGCCGATGTCACCCAAAATGGCAGGTGTGACATCCATCTACTTGTATGAAATTTTGTATGAAAGTCAAACCGCACTCAATAAGTCAAATCTTGTGGCATAAGCGAACCTCTGGTTTTTGAGAATTAAGACTCTCTCAAATACAGTGTCCATTGTCAATGATAGGGAATCTTTTTTTTATTAGAATGTATTTTTTTATTTTCAGAACGTGCACCTGCAGGCTGGAACCAATAAATGAATCATGGATTCCAATAACAATCATTCAGTATTCCAAAAGTTTACAATAGTGTAAAACAACGTGTGTTAAACAAGTTGGTAATTGCGAGACCTTGCAATTCTAAATGTAGATTCTCAAAAGACTAACTTTGTTTTTTTTTTCTTGGATGAAAGACTAACTTTGTTGCAAGTTGTAACATACAGTTATATCTTGAATTGCATGCTCAACGATAAACCACGTCTTCATTGCTGTGCAGAATCGTATACGCTGAATTTGTGATGAGATACAGTATGAAATAAAGCGACTTAGCTCAACTTGATGTCGCATCATTAAAAATAAGCATGCTATACCTGGCACGACGAAATCGTGCAAACAGAAAAGTAGCTGCGACTTCCAACTTTCAGTGTCAAAGTACAATAAACAAGTGACAAAACCTGTGGCTTTTGTCAAATCTTTGTCAAGACAAGATATAGAAGCTGATTGTAAAGTTCGACCTGAAAACTTGAGTGGGATCTAAGCGGACACTTTAGAGAGAGACTTGAAAATCATTCACCTGATGCCTTGAGGTTGGAACATAAATATCTGTTTGGCATCATTGACTTTTTTATATATCAAAATTTCCAACTTGAACACAGAGATCAAAAATATAATCTAATTCCTCCTTAATATGAATGCCAACTAAGGAGCGCATCCCAATCCACCATGAATGGGTTGTCATCTGGATTCCATGGTGAGGATTTGGGCCCGCTCCAATGGCAGGACGCCAAATTGCAGCACTGTCCAAGCATGCACAAACCATCCCAATGCCTGCGAAACATCTGCACCCTATTTTGCACACAACTGAGAACACAAAGGAAGGAGAATCAGTTTTTAATTTTATTAGGAAGAATACTTTTCTAGCTATGCTTATGTGAAAATTTCTCGGGCATGTCAAATCCAAAAAAGAAAGCGTGCTCGACCCTCCGGCTGGCTCTCTCTCTCTCTCTCTCTCTCTCTCTCTCTCTCTCTCTCTCTCTCTCTCATTCACGATGTTTTTTTTGTGTATGATCCTTTTTCTCTTATTGACATATATTGAGTTTTTGTAGGCCCCTTGTATAGGTATATTGGCAAGTCTCTTGTTGAGCTACAATAGCAACGAGATGATAGGACTAGCAAGCTATTATATCCTTAGCATGGGTTGAAGAACACCCATTATTGTACATAATGTGTGTCATGAAAATCTGAAAAAGAAAATTTTACAATCATAATTTTCAAGATTACGTCGATGATTCATTCTACCCCTAAGAGCTATAAAGTGCTTTTCAAATTCCATCCATAAGTCCTATGTATCTTGAAGATTCAATTCATGAGGGTTAAGTATAATTTTCAGCTTTGCGGTAAGTTACTTTGATGATTTGCTAAATGTTGAGGAGTGATTCCTAAGTGAGTTTTAGCATTGATATGAGTTTTTATATTTCTTATTTCTTCTAAAATGCAATCCTTGTTTGTTATCTTTCAATGATTTAATTGCCTTGGATAGGTCAAAGGTTTTCGATATATCAATTAGCTTGTTAAAAATCCATCCATGAGTGAAGCTTACATCCAATTAAATTTGTAAAAAACAAGGTGATTAATGTATATCATGAGAAGCTTTGCCCAAGCTTTCAAATAGCTAAAAAATAAAATAAATAAAGCAACGATTGCATTTTAGAAAAATTAAAATTTTAGAAAAAATAAACTAATCTATATCTTAAAATGCACTTAAGAATGACATACAAGCCTTTAACATATCATCACAATAAAAAACCTTCTTCCGACAAACTTGAAATTGAGGTCCCCATAAAATGCGTGAAGAAATTGTCACAATAAATTACCTTCATGAGGAGGCTGGCTATCGGAAGTAGTGTCGGAAAAAGGTGTGTAGAAGATAGGTCGAAATCGAAAAGAAACGAACTCGAATGAAAAATATTCGAACGACAAAAAAGAAAACTTATCGTGCACAGCAGAATAAACTATCTTCCTTTTTCTTCATACATGACTACGCCTATCAATTTCGAACAAAACAATAGTGATAGAAATCACGTTCGATCTTATAGTAACTAACTTTGAAATCATCAATACTACAGTGATTACGTAGCCAAACAATAATCCATTGAATTATCAGACAAATAATTTGTCGTGAATCACTAGACAAATAATTAGTCGCGAAGAACTACATAAACGCATACATTCTGAGACAAAGCTGAACGCAATACTCTGAGCGACTAAAATGAAAGTCTGAATTAAGCGCAATGTTGATTAACAATAAACGCAATAGCAATCTCTAACTCTAAGAAGTGAGCTAGAATGCTCAGGAGTGTTCAAGCTCACATGCTTGAGAGAGAGAGAGCTAACTATTCAAATGCTTGCTGAACTTTTTCTTAATCCTGCACTAGATGCAGACCGACGGACATACCATCAACACATGTTGGTTAAATCCAAACATCCAATGTGTGCATTGTCACAAAAAGGGTCATGCAGCAATGAGATCACAGCAAGAACAATTGCTCATTGATCAAATGTAGATATCAGATCAAAATGTGTTTCTCTCACTGCCCTTTATCCCCCTTATTTTTGCCATTGCTATTGAGCCCCTTTCTCGTGCTTTTCGGCATTCTACTACCCTCCGCTTGATTGCTCCAGTCCAATCCCCTTTGGGCCTGCTCACTCATCAGTTGTTTGTTGACGATGTCACATTTTTCTCCCTTCTCTCTAAACCGCATGTTCTTCATCTTCTTCATGTGTTCACTGAGTTCTGGTATTGCTCCTCTTCTCGTATGAACAAAGAAAAGTCTGAGCTTCATCTCCTCTCTACCCACTCCCCTACTTGGACCTCTAAACTTGGCATTACGGTCATGTCCCATGGCATCGTTACTCACCTGCTAGGCTCCCCTTTTGGTGTTAACATCACTCCTCGTCAGCGTTCTGATTGGTTCCTCCAGTCCTTTGTCTCTAAGCTTTATCGTTGGACCGTTTCTTTCTTTCTTTCCTACGAGAGTCCTCATTGATCACCACATTCGGGTCACTTACCTTATATTTTTCCCTTCCATATTCTCCACTTCTGCTTCTCTCCATTCCTCTTTGGGCAAGCTCCTCATGTGTTTCCTCTGGGCGGGGAAGCAGCCTCTGCTTCCTTGGTCTGTTTGTACAGCCTTGTCTTCGATGGGGAGCTAGGTATTCACGACCCAAACGTTAAAAATACCTCTTTGATTCTTCGTCGTCTTTCCTCCCTTGTAAATCTCTCCTAGCACTGGCATTTCCTCCTTCGGTACATGGCCGCTTCAGCTGTTGCTCCTCCCCTTTTGAAACTCTCTTCTTCCTTTCGCTTTCTTCTTTTTTGGGGGCTCCTTCAAAGTTTAAGGGACCGTTTATCCTTCAAAATTTGGCCTTTTCCATCCTTGATTTCCATCACATTCTTTCTTGACTAACCCTTAATTCATTCTCCCGTGACTTCCTCCCTCTTTTCCCTTGCCTCCTCTCCTCGTTTTGCTCATCACCCCCATCTTTCTCTTTCTCTGGCCCGCAAGTCCTTCTCCTGCTATTGAGGGGTGGGAGCCTCTGCTTTCTAGCTCCTCCCTAGGATACCAAGCCTCTCACCTTTGTCACTTTCCTTCCCTTTTTCATGTCAACTTCCTCAATAGCTCTTGCTCGCATTCTGACTCACCTGCCTTGCGGCGTAAATGACTTAAGACTGCTTCCTCTCTTCCGATTGCAAAGCTCAGGTATCTAGCCTATAGTATTCTTACTAATTCTCTCTCTCTTTTGGCTAAGTGGCCTATTTTTTTTTGTCACATGTGCCCGCTCTGCCACCTGGAAGAAGAGTCTGTACAAGATATGTCTTTCCATTGTCGTCGAGACTTATGGTTGGAAGTTCACCACCTTCTTAGTTTGTTATGCTCTTCCTCCCTTCGCGGCTGATACTATCTTTATGGGGGACCCTACGATTCAACGTTCTTTACTTCATTTGATCTGGCATCTTTGCAGGCTTTTTGTTTTATGGCTCATATTGCTGATGCGTAACAGGCAGGTGTTTTTGATGGCTCCTCTTCTCCTCTATCGGCTTCGACCTATGTACGGCTTGCTATATATTTTTCTTTTGTTGTTTAGTTATTATGGACTGCCTCCCTGCGTGGTGTGTTGAAAGTCTGTTGCATTTTTTTTTTGGGCTTACTGACCCTTTTATGGAAAACTGGCTTCCGATATGGCCTTTTGTGCCGTGTATAAACTTTTTTGTACTTGTACATTTGCGAAAATACAATAATATACTTAACCTTTGCAAAAACAACATGTTGATTCATTTTTATGTAAAATTTGAATACACAACCCAAACTCAATCTCCATAGTTTATTCCCTTTCTTATGTAGCATTTGAGTACACCACCCAAACTCAGTCTCATCCGTTGAATCATTAATTCATGTAACATTTGAGTACCCGCTATGAAGCCTCATAATTTGAAGCTGTAATAACTATGCTCCCCTCTCTCTCGACCTACATCTCTCCCCTTTTCTCCTGCCATGCCATGCATATGGTTGGATCTGACTGCCTTGCTGCTGCCCTATGCTGCTTTTGCCCACGCGCTTGTGTGCACCTATCCATGTTGCAGGCTCCACAGATTAGAGTCTTGATCTTCCTGTCGTTGTTGTGTGCGATTGGTGGAGTACAAAGGATCGTTGCTGATCATGCCGCCAGTCCTGCCACCCTCAAGATCGGGGCGCTGTTGGCTCCTCATTCCACCATTGGCAAGGAGGCTAAGCGGAGTCTGGAGCTTGCTGTAAAGCATGTCAACGCTAACAGAAGAGTGCTCAATGGTAAGACTTTGGAGCTTCTGTGGGGTGACACGAATTGCAGCGCTTCAGCCGGTACAAATTACTTTCTCGCTGTTTCTCAAATAACTTTACTGCAAAGCTACACCAAAGAACTTTACTGAAAAGCTATATGAAAGAACTTTTTTGAAAAGCTACATGGGAGAAAGTTAGAGACAGCGCCTTCTAATAATAGGAAGACATAGTCATCCAGGCAATTGTTTCTTCAAGATGCAAGTACCCTTTGTAAATAGCTGAGTTGAGGAGAGCTTTCAAGGACGATTTCACAAGTATATTGTAACACTGATTACAGCGTAGAATATAAGTTTCCGTCGATCACTTCAAGGTAGCGCAAACAATGGATATTGATGGCTTTAAGATCAACGGTGAAAAGTTTTTCAGGATGCATGCGTTTTGTTGGAAACACAATCCTTGTGGAATGTGCTCTTCATATTTTGAAAGAACAGTATTGGATGCCTAGGCGTGGAAAATTGGCATTCTGTTAGATCAGATGCTCCAATTACAGCTAATTGGCAACTCTTAAATATGCGGGCCGGGCCCGGGCCACAGGAACATATGTGCTAGGGATCTCTGAACTGTTATATGTACATTGTAAACACGAAGCTTCAATTATCAGCGTCCTGTTTTGAAGTAATTGCTATGAATTCTACTGAATTCTACAATTTATAATAAATCTTAATATCAAGCTGCCATTATATAGATAATTCTCCTGCAGTTGCTTTAACCACCTCAATCCAGTCAAGAAATAAAACTATTCCATTGTAATGGCATAAGGCCATCATATTGGATATTAGAAAATTAGGGAGCGTCAGTTATGGGAGCAAATTATGTCGGACCGACCCTATGTTCCAAGGTTCAGAATCAAAGCATTTGAGACTTCATCACTCATATGTGCAAAGGGCCAATTTGCCATTATTTCCATCCTTTGGCTCACTACGGGTCCTTTACGCTTCTGGTTTCGGGATAGAGTCTGAACACGGAGTTTCAATTATCAGCGTCCTCTTCCGAAGGTCAGCCTCCAAGGCCCTTCCGCTCCGGAAGGCTGTGCGGCCGAGGGCAGAGGCCCGAGGGCTCCGAGGCCGCACAGCCTTCCGTGGGCAGAAGGGCCTCGGAGCCGGCCCTGCCCTTACGTGAAATCTGTTTTCACATTTTTTTTCTGTGTGTTTTTTGAGGTAAAAATTTTTTTTACACACCTTCCGAGCAGAAGGTGCGTGCAAAAAAACGTTAATATTTTTTACGTGCACCTTCTGAAGTCCGGTGCGTGTAAAAAAAATTTGTCAAACAAAAATTTGCCCCACAGATTACGTTTTGTGAGGCACTCAGTTTTCTTTGTAAAAATTTGAAAACTGATTTTACGCTAAAAATATGTCATAGTCATTAGTGTAGCTACTTTGACATGTTTGACCACACCACTTTGGAATGTGCGCATTTTTGTGCAAAGCACCTAGAGTGGAGCTACTTGACATCAATATTTCAACTACACAATGGCATTGTTCCTAAGTTGAGAATCTTTGGAACAAAGGAGCCATAGCTCTATTCTAATTATTTGAGATTGACAAATCACAAATCACCACTTGATCATCTAGGAGAGAATAGTATGTCAAGGTGATGATTCTTAGAAATGTGAGTAGTTTTTTGTCTCTTTATATTTTCTCTTCAGTTGTAGGTATAGTTGGCAGTTGATGGTGATTGGGTGTGTTTGAAATTTTCAAAGGACTCCAAAGGAATGTGTGTTTGGCTTACTAAAATTAACTCCTAAAAGGATTCATCTGCATGTTGTTTTTCATGTAAACTGACTCAAGAAAAATTTATGTGAAAAGGACCATCTTGATTTCGAGATCAATTGGACTTGTTCAAAGAATCATGTAATGGGATTGATTTTGAACTTAACTGGAGCTACTCAACATACGACCAATTATCGTGAGATTTTCCAATCCTATATGCCTTACAGCACAAAGAAGTATGTTCATCTTGGTGATGATAGTACTCACACTATCGAAGGTGAAGGTACTGTCTAGAAGAACTTTTCTAAATTTTAGTTCTAAAGACAAAACTTGATTAATTGGGAAAGCATGTCATGATTGCTAGGGTATGTGCTGACAATTTAGACAAGTCAGCTAACTTCATAGAGGGCAGACAACCTATAAAGACCAACAAAAAAGCTACTAAGATGAGGACAAGATCAATGCACAAAGAGACTAGTGAGAGCCAAACCACCCATCCAACTAAGATGTCTCTAAACACCTCACCCCGAGCCATGGTAAGTGAACACTAAGGAGAGAAGGGAAACTAGCAAGCAAGCCAAAACTTAGAGTGGAGAGTGTGTCCCTACCCATATACCTAGGGGTAAGAAGTTTATGCATGCATCCATGCAACCTCCCATGTAGTCCATCTAAACATAGGTCACATATCCCATGCTTTCCTCATGCATACAACCGTCACAAGCCATGCACTGTTCCACACATCTTCATAGGAGTGTCCGGGTCCTCTCAAGGTTATTAGTTACAAATTGGCCTTGACATGGAACTAAATCGAGCACATGTGAACAGTACGAATTCAGTCCCTGATCAAGTTTGATCCATAAATTTCCATACAAACATCCGATTTCTACTTGGCCCTCCAATACTAGCTTTTTAGATCAAAAACTTGTTAATTTGGGATTGTACACAAGATTAATGATTGACTCTTGTACCTCGCTCTGGTACCATGTCAAAGTAAAGTACTTTGGACCTTAAATGAGTGCATTAATGCCTCACAAGTGATTGATTGATTGATCATAAAATAAATAAAAACTAGACAATAGATTTTGAGATCTAGATCAACAATTTAGCATGAATCAATCAAGAGCAATCTATAATCGTCAATCAAAAGCAAAGTATAGCACACACGTGTGGAACAGTACTCAATATGGCCTGTAGACTAAAAATAAATTGAAACACACTTTGTTCTTACTTAGATCCAAAAATCATTAAAGTACATAGTGTAGAACTCAAGTTTTGCCAATGAGCTCTCGAAAATATTCTAAGTGTTCATCACTATGGAGGATTGGATACATAGAAAAGCCTCTTCCTCTCTAAAGTTAGGTGAATTTCTAGCATGTAATAAGGAAGTTTATTTGGCTTTAGGAATCACTCCCAAATTAACTTGACCCACTTTCTAGACTCGATCTAACCTACTCTAGAATAGGTTTCCCACGTGGCTCCATGGCCTCGCACATGTGGGACCCACTTATGTACATAATTTACATTATTTGACATAGCTAGATCTGCCCACATAGGCAATTTTTCACAATATAGAGTATAATATGTAGCAGAATACCACCGACGTAAGCAAAACTCTTTATACACAAAAACAATTTACTTTACGAAAAATGTATGTGACATCCGTAGCCCTGAATAAACACTGGAGTAAACTCAACTCAATTAATAGGTAAAACATTATTCACTAATAATAATTAAGTACTTGTTTATGATCTGCCAATAAAAAATAGTTAGATTTTTATGTTCATCAATTACAATTCTCTAGAATTCAAAACCATACTTAACCATTATGAGTATATCCTAAATTTTGCTGAATTCCAAAAAATTCAATTACCATTCTTGGAACCATTATGATTCAGTATCCAATTGAGCTCTCTAGGATACAATCACTAATGAATTGAGTCTATTCTCAACTAGAAAAAACTCTACCAAGAATTTCGTATATCTCATGCGCATAATTTTTTACTGATGAATCCAAATGACTCACAAATCATGCGTCTCACAAGCAATATAGCTTAAAAAAAACATTTTCCAGTGAATTTTCTTCACATTGTTCATTTCACCAACTAACTTTCCATAGGAGTAAACCAACTACTCAAGTTAATTGCTAATGATTCAAAAATCTCAAATGTCCAAGTGCAGATCTTAATTGTTCTAGTACACACCACATTTAGATCCTAATCCAAATCATTTTTAAGTTCACAAGTAAATCTTTCATAAAAAAATTTGCTAACTCTGCAATTAGTAATTGTCCATCACAACACTTGATCATATGTCTATGTTCAACAATTAGGCTAAGTGCACCAAATAACCCTAGCAACCAGGATTACATAGTAGATCCAAACAAGATTAATCGTGCACAAATGAGAACAATCTCACTACGACCCAATACATACACATATGTCCTTATCTGGCAGATTCTTCCAAAATCCGCATACGTTACTCTCATATCTCACTGAGAATCTTGCAACTTAGCTACTAATGAATTTTATTCTTCATGAGTAAATAACATATCTGGGAAATCTCTGAGACAGAACACATTCTCTCTCACGAGTTTTTCAACCCAATCTTACCTCTTATCACCAAATTTCTCCCACTTAATCAACATTTTCATTGATCCTAGCATCCAATCTAAAATTAGATTGATCCAATACAGACATTCCTTTATCAAACTTACTCCTATCCCAAAACTCTCAGTACTAACTTATAATGAATTCTGCGATATACTCTAATTCAGTGGAAGATAGATCTATTGAAGATTGCTTGCGACTGTTCCAAGAAAAGGAAGAATGTAAATTTGGAAGTGGATTTACGAGTGTCTACATCTCCTGCCCAACTTGCATGTGTGTAACCACTGAGTAAATTGAGTTTGTCGTTGCCGAATGCTCCATAACAAATGCAAAAGTCCATAGTAGCTCAAAGATATCTCATGACTCTGATAAGAGCCTTCCAATGTGTTACACCAAGATTAGTCATAAACTGATTGAGAGAGCTAACTGCAAAAGCTATTTCTGGCCTGGTACAGATCATGGCGTAGAGATCCTATAATAGAATGGTAAGGATACTCACGTATCTGCTGCTTCTCATGAATTGTTTGGAGACACTGGTCCTTTGACAATTTGAGACCTGGTTCCATTGGTGAGAGAGTTAACTTGCAATTAATCAAATTATGTCTTACTAACATGTTGTAGATGTACCTTTGTTGTGTAATGTAGACCAACTTCTATTTTCTGTGGACTCAAAAAGTTACGTTACGTAGATTTCAAATTTGAGTGTTTTGATTGGTCCATGTGTAAGAAAAATTTGTGAAAAAATATAAAAAAAAATCTTTACAAAGGGTCTTTTTTAGATTTAGAACTCTTCTAATGATCCATGTATAAAGTGACAATGATAAAAGACTGTTGCACTGCTTTGAAGTAAACATTTGAATCTAAAGAGCTAGGTGTGTAGTCGTGATCAATAAGAAAAGTATTGATCCTTTGAAACCATGCTCGAGCAGATTACTTCAAGCCATAAAGTGCCTTATGGAGTTTACACACATGAATGTGTTTCCCCTCGATAATATAACCTTCGGGTTGCACCATGTAAATGTCTTCTTCAATAACTCCATTGAGATATGTTGTCTGTACATCCATTTGATGTATTCCCAAATCTGCTGCAGCGGCAAATGATAGCAAAAGTCGAATAGAATTGACTACTGGACTGAAGGTCTCAGTGTAATCGGCATTGTATATCTGAGAAAATCCTCTGGCGACAAGTCGTGTCTTTCTCCTGTTGATGCTTCCATCTGCATTGTACTTGACTTTGAAAATCCATTTACGATCAACCACGTTTCTACTAGCAAGTAATTCGACAATTGTCCATGTATGGTTCTTGATAAGAGATGAATACTCTTTATCCATAGCTTCTTTTCAGAGATCTGAATCAGGCTAACTGAGTGCCTCTTGGACAGACGTCGGTTCCTGAAAAGGTAGGCTATAGACTCCTTGATATACCTCATAGGTGGTCTGCTATTTCTTGAAGATCTTCTGGGTAATAGAGGAAGTTGATCATTTCCAGCATATTGTAGTTGTTGAACTGCAACATCATCATCTTCTGATTCGCCATTGATTTGTTGTTCATCAAAAGTGGAAGAGCTTGGACCTTCAATGGGAATGGTCGACTGAGGAACTGGAAATTTCAATGTGTCAGGAGAATCTAACAGGTCGGCTACATGGGCACTGCCTTTTTCCTTGAGGTCTTGAAACTGATCTTCGATGAAGATGACATCCTGGGTACTAAATATCTTCGACTCGATGGGATCGAACAACTTGTAGGCTTGATCTAAAGTAGTGTAGCTGATGAAAATACATTTAAAACTTTGGAAGTCGAACTTCTTCCTGAGATCACGAGGAATTTGCGCAAAAGCAGTACTTCCAAAAACTCGTAAGTTTGATAAAGAAGGTTTGATACTTGTCCAAACTTCGAATGGTGTTTTGTTTGAAAGAGCATTAGTAGGACATATGTTCTGAATATAGGTTGTTGTTGAAACAACTTCAGCCAAAAAAGGACTTCGAAAGTGTCGCATGTGATAACATGTACTTTGCCGATTCAACTAAGGTTCTGTTCTTTCTCTTAACAAGACCATTTGACTGAGGCGAATAGGAGATAATGTATTGTTGCTCAATGTTGTTGCTAAGGCAATACTCCTTGAATTCGGTGGAGATGTATTCTCCCCCATTATCTGACCTTAGTGCTTTGATTCGTTTTCCAGTTTGATTCTCAGCATGCTCTTTGAATTGTCTGAATTTGATGAAAGCCTCTGATTTCTGTTTAATGAAATAAACAACTATTCTTCTGAGAATTCGTCAATAAAAGTAATGAAGGAGTTTGCATAGGTCCACATATATCTGTATGAACAACATCTAATAGACCTTTTGTTGCATGCCTATGGTTTGATCTAAAAGGAATTCTAGCCTGCTTTCCAAATATGCAGCTATGACAAACAGGGAGATCGACCTTACCAGAAGGATAGTCGAGATCAAGAACCATGCATTGTCTGGACATGTTCAAAACAGATGCATAATTCAAGTGTCCTAAGCAATGATGTCATAGTAATACTTTATTGACTAGAATAGAGGTCTTCAAGGCTTGACTAGACTCAGAATAACAATGTGCCAATCTATATCAGTAACCCTGCATCTTGCCGAGTGCAAGAATTTTATTACTCCTATCAATAATTTTGCATTGATCAAATTCGAATTCTACCTTATGACCTAAATCTGCAATTCTACTTACTGATAATAGATTTGCTTGGCTGCATTCTTCGCTTGGAGGATTTGACAATCTTTGATCTCATGGTTATTGCGCTTGCAATACCTTCAAAACATATTTGTCTTAGATTGTGGATTTGATGATTGTGCTTGACTTTGAGTCAGCTTCTGATTCATTGCAACCTTCTTGGAGCTTTTTTGCTTATGTTGCTTAGATCCTTTGTTGACATATAGAGCCTGAGTAGACAAAGTGTCTTGACTTCGTCTATTGTCTTCTTGCAGCAACATAGTGATAACTCTAGTAAGAGTTAAATCTAAGTGTGTCGATATGATCATCACCCAGTTCTCATATGTAGAGGGCAAGCTTGAAAGCAATGTCATAATTGTGTCTTGATCGTCTATGACTAATCCGGCAGTGGCCATCTGTTGCAAGAGATTCTTAAATTGGTTAATGTGGCTCTAAAAAGAATCACCATTAGACATCTTGAATGTGAAGAATTTCCTTCATAGATATATCTTAGTAGTTACATTCCTCATGTCATATGATGAAGTCAGGATGTCCCAAACGTCTTTTGACGTTTTAGCTTCAATTATGTGTCCAATCTGTGTATATGATATATTGAGGATAATAAGTGCAAAAGCTTTACCATCCTTCAATTTTCACTTTGAGTCTTTTGTGTCGTCTTCAGGTTTTACTTCTCTACCTGTAACAACATCCCATAACTCGTTGGGGATTAGCAAGGTCTTCATCTTAAATTTCCATAAATGATAATTTGATCCATTCAATTTATTTGCAATAAGACAAGCTTTACTCTGAGAATCCATCTGGAACTTAGTCTGTTGATTATATCGATGACGCTAAGATGTAGTAATGCCAACAACAGGAAATCAATTCTCTGATACTGAAAGGATGAACGAAACTGAAGAATATGGTATCAATTTGATATCACAAAAGATATGAAGTATTAGAGCTTTCCCTCTGATATTGAAATAGTATTATGTCTTGATAGAGATCATAGATCTGATACCGTGGCGGTTCAGATAAAGGAAATAGAAGTCTAGCACTGATACTATGATAGAAGCTCTGATATAAGAATGGAATGCTCTATTACCATGTCAGAAATAGGATGGATAAATTGCAGCGGAAACTCCTATTTCCAATGCATGACTACGCCTATCAAAAATTGAACAAAGCAATAGTGATGGAAATTATGTCCAATCTTTAGCAACTAACTTTGAAATTGCTAGATACTAAGTGATTACATAGCCAAACATAAATTATTGAATTCTCAGACAATTTCTATCAGTTACAAGAGCAATACAAAGATGCATGCATTCTGACATATACTGAATGCAATAAAGAAATAGTATTGATTTAGAAAAACAAATCAGATGCTAATGAGCGCAAGACAATAGCGGATAGAAATCGTGCACTCTAAGTTGTCTCTGAGTAACTGAGAATAAGTCTGACAATAAGCAGCCTTGCTGATATGCAGTAGCGCAATAGCAACTCTAAAATAAATCATTAGAAGACTGAGCTAGAATGCTCAAGAGAGTTCAAGCTTGAAAGCTTGATAGAGAGCTAACAACAATAATTTCTGATTGTGAATGATCTGCTTGATAAGAGCGCAGGAAGTGTCATGTAATAACACTTAGCCCCTTCACAATTCACAGTAACATTTTCAGATCTTCAGAACTTGATAATGAGATGTATGAACAGTTGATTTATACTAAGTAATTAGGTCGTCAAATGTGATTGCTAGTTGGCTAGTGTCCTGCTGACATCCCTCCAATTCCTTCTCAAAAATTGATTGTTGATAAGCAGTGAAAAAATGGTTGTAAATAGTCTTTCTGCATAAATGAACCAAAATTGTTACTCTGCAGAAATGAACTAAAATTGCCACAGGCGACAGTGTCGCAAAAAGCGAAAAAAGGGTGACACTGTAGTCAAACTCCGTGTATTTCTGCAAACTGTGTAAAAACACTTGTAAATCTGCAGACTGTGTAAAGACACGGGAAAATCCGCAGAATTGGATAAACAATGGATGAGGATTAAAACCGATTAGTCGATTAGTAAGAAGGAGAATAATCCAACACTTCCCAATTGGACGAATGATATGAATTTAATCTAATATCTATATTTGAGAAATTTAAAAGAAGTAAAGGTTCTTAGAACGTGAGAGATAGCTTTAAGGATTTCTGATTTGTAAATTATGGGATACCATTAGGGATCTGAACCTATGTCTCATAATTTTTCGAAATACCCTAAAACAATAAACCAATTTATTCACCCATTAGCATTACCATTACTATAAACACTAACCACTGGTTTTGCAGATCACTCTTGCTTTAAAAATTTCCTTTGGAATTACTAATGTCCCATACCATCAGTTTTTTCTTTCAAAAAAATTCTTTGTTTCTAAAACTTTTCACCAGAAAATCAAAAAGATTATCTAGCTATATTATATCCATATATAGGATCTAATCTTCTTACCAATTCCAACAAATGCTTCCATCTATTGAAGTCTCTCATGCTCCTCAAGTGATTCATTGTAGATGAAAATATCATCTAAGAATACTACTAGGCATTGATTGTAGTGTGTCGTTGGTGTAATATAGAGGTTCGTCACTGGGAGCGGCAATCTTGCCTCACCATGCATAGCACAAAGAGAGAGAGAGAGAGAGAGAGAGAGAGAGAGAGAGAGAGAGAGAGAGAGAGAGAGAGAGAGAGAGAGAGAGAGAGAGAGAGAGAGAGAGAGAGAGAGAGAGATGTGAAACCAGCAGAGTCTTCTGTTGTTGTTGAGAATGTCAAATGAGTACAAATGGTGCCCTTTTATTCTTAGAGAGGGCCTTGTCCCATTCATCCTATTGGCCACTTGAAAGTGGCAAGAATTAAAATTCTGGCCCTTCAAAAAAAACACAAAAGATCTAGTGGTGCACAAAGAAGCACAATCCACCTACCACCATTTGACTTTGACTCCACCTTATAACTTAGACTTTGGGCCTTTTAACTTATTTTATTTGCACCTAGGACCCAAGTCACTAAAAAACAACGTAAACTATCTAATTAATGTGCTCATTGAGTTGGGCTTATACACGCAGGAAGCCAGTGTCTCACACTTATTATTCTAATTGGTAGGACCCACTAAGCCCCCAATAGTATCCTCGACATGTTGGGCTCATTTATTTATGCACAAAAAATACCCACAACATTGACTCAAGTATGGACGAGAAATATCATTCATAGACTATTGAAATAATCCAAATGTATTCATTAACCAAAAGGAAACATTTAGAATTCAAAATATCCAAAGTAATACAATAATAGATATTTAATTTCTATATTTGAATCGACACAAGGAATTTCATTCCTTTTAGAAGATTCTTACCCGACTTAACAATATTCCAGAGATCTTAAAAATCCATCTGGATTTCCCATATCGTATAGACACATCTCTCATTGGAGAACCCATAAATTTTGTTCCTTATGGATAACAATAATCCATTTATGAAATGGTGAATCGCCAAGAAGACCCACTCATGGTTATTAACACATCATGATTCCCTTATAGTTAGTAATAAGGTTTCCAAATCCCTTCCATCTGAGAGTTCCAACTCTAGGGATAGTCATTGAGCAACAGAACAGATGTGATCCATGTATTACTTCTCGTTCCTCATATCACAATTCACAGTTCAATTTATGGTCATTTTCATGGTCAAGTAAGATATATAATATGAATTCAACTTAATGAATTCAACATTAAAGATTTATTATGGAATCATCCACCAACAGTACTCTGCAATTTTCCAACATGGATTTCCAAAAATTCAAATTGCATGATACAAGCACATTCACTAACCCTGATGTCCATCTCTCTTCCTCTCAGATTTTTCAGTCCCCTCCCCCAAAAAATTTCATCAACTAAGGTACAGGGAGCTCTCACGGACATATAGTAAATGCAAAAGGTAGATTTGTTTTCCTTTTCATTTATCTGGTTTTAACCTTACTTCCTTAATGTCTCACAATTAAATTGTAACAGAATGTGAAATTACCTTAATGAAATCTTCAATATGGAATTTCAAAATTCTAACATTGTATTCAACAAAATCTCTTTTATTGAATAAAGAATTTTTTTATTCCCACTCATTTTTTCACATCTTTTAATTGGCATTCAACGAGTTTCTTGTTAAAAGCTTTTTGCTCGTCCTTTTCCTAATGACCAAAATCAAATAGAAGACAAAAGCAAAAAACAAACAATCGGTACATTACCAACTAAAAAGGAATAAATATAGATTATATAAGAAAATCCCCAGCTACAATTTAACTCAATTCGTTGGGAGTAATCTTACTCCAGAATTGAAACGTTTAGAAAAAAAAAAGCATGGTACCAGAAACCCCAAAATTCCTCCTATTGGTTGGGTACTTGCTGGAGAAAAAATTTCAAAAAAAACTAATAATTTGCCATCAATCCTAAATCCATGAACCTAATTCATGTATTGACAGTTAGGATTTAGCCTAAGCAAAATAATTCCTCAGCCATTTTTTCCATTAAAAATTGGAAAATTAGTATCCCATTCTCATCATAGATTTTGCTACAGTTACTAACCGTCGAAATCGCCAACCACTGGGCTAACTGGCATACAAACCACAACTGCCAGGCAATTCCTTGAAAGGGTAGATTCTTATAAATACCCATGCAAAAGGAATGTTTATAAAAAGTTCTAAAGTTCATGCCAACATGTTGTAAAGCTATCTTCATAAGCTTTACTTCCGGCGCCAGCATTGTCCCCGGCGCCAGCAGCACCCCTGCTGCTCCCGGCACCGGCGCCACTGTGACCAGAATCCAGCCGGCGCCAAGTTCCTATGGCTGAAAATCTTTGATCGGTTCTAGTGAAGTCCAGAGAGCTCAGATCGATGTGCAATCACTTCACACGATCTAGGCATGATTAAAGGAAGCCTGGGGATCAATAAAATCTAGAGAGAGAAAATGACTTTCTAGAAAGAGAAAAATTCTAGAGAGAGAAAAACGTGCTTTACCAGCTTGGGTAGAGTGCTTGGTATGACGGGGGGTGCCGAATCCCAGCAATACTATAGGGGAGTGCGGGTTGAGACTCAGGGCGAGCTCCAACCAAGTCTCAGTCTCCCTTGCTGGAATGTTGTCATGGCTCTCGCCTTGGCATGTTAGCGCCCCGGAGACTAAGGTCGGTCACACACTTGAAATGTAACCTTCTCAGATTTATCAATAAAGTGGGATTTTCCTCAAACTGACTCTGATTACCTTCTGGGTTTCAGTGTTTGGTAAAAGCGCCAGTTGTAAGGCCGCTTCCAAATTTTTAAGTTGGCACATAGCTGAGGGTCGTATCCCAGGACGCCAGCGGTATGCCGTCGGGACCATTCGGTCCGTGGCGCCAGCGGTATGCTGTCGGGACCATTTGGTCCAGGAACTGGTTGTCTCCATATTTGTCGTGGCTTGTGGTTCTGAGTGTTCCTTGCATGAACGTGAATGGGTTAAGCTCTTGGAGAACGGGCTTTGGATGGCTTGCTTGGGTGGAAGTTACCTGTTTATGGCTGTCCAGTCTGGCGTGGCGCCAGGTTGGCTTCCAGCGCTCGTGACGAAGCTTTCAGTTGGTTAAGTCTGATGTAAGTCAGACCGCTTGCTTGGAATGGATGTTACTCGTTTGTAACGAAGCTTCGAGTTGGTTAAGTTTGATGTATGTCGGGCGACTTGCTTGGAGGGAAGTCACCCACATCGGGACCCCCGATCTGGCATGGCGCCAGGTTGGATCTCAATCAAAACTTTAAGTTGGTTAAGTCTGATCGTTGTTGGCGAGTTGGCTGCTTCTATGTCAAGTGGGTTTGGATGGCAAAAGTTGAAGGCTTGAAAGCTAAGTCGTGGTTCCGAGCTCCCTTTGGGATGCCTGCGCTACACAACCCTAAACAAGCTTTCAAAAGTAAAAACCTTCTAAAACCGTAACAAAGCCTCCATGCGGAGATGAACCTCGTTCATCCTGCACCTCCCGGTCAGTACAGCTCTCACGCTTTCCTAGCTACCCTGCAGCTCGGATTCTCATCCAACAACAACCCACGCTGGGGAGGGACTAATCCATTACCTTCTCAACTGCTCGGACTCTCCTTTCACGGCTACCATCGCTGGTAAGCCTGAGTCATAGTTGAAAAAAAAGATCTCCTATTTGGTTATAGCCTCGCTGTTGTAAAGCTGACTTGGGTGCACCCAGCGTGCCCTGTAAGACTCAAAGGGGTGACACTCCCTAAGGTCCCAGAGCAAGTTAGAATGTCAAGGACTGAGCCTCCGACCTGTGGTGAGCCAGTCAAGTAGTCACAAAGTCCTGAGCTAGCTCTGGAGCTCGAGTCATGGCCTAGTCAGGAAAGCAGGTTGATTCGGCCGCCGGGACGGCTCCCGGGACCCATGTCCGGGAGCCAGACTGATTCTGCCAGGCTTGCCAGGCTTAATCAGCAAAATAAAAACTAAGTCATAAAAAGCGTGCTTTACCAGAAAGCACTATGTTTCAAACCAGAGGGGGTGCGCCGAATCACAGCAGAACTATAGGGGGAGTCCGGCAGACAGAAACTTGGGCAGCTCAACCAGCGCCAGGAATCCAGTCGCCAGGTCTCAGCTCCCTCTACCAGCACGAGCCAGGCACAATGCCCAGCACGTGTTGGTGGCCCCGAGACCGGTCAGTCTATGTATGAATGTAACCTCTTCCAAATCTAATAAAGTTGATCCTTGGGGATGATTACCATTTCGGTTTCGCCTCCGGGACTGGTCCAAGTGGAAGGACCCTTACTACAACCTTTTTGCGTCGCTGGCGCCTAAGGGTCCCTGTCATCGACATGGGGCTTGCCGCTATGCCAATTGGTCAGTTTGGCGACCACTATGCCTTGGGTTTCATGTGTGGCTTGTCTTTGCCTTTGGTTACCTTTTGGGGACGGATTCTGAGTTGGCTTTCGGGTTGGTTGGGATTCCAGTTTTCTTAAGTCTGAATGGTTAAGCTTGTTACGATTCTGAGTTGGCTTTTACGTAAGTGCATGATGGATGAATGTTAGACTTAAGCGCGTGTTGGGGAAACCGCTCAAGTCCCAGCGCCCTTTGAGGCGCCGGCGCTACATGTGGTATCAGAGCCGACTAGCCGGTCAGCTACGCAAGTCTCACAGGGATGGCCACGTTTTTGAGATTTGTCAGGACAACCGTTGCGCAAGGTGCTGCCCACAGTGTAAGCACGGGTGCGTCCACGGTCGGGGTGGTCGGCAGAACGGGGGACTTGATGAGTCAAAGTGCTGCCCTCGAGGTGTAAGCACGGTCAGTTCTCGCGGTTCGGGCCTGGCGCTGTCTGCACGTAGGACGGATGAGGCAAAGTGCTGCCTAGGTAGGTGAAAGCACGGTCTGTACCTTGTGGGGTGCGGGGCGACATATTCGAACTGTACGGGTTAACCATTGATACAGAGATGCTGCTCGAATTCGGGTGTAAAGCACGGGTGGTTAGCTGCCGGTGCGGGATAGCTGCCGATCGTTTAGCTATAAGGGCTATCGACCAAAAAGTGGTGGGGCGTGACTGAGGCAATGTGCTGCTTAATGGTGAAAGCACGGATGGTTGGATGGATGTTTCCCCGTGGGCTAATTCTGTGATAGATTTGTGTGGGCGCGGCTAGGCAAAGGTCCTACGTCCGGTCTCAGGGGGGGTTTGTGGCTTGAGAGGGATCCTCTATGTTTGCTTTGGTTGGTATGTTCCGTTTGTCGTGTGCTTGCTTGGACACAAATGACCTGGTTCCTACTTGGCTCTCAGGTGATGTGGGCGTGCTAAGTTTGAGGAAGGGATATTTTCATTGAAGCTGATTTAATAAAGAAGAAAAGAGAGCTGTGGGGCCCGGCTGACAGAAGGGAGAGCTTCAAATATAAAAAGGATTGAGGCGATAATCTGTTGGAAGTACACCTCTGACTATAATGGAGGACCATCTTGAAGAGTTACGAGCACTGACGGACGGAGAAGAGCTGACTCGAGAATACAGCTCTCGCATGCATCGAGATGGCACCAGGTCCAAGTCGAGAAAGAAAGAGCGTATGCACTCCACAGTGGCGCCCCTCCATGAAGAGATGGGTGGCCCTTCTGAACCTACACCAAGAGATGAACCCTTGCCAGAGGCACAACAGGACCTCTTTGAAGTGAAGATGCGGCAATATTTATCAAGCGCAATGACGGCTATGCTTAGCGAGGTGAAGAAGGATAGAGAAACCGAAAGGAAAGAATGGCAAACATCCTTGCGAGCCATGAATCTTACCCAAATTAACCTTGCTAGAGAAATGAGAGACGGGCTAACACAGCTCGAAGCCAGGTTTGAAGAGTTGGAAGCAACTAGGGAGAATGCAGTGGCGCCTCCTCCACAGATACCAAGAGAACCACGAGCGCGAACCACGGAGGGCCCAAGAAAGACTGCCAAAGTGAAAGCACCACCTACTTTCAAAGGAGAGCGTGATATTCGAGTTGTGGAAGATTGGTTGTTTCACATGGACCATTACTTCCGTCTAATGAACACTCCTGAGGAAGAAAGAACTGACTTGGCATTAGCATATTTTGAGGGCTACACTACAAATTGGTACCGGATGGCAGGAATGCATTTTCAAACATGGGACGCATTCAAAGCCGCGTTACGAGAGGAGTTCATACCGAAGGATTCACACATGAGATTGAGGACAGAATTATCGGGGCTCAAACAGAAAGGGTCATTGCGAGAGTACCTCAATAGATTCAGACAGAGTGTATGGGTTATTGAAGATATGTCCGAGGCGGACAAAACTCATTACCTATTGTCTGGAATGCAATCCTGGACCCGACGTGCGATAGACAGCTACATGCCCCATGATTTCAATTCAACTATTCGAGCGGCTGAAATGGTTTGTGATTATGAGAGCACATTGGCACCAGCTGCTCCCGCAACCTCAACAAGAGTATTTAGTGGATCCAGACCGAGTCTGAGCTTCTTTTCAAGAGGGGACTCAGCTCCAAATGGCAACCAAGCCTCGAGTAGCGTGAATAAATTCCCAACAAAAATAGGGTTTGGCAACCAAGGCAACAATGGAGGGAACATGTTCCAGAGAAGAAACAATGTTGGATCTTCGACTAGTCACAGCAACAGCTCACCAACAGTGGGCAGTTCCATGCGTTGCTTCAACTGTCATCAGCAAGGTCACTCTTGGAGATCATGCCCCAAACCATTGAATAAGCAAATCATGGCTGCCATTGAAGGATTTGATAGGATGGAGAGAGAGGCATTTGATCAAGAAGATGGTGAACAAGATGATGAAGAGGACCCAGAAACGGATTTGACGGAGTCTGACCTGAATGCCTTGCAACAGATAGGGGCACTTGCGGCTTATCGTGAACATCTTATGGCGACTCCTGCGAGAGGATCCAAGTTATTGTACCTGAAAGGCTGTATTCAAGGCAGGATCATTTACTTCATGGTAGACCTGGGGGCGTCTCATAACTACTTGTCAGAAAAACTGACAGGAGAATTGGACATCCAATGTGAAGAAAATGTGACTCCTATTTGTGTGGAGACCGCGAAAGGTACAATGACCACTTGTAGATTGGCAACCAACTTACCAATCTCTCTGGGAGCCTGGAAGAATCGACTAACGTTCACAATCTTGAAGATGGATGCCTTCGACGCTATTTTGGGATTAAGTTGGTTTAACGAACATGTGGTGGCCTTCTTGGCAAAAGGGGTTAACCTTGTGTTATTATATAATGGCAGGAGACCTTGTGTCGTCAGAGCTGTGCCAGGGGACCAACTAGAAAAGAACGACACAAATGAACCTGAGCCAACCATTCCTCCCAATCTCATTCACCTATTTAACGAAGGACAACCAACAGTGACAGACCAGCTGGCACGGGAACAAATGGAGCCAAAATTGCCTATAGTCTCTACATCAAAGGTGAATTCAAGTGCCGATGCAGAGCTCAAGGAGCTCACCTGGTGTGACCAAGCGAAAACTCATCTTTTTAATGAAAGACATCCAACAGTGACAAAACAGTTGACGCGAGGTCAAATGGAGCCAACATTGCCTGCAGTTTCTACATCAAAGGTGAATCTAAGTGCCGATGCAGAGCTCAAGGAGCTCAACCTGGACGACCAAACGAAATATCTAGAGTCCTAGGGGACTCATCCAGATGTGCGACGACAACGACATATCTGAGGCTTAAGGGAGCCGTGAGTACCTTTTTCTTTCATGCTAATAAAGTAAGCCGCATTTCTCATTGAGGAGTGAGCTTCAGTTTGATGTCTAAGTGCAGCAGCTTCACACAGGTTTTACGTAAGTGAACTAGATCCACACTTTTCCTGTGCTGGGTGTAAAACACAATATCATTGCTCTGCTTTACAGTTGGTTTCCTTTGGCCGGTGAATCAAGCCCGTGCCCTTGTATATGTGACTAAAGTCTGGCCGGTGAATTAAGCCCGTGCCATGAGTCTTAGGTTCTAGTTTGGCCCTGATGAGGACATCAGCTTTCTCAAACGAGGGGAGGATGTTGTAAAGCTGACTTGGGTGCACCCAGCGTGCCCTGTAAGACTCAAAGGGGTGACACTCCCTAAGGTCCCAGAGCAAGTTAGAATGTCAAGGACTGAGCCTCCGACCTGTGGTGAGCCAGTCAAGTAGTCACAAAGTCCTGAGCTAGCTCTGGAGCTCGAGTCATGGCCTAGTCAGGAAAGCAGGTTGATTCGGCCGCCGGGACGGCTCCCGGGACCCATGTCCGGGAGCCAGACTGATTCTGCCAGGCTTGCCAGGCTTAATCAGCAAAATAAAAACTAAGTCCTAAAAAGCGTGCTTTACCAGAAAGCACTATGTTTCAAACCAGAGGGGGTGCGCCGAATCACAGCAGAACTATAGGGGGAGTCCGGCAGACAGAAACTTGGGCAGCTCAACCAGCGCCAGGAATCCAGTCGCCAGGTCTCAGCTCCCTCTACCAGCACGAGCCAGGCACAATGCCCAGCACGTGTTGGTGGCCCCGAGACCGGTCAGTCTATGTATGAATGTAACCTCTTCCAAATCTAATAAAGTTGATCCTTGGGGATGATTACCATTTCGGTTTCGCCTCCGGGACTGGTCCAAGTGGAAGGACCCTTACTACAACCTTTTTGCGTCGCTGGCGCCTAAGGGTCCCTGTCATCGACATGGGGCTTGCCGCTATGCCAATTGGTCAGTTTGGCGACCACTATGCCTTGGGTTTCATGTGTGGCTTGTCTTTGCCTTTGGTTACATTTTGGGGACGGATTCTGAGTTGGCTTTCGGGTTGGTTGGGATTCCAGTTTTCTTAAGTCTGAATGGTTAAGCTTGTTACGATTCTGAGTTGGCTTTTACGTAAGTGCATGATGGATGAATGTTAGACTTAAGCGCGTGTTGGGGAAACCGCTCAAGTCCCAGCGCCCTTTGAGGCGCCGGCGCTACACTCGCCCACGGCTGTCATCATTACAAAACAGACATGTTGCCACACAGGAAAACCAGGATCGCACCTCCCAGATTGAGATCAATCTACTACCGATTGCGCTCCAGCCACAGGTTCCTCCTACGCTTCAATCACACAATCTTTGTATGTACTGGCCTCACGCTCTCATGGAAAGATGTGAAGGTTGCACAAATCATTCTGCTGGAAATTAGTTTACCAGATGCACCTTCCCACTCAAATCCAAAGCAGGAGAGCGCGTTTATACAGTTCATGAAGACCCGAAAGAAAACGAAGGGCTAGATTGCCAGAGTCGTTTTCTATCTGCAGTCCTATTCATGCAAATCAATTTTTGAGAATACGACTTCAAGCAGCAACTGACTGTCTAACGGCCTTTGGCAGTCCTTCAGAGGTTTCAGAAGTTCTCTTCTTACCCATTCTTTCACCAAAATCAACTCTCTATGAACCAAAAACAGAGAAACAGAGCTTGGAAATTGGCAACTTCTTTTCTAGTGGCTCTTTCATCTAGATTACATCTCTTAAGACCACCCTCCATGCTTTCTAAACTTTGCAGGGAAATATCAATTCCAAGGAGGTGATTGCTCTCACTAATCATTTTATCTTTCTTTCTGTTTGATGTTAGCATAACCGCCTTTCCATCAACGTTTCCCATCATGCAGGTTTACAGGAGGATTTTGGGCATAAAAACCTACTAATCCTCAACATGCAGTCACCGAAAGCATGTTCTAAATTGTCAACCGTCCATATTAACTGGATGAATTGACTTACCGTCAATCTATCTGCCAACACAATCAAAATGACATGATTCAGCACATTATGGGCTGATGCATGCAATCAAAACTTTAACCAAGCAGAATTCCACAAAGAAACAAGCTACAGGATCTACCATAGCAGATCACTCTACAGCAATTGAAAGCTTCCCAAGGAACAGAAAATTACGAATGAATCACAATAATTCTCAGCATCTATAATCCAGAATCAGCCTTGTAGAAGAGCACTCTACCAAAATTTTGGAAAGCATATTGCAAACAGAATTTTGTGAAGCCACTTTCAAACCTCCTTTGAGAAATTAGCACTCCAATCCGGGATGCTGATCCAAGTGCTTCAACTTCCAATCAGATGTACTGCTTGCCGTAAATCCCTCCAAGAGCGCATCTTAGCCGAGCTCAGATACCAATGTAAAGACCAACAGGACAGCTACTAAGAGGAAGTTTGGGATCAGCTCTAGTAAATTCAGGAGGCAAGAGGGATAGCCAACATTCTACAAGAGCGACTGTGCACGAAGCTAGCGGAAGGAGAGTAAATGGGATCTGACATCGAAAAGATGAAGTTGATGGCTAAAGGCAGTTGCAAGCCGCAAGGGCAATGGTGGATAAAAACAACTAATCTACACCATTTTGGCAAGTCTGCCAACTAGTTATGATGCATTAGTGATGACTTTGGATGGATTTGAGAGAAAGATGGATATGGAATTCGTGGCTAGGAGGTTGATGCAGGAGGAGGAGAACTTCACCCACCCAAGATGAAGTAGCACTCATCAGCAAGCTGAGAAACTTGGCATTCAAGGCAAACAAAAAAGAAGAAGCAAATGAACATGGCTAGATGAGCCGTAGTTGGAAGGATGCAAGAAAGAGGCCTTGGTGTGAAGGTTCAAAGGGCAAGACAAAGAAGAAGTGTTATTATTGTGAGCAAGCGGGATATTATATGAGGGAATGTCCAAAGAGAGCTGAAGATGACAAGAAGAGGATGGTCGGACAAGCAAACATTGTAGAAGAGAAGATAAAAGTTGAACCTCTTGTGCGAATGGCAATTCATTGAGAAGAATAGAGAGAGAGAGAGAGAGAGAGAGAGAGAGAGAGAGAGAGAGAGAGAGAGAGAGAGAGAGAGAGAGAGAGAGAATACCTCCTCCTTCCATTCTTGCTCAAAGGCCTCCTATTTTCTTTGTGTGTGAATCTTGTGGATGTTGAATGCATGTTTTGTTGTTGTTAATCAAGAATGATCATTAGCACTTGCATTCATCCATAGTTTCAAAACTAATCCATAAAATCTACACTCAAGCAAAATAGGTGTTAGAAATCCCCTTTGGAGAGATCATTAGGATCCATTAGTTAGGTTTTCCTTTCATTGTCCTCCTCCCTTGAGAAGATCAACCTCTTGAGGAGAAGATCTAGAGCCAATGATGCCTAGATGAGCCAAGAAACCAAGATCCAAGAAAAGGATCAAAACAAAATAAAAAAAACCCAAAAAGGAGATGTAATTCAGACAATAGCATATTCTATGAGAGAACTGTAGATAGCATAACCATAGTTGCTATCTATGTTGATGGCATCATATTAATTGGTAGTCATATGAGTTCCATAACACAATGCAAAATGAAGCTAGAATCACAGTTTGAAATGAAGGACTTGGGAGAATTACATTATTGTCTGGGCATAGAAATTAAGAGGGATCGGATCTCAGGGAAGCTATGGCTATCCCAACATAGATACATTTAGGGCATGCTACAAAAAGTTGGAATGACAGATTGCACATCTACAAAGATTTCATTGGAACCATGTGTTCTCCTCAAGAGGTTGATCTTCTCAAGGGAGGTCTCTTCTTGGAAAATGGAGATTTAGCACCTATTTTTGGTTGAATGTGGATCTTATGGATATTTAGTTTCTTGAACTGAATGAAGTGAATGCTTGTGCTAATGATAGTGGCTTGAATGTGATAGCATGATTAAACAATAACAAAACAAGCATTCATTATTCATAATTACAATACCACATACAAGAAAAATAGGAGGCCCTTTGCCAAAGTGTTATAGTAGTAGTAGGAGGAGGTGGAGGAGGAGGATCTCTCTCTCTCTCTCTCTCTCTCTCTCTCTCTCTCTCTCTCTCTCTCTCTCTCTCTCTCTCACACACACACACACACACACACACACACACACACACACACACACACACACAAAATGATACAAAGATGAATGCAAAATGGTGTCACATGTCTTTTCATAAAAAAGACTAGGGTTAGGGTTTGGGACCTAGAACCATGTGCCATAACTACTTGACATTATAAAAAAGTTTATGTTAAATTCATTTTGAACTATTTCGGTCCCTTTTCACTTTGGGCCCATTTGAGAGCTAGTCTACCATGTGCCTTTGGCTTACGAGTACCTTGCACCGATTTATTGGTGCTTGACTTTACAATCTTGGTAGCTTTATTTACTTTGCCAACACAGCCATGCGTTTATTCTCGTCGCCGTGAAATGTATCTATGAGGTGCCAGGCTTTGTTTCTGCTTGTTGGCCGACTTGTCTGACTTTTATTGGCAATGACAATCTCGGTAGATATTCGGTCTTTTGTTGATCTCCTTTGTAGTCTTGGGACTGTGATACCGCTTTTGAATATTTTTTGTACGATTGATGACAACTAGAATTTGCTAGAAGATTCTCATAGAAATCGTATAAGAATTTCTGACATGCCCCCAATAAGAATTTGGTGATAGTCCCTTGGCACATGTGCTTGTCGGTGAATGTTGTTGGTTGTGGTGATGTGAACCAAAAAGGCCAAAATGAAGGAAGGTGAAGGGGGTGAAGAAAATATAGGGAATTTGAGAATGACAATAAAAATGAGAATTGTGGCGACAATTTACTCAGAGAGGAGGGAGGGGGGGGGGGGGGGGGGATAAAGAGAATGTATAGACAATGACTACTTAAAAATGAATGGAAAATAAATAAGGAAGAAAGTGGAAAAACATTGAAAACAAAAAAAATGAAAGTAAAATTGAGTCCATGGGTGTTTTTTATAGGACTTCTTTTCTTTTTATTTTTTTTTATGGAGATGCTGGAATGTTGCTTCATTGATTTTGTTCGATCTGCTTTCCTTTCTGATCTTCAGCGTCTCATTTTTGTCTGTGGCAAGCAATGACAAGCCTTACAAACTGGACCACAAAGAGCTGTGCGTGACTGATTGCGATTGTATTGTATCGAATGCAGGATGTATATTGCCAAGGAACCCCGTTGTATACCATTGTTCTAGTCTTGCAATGACAAACAAGGATTTCAAATTCAAGTAATTACGTAAATATCAAATTCTCATAGAGAAAGAAAAGTCATAGTCAATATTAAGATATAAATGTACTCAAAACTTTAAAGAACTTTGGCAATTTTTGTTTGAAATTTTTTTGAGATTTAATAGTTGTTAACGTTAATTAACGTTTGTTCATGTTGAGTTACTAACGTAAAATTTTGAAGTAATTAGGTAGCTGAGAATCTGATCTTCAATCGTTGTTGAGTTGAAGGATTTGTTTGGATAACGTGTGTTGACTTTGGTTTTCGTTAGAAGTCAAGGCTTGCCAGACTCATCTTTGTGCTAGACTGTGGTATGCTAAATCGACGCGTATGTGAGCTAGACAATCAAGATATTCCTTGATGAACTCGGACTGTCTAGTGAATTTGGCCTTTCACCATTTTGGCTAGTGGGGATGCAGAAGGTTGATGAGGTTGGCCAATTCCAACTTGAGTTGGTAGTTGATAGCCGCCTTCCCTAGATATCAAGAAAGGCTCGCTATTTTTTTCTTTGGCCTATGCGAGAAATCTCAAGGCGCGAGTAATAAACCTACGAGTAAAAAATGTGAGTAAATTTTTTTTTAATTTTTTCGCACGCGAGTAATCAATTCTACTCGCCAAGGTGTTCTCAGATAGATCTCACCATGTACTTCATATAGTGAAAGTGGCGAGTAAACACAATAATTGAAAAAAAAAAAGTTATTCAAATCGACAAGTAAAAGCACTGGTAAAATTTCTTTTAATTTTATTTTTTTTGCACGATTAATAGCACAAGTAGATCTCATCATGTAGTTTGTATTGTGAAAGTGGTAAAAACAACAAGCAAAAAAAAAAAGTTGTTCAAATCGATGAGTAAAAATCGTGAGAAATTTTGTTTACTCATTGAGCTATCAAATTGTAGGTTAGATAGTGCACTATGTATTGTGGAAGCGATGAGGAATAAGGGAAAGAAGTTATTCATTTCGGTGAATAACTAAAAAATGACGGGAAAGTAAAAATTTAAACTGGAGAGTAATGGGAATTAACTCGTCGAGCTGCCTAGTGATGATTTGATTTTCTTGAGGGCTATGTGAAGTGGGTGAATAATTCTTGTCGGAAATCAGTGAGAATGTGCGGAAGCTAATCAGCGAGTTTGGTGTAGGATTGGAAGGGCCACAAACAACAACAGAATGTTCAAAAAGAATGATTCAAGCAAATGCTCAATGAAATGATATAGTAGTAAGACTGAGAATTTACACTTTGATTAATATCAAAACAATAAGTACAATTCTTGAAGTGATAACTCCAACTTACAATCGTTGAGCGTGATAACGTTGGCTACAGGAACTTGAATAATCAGAAGTAGTTTTTGGATGAAGATTCTAGGGTTGATGTCCTACAAAATATCTAGAACTACCTTTTGTTGCAGTTCAACTACGTTTTGTTGCAGTTATTACAACCACCTCATTACATTTAATACATGTACAAAGTGGGTGGCCATGGACTGTCAACGCAAAATCGTTGGGTCGGATTTTAGACCGACAGTATCGAAATTTACAAGTATCATAAAAATATACATTGACTCGAAAAATATAGAATTTTTTGAGTTGATCCAATATCAAATAATTCTAGAAAATTTGATTCTAAACTTTTCGATCCTCTACTCATAAATTTGAGCCTGCTATTTTTGGGTTTTTTAGGATGCTCATTATTGAATGGATTTGACGTTAAGCATCGAATTCAACAATCCTCCTTAATGTGGATCCTGAAAACTTTTGAATTTCAGATTCAACATGTCGTTGAATCTAAGATGGTGCTCCTTTGACAAAGCCTTTTTGAAGTAATCTACTATGATTCTGTCCCGCAGTAGACTAAGGATACCTCCTTGCTTTGCTCTTTCTCTCTCAAATAGTGATATTTGATTTCGATATGCTTGCTCTGAGAATGAAATCTCGGATTATGGTGCTTTGGTTGTCACAAAGATGGTCGTTGGATGTGACTATGTAAGGGCAATTTCTGCTAGCAGGTGCCTCAACCAAATTGCCTCCTTGGTAGTATTTGTAGCAGCAATGTATTCTGATTCGATTGATGACAATGCTACTGAGCTCTGCTTTTGGCTGTTCCAAAAAATTGCGTCTTAATTGTATAAAAATAAAAAACCAAAAGTCGATATTCTTGTATTGATATCTCATCCCCAATCTGCATCTGTGTAGCCATCGAGAATATTTACAGATTGGTTGTCTCCGTAACAAATGATGAGATTCTTGGTTGCTTGGACGTACTTCATGACCTTCATGAGTGCCTTCCAATGAGTGAGACCTAGATCTGATAGGAACTGGTTGAGTAAACTGATCGAATATGCAAGGTCTGGCCTTGTGTAGATCATTGCGCACATTAGTGAGCTGATGATGGAGTGAAATGGATATTTCTTCATCTCCTTCTTTTCTACCTCAATTTGAGGATATTGTTCCTTTGACAGCTTTAGTTTAGGGTCGAGTGAAAAGATACTCGGTTATAGTTGGCTATTTCATACTTTTCTAGCACGTTGGTGAGGTATCTTTGCTGACTGATGAAAATTAGTCTGCTGGATCGAATTCGGAAAATTTCGATTCTAAGGCAATAGTGGACTAGACCCATATTAGTCATTTTGTACTCCTTGGCCAGCATGCATTTCATTTTCTTGATCAAATTCAGATTGTTACTAAATAATAGTGTATCATCTACATAGAGAGTGATGATGATAAATAAATTCAGTCTGCTGAGTTTGGAATAAAACCATTCTCAATAAAAAAATGTATTTATTTTCTGGAACCAGGTTCTGGGTGACTATTTCAGCCCATAGAGTGCCTTGTGAATTTTGCACACAAGGTGTTGCTTACCCCTCAGTTCGTATCCTTCCGATTGTGACATAAAAATTTCCTCTTCAATGGTCCTGTTGAGGAAAGCGGTCTAGACACTTTGAGAGCTGTTGTAGTTGCAAAAGAAAGTAATAGTCAGATCGAAGCATATTTGACAACTGGGCTGAAGATCTCAGAATAATCCAGATCTAGAATATGGGAATAGCCTTCGACCAGCCTTGCTTTGTATTGACTCAGCCTTCCTAACAATCAGACCCAGAGGAAGATAAAACTCTACGCATAACTGGAGAGGGAGAATTTATCTCCATAGAATTTGAAGAATTCTGCAAGGCCAACAAAATAGATCAACAATTCACAACAAGCTACTCACCACAGTCCAATGGTGTAGTTGAACGGAAGAATCGAACACTCACCGAAAGTAGCAAGAGCATGCTGGCCCATGCCTCTCTTCCAAAGAAATTTTGGATAGAAGCTGTTTTTATAGCCGCCTATCTATAAAATCGATCCATCACCAAAGCCCTGAATGGCAAGACACCTTATGAGGTGTGGACAAGATCAAAACCATTACTCAAGAATATTAGAGTGTTTGGTTGCATTGCTTATGCTCAGATCCCTGAAGATCTCAGGAAGAAGCTGGATGACAAAAGCACAAAATCAATTTTCGTTGGCTACTCTCCAGATCACAAGGCATACATCTGGAAATAGAAAAAACATTTACAAGCAGATATGTCATTTTTGTGGAGAATTGATTTATAAACCACAAGGGGAAAGCTCGAGAAATTTTCGATTCGAGTATCGAAGAAATTTCCGATCCATGTATCGAAAAAGACTCCAAGATCAAAAATCAAAAAATCGATATAAACTCTGAAAATGAGCTTGAACAACAGGGAGTTGAAATTCAGCCAAGAAGATCAAATCGACTAAGACAGCCTCCATCCAGGTTTATGAATTATGCAGCTTGCTACTTCGTGCAGGAACCAAATATAGTTTCAGAGGCGATGTCTACACCTGATGCTGATCAATGGAAAGCAACAATGGACGCTGAATTCGATTCTTTGATAGAGAATCAAACATGGACAATCAATGAGCTGCCAAAGGGAAAAAAATTGATTACATGCAAATGGATATTCAAGGCATTTTGTACTAGTTTCTGAGTCAACATTTGTTGAATACTATTGAAGTTCAAATGGCCTAATATAAAATGCCAAAGCTTATCAGATGATTCGAAAGTTGAGGCGTGAAGAGCTTGACTATTGAAAGAATAACAGTGGCTGAGTTTGTAGAGGTTGCCACTTATTCTCCCGAGAGCTAAAACTTTTCGAAATTTGTCAAGGATGGTACAGCCGATTGTATCAAATTCGATCCTTCGACTTGAATCAGATTCTTGGTCAGATTTGGAATGTGGAGAACGTTTGACAACAACTTGACTTCACCATTCTAAAATTCAATTCTGAATGTTCCTTCACCCTGGATCGAATGTGATGAGTTGTCTCCAAGTTGCACAACTCGAGAGTGGGTGAAAGATTTATAATCTTTGAACCAGTCTTTATGGTGAGTCATTTGTTGAGTTGCTCCAGAATCAAAATACCAGAAATCGATATCATGTTGTTCTCCTACCTTGGTCATAAAGGTTGCTTCATCTTCCTCTTGCTGCTGGGTCAAAAAACTAGTTGAAGCACTATGTGCTTGTTGTTGGGACTGTTTCTTCTTCTCATTGTTGAATTTCAAAGTTCTTAGTTCTCTTGTAGTATCTACAGAATAGTTTTTGCTTTGGTTGGAAAGATGAAGAGTTTGAATTTGACCTAGAGCCAGAATTTGACCCAGAGCCAAAATTTGAGCCTGAGTCAAACTTCGATCTTGATTGCATATTGCTCTTCTTTTTGGATCTGAACTTCTGATTTTTGGTGAGGATCCGACCCTGTACCTGAGGAGGTTGCAGATCTTCTAGCCTTCTCTTGTTTAAGTAATGAAATCACTCTTGAAAGGGTGATCTTCTCCTGGATCAAAATTGCCTGCAGGTCTGGATCAAAGTTAGACGAAGATTAAAATGTTGATTAGTCGATTAGTAGGAGAATAGTCCAACACGATCCAATATTGAAAAATTCTAGAAAATTCGATCTTGAACTTTTCGATCCTCTACTTAGAAATTCCAGCCTTCTGTTTCTGAATTTTTCAGGATGCTCATTATTGAATGGATTTGAGGCTGAGCATCGAATTCCAACAATTCTAACTTGTTTTTTTTTTAAGATTTTGCAATTGGCGATTAACACAGAAACATGAGTAAAAGGACTTTTACTCACTGCTAGGTAGGGCATGTAAAAAACCTGTTTCGCAAAAAAAATGATAAAAAAGCAAGTAAATAAATAAAGAAAACCACTTCTAAGCAAATCTACCACCATCTCTCCGACAATGGCGCCAAAAAAATGTTGTCCCCTTTTTGTGCCTACCTATGGATATGGATTTAGAAGCCTAAGAAAGAGATTTTGGATCTACAACTAGGTGAGTATCGTGTGTAGTACAGGCTTCAATCCAATGAGGAGAGGGCAGATTTAGCTAGAAGTGAGGATCTAGGAAACTAAGGTTGCCACCATTCTTAGCATGAGATATGGAAGTGGAATAGTGCTAGATCATGGAGGTAATGCATTTCTTGGTCTTTGTTTTCTTTTTCTCTCTTTTTATCTTTTGTTTTATCTAGGCATCCATGGCTTTAGATCTTCTCCTCAAGAGGTTGATCTTCTCAAGGGAGGTGAACAGTGTATTGAGAGTCCTACCTACAGATCTTGGTGATTTCTTCTTGGAAAATGGAGATTTAACACCTATTTTTGGCTGAATGTGGATCTTATGGATATTTAGTTTCTTGAACTAAATGAAGTGAATGCTTGTCCTAATGAGAGTAGCTTGAATGTGATAGCATGATTAAACAATAACAAAACAAGCATTCATCATCCATACAAGAAAAATAAAGGCCCCTTTGCCAAAGTGTAAGTGAAGTAGTAGTAGTAGATCGATCCAAATTCATTTGTAGCCTATAACGTGCCCAAGGAAACTGACTTCCTTTACTAAAAACTCACATTTCTCTCTTTTCGTGTACAAGTAGCTCCTCCTTAGTCGTTGAAAAACTTTTTTCAAATGTTCAATGGGATTTTTGAGGCTACGGATGAACACTAAGATGTCGTCAATATATACAATAACAAATTTGTCTAAGTAGTCTTGAAAAATATTATTCATCAATGTGAAAAATGTGGTTGGTGCATTTGTTAGATCGAATGACATATTCACCATGAACTAATGAATCTCATACCTTGTTTGAAACATCGTTTTATGCTCATCACCTTTGGCTGATACCTAGACTGGAGATCTATTCAACTAAATTACTTGGCATGTATCGAACAGGTCATCAATTTTGGGCATGGAGTACTTGTTCTTGATAATACTCTTATTGAGCATGTGATAATGCACACGCATTTGAAGAATCTTGTTTGCCTTCTCCACAAATAAATCTAGAGCTCCCAAAGGTGAAGCGCTAGGTCTAATAAATCATTTTTATATCAATTCATCACGTTGTCATTTTAGTTCCACTAACTCTTGTGACATCCTATAAGGTGCTCGTAAAGTTGGTTCCTCCTTGGTACCAACTCAATTTTATGGTCAACTGGTCTTCGAGGAGGTATCTGAGCTAGAAGTTCCTCTAGAGAAAGACAATGCAAAAGTAGATATAGAAACCCAAAGAGATCACTTCCACAAGCATGAATGAGAGAGAGAGAGAGAGAGAGAGAGAGAGAGAGAGAGAGAGAGAGAGAGAGGGAGGGAGGGAGGGAGGGAGGGAGGGAGGGAGGGAGGGAGGGAGGGAGGGAGGGAGGGAGAGAGAGAGAGAGAGAGAGAGAGAGAGAGAGAGAGAGAGAGAGAGAGAGAGAGAGAGAGAGAGAGAGAGAGAGAGAGAGAGAGAGAGAGAGAGAGAGAGAGAGAGAGAGAGAGAGAGAGAGAGAGAGAGAGAGAGAGAGAGAGAGAGAGAGAGATATGCCCTCTTCCCACTCTTGTACACTTATATAACAGGTCCTTGACCTATTTGGATGTGCTTGTCCAAGCTTATCAACATTTAGAAAGTTCTAGATCTATTCTACCAATAGACTAGATTCAATGCATTTAAATTTACCAATTTGAATTGGTCCTTGACCTACCAACTATTTTCACACTTTTCAAATATTGTAACTCAAATAAACTTAGGCCTAAACAACTTTGAAAAGTTTATCTCTAAGTCTGAAATGTGTATTGACCAAAATTGCCATTTGAACTAAACATGATAAATCTTAATTAGTTGACAATTTCGCACACTCCCTCTTCAACTAGTTTTAGCATAGACTTTGAAAGTACACCAAGTGAAGTTCCATGCTTTTTAAACAAGTCATTTCCAAGTGCTTTGGTGAAGATATCAGCCACACATTCCTTTGAAGAGACATGTTGAAGCTCCACCTCCTTTGCCATGACTTGTTCCCTCACAAAATGATATGCCACCTCAATATGCTTGCTCCTTGCATGTTGATAGGTCAGAAAAGATGACTGGACTCTCTAAAAAATCCAGCAAGTGAAGATCTTTTACCATCCTCTTGATCCATAACATCTCCTTTGTGCATGATGTAAGTGCTTTGTACTTGGCCTCACTAGATGACAATGAGATTGTAGCTTGTTTCTTTGACATCCAAGAGAGAGCTCCATCACCTATGAAAACAACATGTGCACTAATGGATTTGATCTCCAACAAAATCCAAATCTGAAAATCCAAACAAGTTAGGTGATGATCCCTCATAAAGAATGCCATAATCTCTAGATCTTGAGATGTACTCAATACTCTCTTGCCTAGCACCTCAAAGGGCACTGGGACTTGAGTGGTTTTTCCAAGACAGGATTAAGTCTAACATTTATTCGACATGAACTCACTAATAAGCCAACTTAGAAAATGCAACTAGCCTAACCATCCAGACTTAGAATAATTAGAAATCCCAACCCGTCCACAAAAGGTAACTTGTGAAATCTCAAGGCATAGTGGTCACCAAACTGACCAAACAACATAGCAGTGGGCCTCACATCGGTGACATGGACCCTTAGGTGCCAATGATGCAAAAAGTTTGTAGTAAGGGTCCTTCCACTTGGACTAGTTTTGGAGGCAAAACTGAAATGGTAATCATCCCCAAGAATCAACTTTATTAAATTTGGAAGAGGTTACATTTGTACATAGACTGACTGGTCTCGAGGACACCAACACAAGCTGGGCATTGTGCCTGGCTCATGTTGGTAGATGGAATTGAGACCTAGTGACTGAATTTTTGGCATTGGTTGACCTACCCAAGTTTCTATTTGTTAGACTCCTTCTATAGTTCTAATGTGACTCAGCGTGCCCCCTCTGTCCTAAAATATAGTGTTGTCTAGTAAAGCACACTTTTCTGGACTTAGCTTTTATTTTGTTGATTAAGCTTGACATAATTAGTCTAGTTCGCAGATGTGGATCTCGGGAGCTGTCCTGGTGGGGAGATTCAACTTAGCTCCTGGACATGAGTCCCAGGAGCTGTAGGCCGTGACTCAAGCTTCAGAGCTAGCTCATGACTTGTGAATACTTGATTGGCTCACCACAAGTCGGAGACTTAGTCATGACTTTCTAACTTGTTTTGAGACTTTTTGAGAGTGTCACCCCTTAGAGTCTTATGAGACACAATTGGTGCTCTCGAGTCACTACTTTGCAACACCTAGTTAGGCTACAAATGTGTCCTAGTGCGGTGTCCTAGTTCACTCCCAATTAGGAAAGAGCTATGTACAAGTGCATCCACACCCCTCTCACTTGGATTATTGGGATGAGCTTGGTAGCTAAATGCTATAGGAGTGTGTTCTCACTCCTATCACCGTTGAGTTATTGCTAGTTGTCTTTAGCTCGAGGGCTAGATCGGATTGATCTAGGGTTGGTTGGATTGGTTTGTTCCACCATCCGATCTTTATTTGTCCTCTTGCATTCAATATCCTACTAAAGGTCCTTGAAGGTTTTTTATAAAACTCCTTCTGAATCTTCTAGCAATCCTCTTGAGATGAACATGTCTGAATTACTTCAACAATTGCCTTCACTAGGAGTCACAATAACTATTTTGCATGTAAATTCAATAATTCCATGCTTTCCATTGAAAAAAGATATCTACTTGCTAGCAATTGCATGATATTAGATATTGTTAATAGGGCAATAATAGATGTACATCTTGAACCTACCACTATGTTGATATGAATGGCTACTAGTCACACTTGGGAAAACCCCTTGGCAAAAATTAAATGGTGCCAATAACTTTAGATAGTTTCTTCTATCTTGATTTTGCCATCATAAGACACTAAAGGCCTCTATTTGGTCAGTGACAATCAAGAGTAAGAAAGATATTGCTTATACAACATGGAATGATACTGGCAGAAAAGTCCCTATTTGGCTAGTGACAGTCAAGAGTATGAAAGATGTTGCTTGTACGACATGGAATGATACTGGCAGAAAAGATTTACATTTGTAAAATATTCTTTTCAAATCAATCCCAGTTGAGGAAGACAATCTCACTATTGTCTTAGTAGCCCATTGAATTTAGGTGGAAAATGCACAAGTAGACTCACCAACTATTGAGAACTCTAAAGAGCAACTCGATTGGCCTCAAGTGTTTCTTAAGAAATTGAAGGAGTTGTATTCTCAATTTTTTATTGATACATCATATATTTCCAAATTGCTCAAGAGCCCCTTGCTATGTTAAATGTTCGAATTGGTGAAATCCCATGTAGATAACTATTTTTTCTATTCTTAGCATCTGGTTTCAAAAGTAAGTTGAGGAGCTCTTCATGCGTTACAAAGAAACACATGCTCAAAATTATGGGGACTTAAAAGAGATCCCTTTGTCAATCTATGAGGATTGATTGATTTCACCATCAATATGAAAGCTCTCCTACAACAAAAATATCACATGAATCCAAAGTATGTAGACAAACATATGTCAAAAAATATGTCTTATCAGGACAAGTGGTCTCTCTAAATAATATTTCTATGAATTCATATAAAGGTCAAGACTATCCAACAAATGAAATTTTCTCATAGCTACAATTCTATAGGACGACCTTCCTAGGCATGGATTATTATCATTAGTGCTTCATTTTGTATTATGCTAGTCAAACTCGCACAGATTATCCTAACTACTCAAGTAGGATGTTCAGGATGCTATCATACTTGAAAAGGTCTATGCACTTCAAGACATCATCACATGAAGTTGATTTTTTTGGCTATACAAAGGGACCAAGAATGCTATAAAATTGATTGTGCGAGCTTTGCCAAGCTATGCCCCAGTAAGGGAATGCCAAAAGTAGACCTAAACACTATGGAAGGCACCTCAGAGATCCGCTTGATCAATAAATCCAACGGAGATGACTTCCACATGTGGAAGTTCAAAATGAGGATGATCCTGATTGAAAAGGAGTTATGGCGATACGTCAATGGTTCTATAGCCAGACCAGCAGAACCCGAACAGCTCCCAGCTTGGGAAGCCAAGGATGGCAAGGCTCTTGCCATTGTATCTCTAAACCTTAAAGACGCTCAAATTGCTCATGTATCCAACTACACTACTTCCAAAGAAGCATAGGATACACTCACTAGCATCTACGAGACCTCAGATGTCTCGACTCGCCTCTTCTTGAGGAAGAAGGTACTGACACTCAGAACTCAGTCAGCAACCATCTGAACGAGTTCAAACAATTGCTGAGCCAACTGGCTGCAATAGGTTCCCCTATCTCAAAAGAAGACTCTACCATGTCTCTTCTTGCCAGCTTCCATCCTCCTACGATAATTTAGTGTTGCTTTTGAGCAATACCCCTGCGCTGTCTCTCCAAAAATTGACAGCAAGTTTGTTGTAGGAAGAAATTAGGAGGAAAAGCTTGTCCACATCTACGAGTACCAAATCCATGGTCTACATCTATCAACCATAAGGTTATATCCCTCAAGGAAAGGAGCATCTGCTATGCAAATTACATAAGGCATTATATGGTCTGAAGCAAGCTCCAAGGGCTTGGTATGATAGAATAAATCGGTTCTTGTTGCAGCACGACTTTACCTCCTGCACCGCAGATTCAAATGTGTATCTAAAACCAAAGGGGCCAAGCTTTGTTATAATAGCACTATACGTTGATGATTCCCTAATCATCAGCAATTCAAATTAGTTGTTGCAAGAGACCAAGTCCTTACTCTCATCAGAGTTTGAGATGACTGATTTAGGTCCAGTCCATTACCTACTTGGAATGGAGATTCATAGAGATCGTGCGAGTAGAAGGATCACCATAAGCCAACAATCCTACTTACTTAATGTACTTCAAAGATACGGCATGGAGGATTGCAAGCCCATAGACACTCCTATGGATCCAGGATGCAAGCTATCCAAAGACATGTACCCCAGAACAAAGGCAGATCCACAAGAAATATGTAAGTAGCCTTATCAATCTATCATAGGTTCTCTCATGTACTCTATGATTTGCACACGACATGATCTAGCATATGCTATAAGCACATTGTTGCAATTCATGTCTAATCCAGGCCTACAACACTGGTAAGCTCTACAAAGAGTTCTGAAGTACATCAAGCCTCAAGGCACTATGCCCTGAGTTATAACGAAAATACAGAAGCTGCACTATCTTTGACTACTTATTCAGACTCAGATTGGGCAGGAGACGTGGATACCAAAAAATGCACATCAGGCTACATCACCTTTCTCGCAGGAGGACCCATCTCATGGAATAGTAGAAAGCAGAAATACATTTCTTTGTCCTCCACAGAATCTGAATATGTCGCAGCTACATCAACAGTGAAGGAGATTTTATGGCTTAGAAGACTACTACAGGATCTGAGATTCCCACAATTTGGTCCAACTATACTCCAGTGCGACAATCAAAGCTGTATAGCTCTATCGTTGAACCGACGAACTCACACAAGGACCTAACATATAGAGGTTCAACTTCATTTTCTTAGAGAGACAATTCAGAATGAAGACGTTGCGCTAAGTTACTGTCACAGACAGTATGTTGGCTGACATTCTGACAAAACCATTGTCAAGGGATAAACATTCTACTCTAGTAGAATTGTTAAATCTAAACTTGAGTCTAGATTTGTAGCAGTAAGCTTAAGGGAGAGTGGTGGAGTTTAATCTTCTCCTACTCATCCCTTCGCCCTCCTTCTACTCTCAAGAATTCTCTCTCTTTGAATCAGTCTGCAAAAATACACACAATGTCGAATCAGGCAAAATCGCAAAGCCATCGCCAGATTACGGTCTGACTGAAGAGCACCTTCAAAATGACGTTAACGGATAAACACGACTTCAACTTGTGAAGGCAACAAACCGCAAACTGTAGGGAGTCGTTAAGACCCATAGGTTACTATCTACGAGCACTTACAAAATCTTTAATGGCAACTGAACTTAAAATCCCGTCGACCACTCTAAGTGACCTTCTAACGATCTCCTACGACGGAAAGAGCCGTGATCAAAGTCACCAGAAAATATCTATCAACGAAGTCTGTGAACGAACTCAACTCTCCTCAACCTTCTGAAAACGTAAGCAACCTACTTACGGTTATCAACGAAGTCGACCAGCGACAATGGTTTGCGAGTTCCTACAAAGTCAACTAACAACTATTGACCCATCTGATTACTTACGGTTACCAACGAGGAAAGCAAAGGATCACTTACAAAGCAAACGATCAACAGCTGAACAAACAACCAGTGGTTGTTCAAATGACTACGGACAGACTACGACCATCACGGCCTACATCCTTCCACTATGATGCATACGAAGAATACGTTACACTGTACTGCTCCTCCTTCACGACGCTCCAATAACGGATCTACAGATTTTGTTTAAACGGCTGTTAATCATCTTGTAAATTGTAATTACAATAAATCAAAAGACTCTGATAGCTATAAATGTGTATCTGAGCGAAGAGAATGAGTGATAGAGATTAGTGAGTTGAACAATCTGTAGATACACAGAGCGATCAAACGACCAAAAAGGGTCTTAAAGAGCTAGCTCCTTAGAGTTAGTGATTTTATACAGAGAGAGAGAGAGAGAGAGAGAGAGAGAGAGAGAGAGAGAGAGAGAGAGAGAGAGAGAGAGAGAGAGAGAGAGAGAGAGAGAGAGAGAGAGAGAGAGAGAGAGAGAGAGAGAGAGAGAGAGAGAGAGAGAGAACTGTAGCCATTGTTTCAGAATTTGTAAGTAGGAATACGCGCTTATCAGCGCTACTGTATTGTGTTCCGATTCTCTCTTTTATACAGATTTGCTACTGTTCAATTATTACGTTCTTGATTGAATGCAATTGTCTCTCTCACTCTCTTGCACACAAGCACGGTTATCAGAGACAGAGGATCGCATGGCTATCAAAGACGCCTAATGCTGCGCAATCCTACTGTTACGGCAGTCTCAGACTCCTACTCTGATAACTCAAAAGGACAACAAGCTTTTGATTCCGTTCTCTAATCAATCCTCGTTCCTAAAATACGCAGTTACTACTGTGTTCGTAATTGCTTTTCTTACTGTTGGTAGAGACATCGTTTACATCGTAATCATCTCTCGTGTTCTACTGCAGTCGCAATCAATCGTAGACCACGCAAACCACCATCATACACCAACATGTGGAAGTAATGGACATATAGTACATTGATATTTATAAAAAGGACAAAAGATATTGTCATACTTTTATGCATGTGACAAGCATCCATTTGGGGAGCTAATGACGTGAGTAGGGATGTTGTCACATATGGTTCATGCTTTGGATGATATAACATATGGCTAATATTGGGTGGACTCTATGGAGTTAAAGATCACCGATCTCTTTTTTATGTTTATATAGTATATACTATTCTAGACTTGACATTGACAATATTTTCTATCATAGTAGCGGACATGCAATTTTGCTTTGAGACCATCCAAGGTTGCAACCAGTTGGTTTACGTCTATCTTTCATGTTTGTCCTCTTTACCAAACAACAATTGCCTTCTCGGGTTTAACTTTGTATGCAAGTTGATATGATGATTGCAATATCCCTTGTGTTTGCATGAAAAATTAGTATTTCATTTGATTGTTGCTCTCTAGTGCTAGCTCTCATCATGAGTGATTTGGCCCTACCTCTCTAGAGAAGTGACCATCGCATTTCTCTTTGTGTATATGTATGAAAGCAAATATTGAGATGTCGTTATGCATGACAATGCACCTACTCTTGGGTGCTAATGATGTGAGTAGAGTATTGTAGCATATAGTATGTGCTATCATAGAGTTGTTGGTCAAAGAATTAAGGGTGCACTTCATAGAGTAAAGATTACAAGACTCTGTTTTCTTACATTAAGGACCATCCTACACTTGGTATAGATCACAAGGTGGGATTGACCATTACTTTATGCCTCTTAACATTTTTGAAGTTGTTTCCTAGTTTTTAGGTAGGCATATTGTTGATGCTTAAAATCGAGGTGCTTTGTTTATTAAAATGGGTACCTAGCTTAATCAGCATTCTATTATCCTATATTAGGGGTAATTTTTTTTAGTACATGTCTACCATGAAAGTTTGAGAAAAGAGAAATATTTTTTGAGTATTTGTGTAATTGTCAATTTTTATTGAAGCTAACTCTTGTGTTGTTCTTCATGCAGCTATGGATCTCATGAGTGAACCTGTCATTGCAATCATTGGGCCACAAATATCTGTGGTCTCACATTTTGTAGCCCATATGGGTCCTACCACTTTTGTCCCACTTGTGTCATTTTCACCTACAGATTCAACCCTCTCAAAATATCAATACCCTTACGTTGTACGATTGTCACGTAGTGACCGTGCCCAAATGGAAGCTATTGCAAGGGTTGTTGGGTTTTTTGGCTGGACAAAAGTTGTGGCTTTGTATTCTGATGATGAGTTTGGTACAAGTGGCATCTATGCCCTAAGTGATGCTCTTGTTGGGGTGGGAGCCACGATTGTAAACCGCATAGGTCTCAATCCTGCTGCTGGTAGAGATGGCATAGGTAGTGCTTTGAATCAATTAGCTCAAATGGGATCAAGAATTTTGGTTGTTCATATGCAACCAATCATGGGGCGCATTTTATTTAATGAGGCTCATTATTTAAACATGACACTTAGAGGCTATGTGTGGATTGTAACTGAGGCATTGTCTAGTGTTTTGGACAAAATTTCTTATGAAGATGAGTTTTTAAAGGCAACCCAAGGCTTGATTGGAACACGCACATTCATACCAGATTCTAAGAAGTTTCAAACCTTTCTGCATGAATGGAAGAAATTAACAAAGAATGAAACTGCTGGAATGGTGGATAACCATATCACATCATACGGATTGTATGCATATGACGCTATCTGGTTGATAGCTCATGCACTTGACAAATGTTTTAGTCAAAATCGATCATTTCCTTTTCACCCTTCAAATGTATTTCCTGCTGAGGCAAGAGGAAATCCAGAGCTTGCTAAACTCAATGCTTCACAGAACAGCTTTCTACTTCTACAATGTATTCTTAATACAGAGTTTACTGGAGTCACCGGCAGAATAAAGTTGGATAAGAGAGGAGATCTCGAGGGTTCATCAATTGAAATTGTGAATATGGTGGGAAGGGGACTTCGAACTGTTGGATATTGGAGTAATGCGACTGGGTGCACCAAACATGCCTCACATTTAGCTAGTCGAGGCACATCAGAAATAACTAAGAACAATGCACAAGACCTAGATAGTGTTATCTGGCCTGGTGGTACAGTGAAGGTCCCTCGCGAATGGGTTAATCCAAATAATGGAAAGCCTTTATTGATTGGTGTGCCAGATAAGATAGACTACTCGGAGTTTGTGGATATCACTATTGGTGCAGACAACACCACTAGGTTTCAAGGGTTCTGCATTGATGTTTTCCAGGCTGCTCTCAAATACTTACCCTACTCTGTCCCCTACACGTTAGTCTCTTATGGAAATGGAAGCTCGCCACCGAATTACGATCACCTTGTTGAAAGACTTGCTAACAAGGTATGTTCTTCATGTAAAAGCTACTGAACCTTGCTAGTTTTGAAACAATCTTTAAGCTAGATTCTATGATTTCGATTCAGTGTTCCAATTTTTTTCCTTTAAACTACTCTGAATTTTAGGTCAAATCAAACAATTCCACCTGAATTTAGTTGAAAGGAACATATTTGTGAAGCACTAGACATATGTGGTGTTTTAACCTTATCGTAGGACCATCTTCTTTGAGGCTACCAAATTTCATAATGCTGCCCATGCATAATGTTTCAATGGAGCTACTCATATCTAGAAGGTGCAGGAATTTGATGCAGTGGTTGGAGATGTGACAATAACAGCAGAAAGAGCGAGGATAGTGGATTTTACACAGCCATATATAGCTTCCGGTCTGGTTGTAGTGGTACCAGCTCATAAAGAAGAAACCAATGCGGCATGGGCGTTCATGCGACCATTTACACCAGCAATGTGGTGCACAACATTTGTCTTCTTTTTATGCACTGGAGTCGTGGTCTGGCTTTTGGAGCGCAAAAAAAATCCTACTTTTCGTGGTGGGCCGCTAAAGAAGCAATTTGTGACTACTCTCTGGTACTTCCCCCCATAGTCTCTTTGCATAAGTGTTGATATCCATCAAGTTGAATGCCTCCTCGCACATCTTAAATAGCTTAAAATTTTCTCAGTGACATCTAATGCTTTGGATACCCTTTTTGAGTTATCCTCAACAAACTTGCTTTTTTTAGACCACCTCTGTTTTTTAAGGATTGTGACTCATAAAAGGGTTTCTCAAGCACTGGATGTCCTTGAGAAAGTTTCATGATGTAAAAACTGTCAAAAAATTTATGATATTAATTTTTGAAAAATAATGTCAATTGCATTCCTATACTTTGTCGATTTTCTTGAGCACTGGTGACATCCTCTCAAGAGTGTTATTGTACTTACGTTTCCAGTGTCATATTTGGAAAATTTATGTTGTGAGGATATTCTTCTTTACTCCTACAACCTTACAGATAGTCTTGCAAGTTTCTAGCATTAAGTCCGATACTTGAAGATATAATGCAACGCTGTCTCAGCCTCCTCCATGGTACACTGTCTCAGCCTTCTCCATGGTACATAGCTGCCAGACCCTATCTTCTCGAGGTGTCCTTTGTAGGTGACCTATCTCTACCTACGGATGGTGTGAAGAGGCACAAAGTTGTTCCACAGCAATTCAAAGATTACATGACCAGGCTTGACCAGACCTTTTTAGACATTATTTAAAGATAAACAACTAATAATGAGATCCCTTTGAAAGGTGTGATAAGATTTACTAAATGTGTCCAATAGTTGTAAAGCTCGAGAATACCAGGAGAGGTGACATCTCTGCCCGCAGATCTCCTTGGGTGATGTAATTGCTAAGTATAGGTAATTTTTCTCTACTAGTGTTTGTTTCCCCAACAAACTCAACACTCTTTGCAAATAGATGATTAGCTTAAAATGGCCTTTGTACATGAGGCACAACAAACTCAGCTAGGATGAATTAAGGACTTACCACATATCATCCATGATGAAGTAGAGTTCTGGGAACGTGAAAATATAGCCCAATATAATGTCATAAGCTCGGTACACTATGCCTCTGTTGCATACATAGTTGTGTATGTGACTAGAGTGTCAAAGAGACAACAAGAAAGAAAGATTGTTTTGATTTCTTTTGAGTACCCAACGCTATCCTAGTCAGATAGTGTAAGCCCAACACCATGCTTCCACTACATGCATAGTTGTGGGGTTAAACAAGTTGTCCAAAAGGTGACACGAAAGAAGCTTCCAAGCTATGAATTCATTTTCTTCACAACACACAAATAATATGCTCCATGTTTCAATACTTTGCTTTAATGGGGTTGTAAGTAACAATTCACTAAGTTCTATCCCTTTCACCACTCCAGGCTCCCACACCATTCCTCTTATCCACATCTTTGCACATTGGATATAGGGTATGATATATCATGATCGATTACATTTTCAATAATCGTAATATGATATACGCATATAGGTTGTAAGGAATCAAGACTTGAGTAACTGAAGTCTGCATTGTGTTGATGAAAAACATCCTTTACCATGAACTAGCAATTTTATTTTTGTATGTACTTTCAACAAAGTGCTTTGTGCAAATTTTGAATTGTGAGAATCTATTATATTTTTTAACTTGGTATAAATGTCTTGGGCAATTGTGCAGGTTCATCTTTTCAACACTCTTTTTCTCACAAAGTAAGTTGAATCTGCTCTTGCTTGTCTAAAGATAGTTAGGGTACTTAGGAACTTAAAATGCTGCAAGATTGAGAAAAAAATTCGTGTTGAAGAATTGGGACCAATATTTTGGAACATACTATCTTGTTAGAAATGAGATAATAACTAATTATTCAGCCCTAATTGTGTATGTGACGATTTTAATATACCTAAGTAAATCAGTGTAGTGTTGTATGTTACTTTGTCAAACAATCAAATACTTATGAAAAAATGTGCTACAACCAACTATAAGACATAGTTCATTAACGAGGAAAATATCATAGAGATCAAAGACAAAGGACATTGCAAATGTATAATAATTCAATTATGAGGAAAATATACACAACAAGTACAAGATAGAGAAGACCAAAAATTTAAAAATTAAGAACTTTTAAGGGAAACAAATGATTTTGTGACAACCCTCCAAAGAATGTCTTTACCTAATTGATACCCATGGCACTTTTTCATCTTTTAGATTCAAAAAAAACAAATAAATGAAACCAAGACCAGCTCACCACCCAGCTACGAATGTCAAAGTGAGCAATTGTATTTTGCCAAAGTCAAATGAAGAAAAATAAAAAAGGGTGCACACACTGATTTGTTGTGCAAATTGGACATTAGACAATCTTTAAGAATGAGGAGAAATTGCACACCAATTGCAAGTGGCTAGTAGTAAGCTCTCTACAAACTCCAACTACCACTTATCTCATATGCACGCGCACGCGTGGACACACACATTTCACATACATTACATTAGGGTTTAAGATTCAGATGTCCAATAGACCATATGATATCTATGTAGATAGATTAATCCTAAAACTTGACTAGCCCTGTAACCTAACTTGATACATACCATGGAGTTAAACCCTAAAAACGTAAACCTCATAGAATGTCCTTGATGGTTGATATGCATATCTCAAGCTTCCAGTAGAATCAATCTCCAAATTGCTAATATAATTGTTAGAGTAACATCCAGCTTCACTTTTTTAACAAATAAGGAGCACTTGTGTTTTTCATGAATAATGCAATAATGGATCATCAACGTGTATTGTCATTATAAGACCAAGGAATAGCAAACTTGTTCAATTACCTCATAGTTTTGTTTTGGGGGCCAGGCTGCTTAAAAAACCATTTCTGGTTTAGCCCTTGTTATGATGACTGAAGATGAGTTGGAACTCTTGATTGCAAATTTTGCAGAGGAGGACGTAAAAAGTACGTTGGGACGGGCAGTGGTTGTCATCTGGCTGTTTGTCGTCCTGATAATTACTTCCAGTTACACTGCAAGCCTTACATCAATCTTAACACTGCAACAACTCATGCCTACCATCCAGGGATTTAATGAGTTGGTTGCAAGCTCTGTTCCTATCGGTTATCAAGCAGGATCTTTTGTTGAGGATTATTTGCTACAGTTACATGTTCGAAAAGAAAGACTTGTACCTTTAGATGGTTTGGCAAACTTTGCAGATGCTCTTCATAAGGGTCCCAAGGCAGGAGGGATCGGGGCTCTTGTAGAGGAGTTGCCATATGTCCAAGAGTTTCTATCATCAGCCTGCGAGTTCATCATCGCTGGTGACGAGTTCACAAAAAGTGGCTGGGGATTTGTAAGTTGTCTAAACGAACTGGGCTAGTAACCTGAACTTCTGTGTTAAATTAAATGTGTCAAAACAACTAGAAATGTGCATTTAACATAGTTTCGCATAAGGGCAGCTTGCTACCTGTCGCACACCACAATCCTAAAGGGAAAGAAGATAGTTTTCAAATTTAGCTAGAAGTAGAGCGAAGCATTGAAGTTTCAATCAAGTGCGAACTTAAGATGCACAATAGCGACATTATCTAGATACTGATTCATAGTGGCTCACAGACTCGTATCTGTAAACAAACAGAGCAACTAATCAAGCATATTCAGGCCCATTTGAGAATTTTTAGCCAACTTAGTGATGAAATTATCACACTATGAGTAACGCATGACCATCCAGAAATTAAACTCTTCCCTTTCTCTACAAAAGAGCATACACTGTACGTACCTTAAGCCCTAAAAACCCTAAACAGACAAGCGCCATGGAAAAAGAGATTTCAGCAATTACACGTCTAACGCAAATTTTCTTTTCAAATTCTGCATATGATATCAGGTGAAGTGAAGTTAAATATGACTTTCTCTAGTTATCTCTCTCTGAAACACACATTTGTAGATCGCTGAGAACAATTGACATGGTGCAGGCTTTTCCGACAGGCTCGCAGCTAGCTGTGGACATGTCCATAGCATTATTGACTCTAGCAGAAAATGGGGAATTGCAGAGACTTCATGACAAGTGGCTTGGTAAATCTGTTTGCAGTCAAATAGGCTCCGCTCAGCTGGGCCTCAACGCATTTTGGGGTCTCTTCCTGATTACTGGTGCAGCATCAGTTATTTGCCTCATTTTGTACTATATACTTATGTTAATACGGTACCGTCGAAAAGCCCGAGATGGTCCATCTCTCTCAGATGGCTCATCTCTCATCTCCAGACTTGTACGTATGGTTAAATCATTCGTTTCTTTCCTTCATGAGCCAGAAGAGCCGTCCCATCATCCTCGTCCTCAACCAAGAGAGCCATTCCCTCCTCCTCCTCCTCCTCGTGAGCCGCCTATTTCTTCGAGAAGGCTTCGTGCGGAGCAAAGCCCGCCAGACTCCACAGTTTACCGCGACGCCCCAGCAGATACCCCAGCACCTACTCCTCCAGCTAACCACGGTCAACGATGGGGTGGCGCCAGCCCCTCAACTGTGAGATGGCCCACATTTCCTCCTCCCAGGTTCCACGTAAGTCTGGTCCGGCTAACCACGGTCAACGATGGGGTGGCGCCAGCCCTTCAACTGTGAGATGCCTCTCATTTCCTCCCAGGTTCCACGTAAGTGTTAGACACTACTCAGAAACCCATCCTAAACAAGTGCAATGTGGGTTGGGTAGTCACGTGGCCCTGCCTTGGTATGGAAAAAATATTAGGGCTTTAGTAGTGTATATTACTACAATTTCTGGAATTTTATTTTGAATGACTTTTTTAATGTTGAGCATTAAGATATATTTTACATACCGAGACACAAACATTTTGCCTTAGATATTGGGAATTTGTCCTATAGAGGAAATGAGAGCATGGAAACGCATGTTTTGGTAAAGATAATAGATTACATGTTAACTTTTGTATTTGATAAAAATTATTGGTTTTTTTAATCACAAATGTAATATATTGGTGAATGATTTGATCAGTACGCGTATGTAGATCTAGATAAATTTTTTGAGTTTTGTATGTTTGTCCAGACATGATTCAATTGTGTGCCATATAGTTGTTACTTGTTGGAAGTATAGGTATATATCATGTTTTTTGGAAATTTTTGTTTATGCGTAATGCATGAATATTCATGTCGCCGATTATAACAATTGGTGTGGTTTTGGGAATGTTGTTGAGTATTATGTTAAGTTGTTTAGTAAATGTCAAAATACTAGAATTTGGTTGTCTGTATATTGCAATTATGTGTAGATTGTAAGTTTTATAGGTAAATGTAGCATGAATAATTTCAGTGTGCAATGTATTAAATAATTGCACGTGTTCAAGGTGTTGAGTTTCACGATACAATATTGTCGATCCTACAAAAGCATAATTGTCAATGGCTTTGAAGGTTGTTGGGAAATAAAGTTTGTGATGATTAATCTGTGTTTCTTGTAAACATAATATGTGTGATGTCATTTGATTAGGATCATTTACAATATTTTGTTTGTATATAGATAGTGATCTAGTGTTTAACGATCGAATAATGAGATGTGTTTTTGCGTAGGTATACATAATGGGAATATGGAAAGTCCATTTTGTCGTTGTTCTTAGGTGTGTGATTTCTTGTTCTATAGACAAATCGATGCTTAAAAAAGCCAACAATATTTCTACAACACAAAGACATATACTCAAATAGTTTCAATCCATGCACAAGTGTCTAGTGGGGGAGGGTGCATCGGAAAACATCCCAAGGAGAGGGCATTGCGCGCGAGCACGAGGTCGAACGAATTCTGGAGTGGCGTCGGCCACTGAGTCGGGGGCGCTGCGCACGAGCGACATCGGACCTATTTGGGAGTGGCGCGAGACATCCGCCCTCGCGCACACGCTCTGGAAACATCATGTCCCCGGACGAAGCGGCTAGGCGAGGCGTCCGGAATACTGTTTTTATATAATCAGCAACTGGTGTTTGCAATGTAGCAAGCCATGTCGAAAAATCTAGATGTTTTACTGTATCAGTACAGCTTATTTTTTCTTTGATAACACGATGTAGGTTTGGTAAAGACTTTTTTAATTTGCTTCTTCCTTCGAATATGGATGTCCAGCTCACACCATACAGAAAACTGATAGGATCGTTGATGTACCTTGCAGACAATATGCGTCCTGACATTGCTTATGCAGTATTCGAGATGAGCCAATTCTACACGAATTCAGGCTCGACACAATCGAAGATTGCAAAATGAATTTTTCAATATCTTCAATTAACAAGAGATGTGTTATTGTCGTGATGCAGGGTTTCAGATGCTTTTCTACAGTGATGCTAGCTGGGCATCCCTCAAGGATGACTGTAAAAGTGTCTCAAGAGGATGCACCATTGCATCAAGAGGGGCAGTTCTCTGGGTCAACAAGAAGCAGACCATTGTGGCTCAGTCATCCTGCGAAGCAGAGTATGTTGCAACAGCAAAGATGGCCAACGAGATAATTTGGCTCAAGCAGTCCTTGGACGAATTGGATGAAACAAGGAATGAACCTCTGGTTTTGTAGATGGACCACACATCTGCAATACATCTGACAAAAGAGCCTGTGTTTCACTCAAGTGTTGTATGGCATTGGTGATCGTAGATAATGAAAGCGGCATTGTCGAGTAGTTTGAGTTTTATAGCATGTTGATTGATGACGATGAGTTTGTATATCTAAGTTTTGTATATTGAGTTTTGTTGTCATATGAAATGTACATATCAATAAGTTTGGCAATTTCAGTTAAAGATCATTGCATCTGAAATTCGGTAACAAAAAAGTAATTTTGAATGTTTCCCAAAATATATATTTTTTAATATCAATGTGCGTAGTGCATTAATTTTCATGCTATAGTATTGTGCTGGATCAATTCTGGTCAAGTTTCTAAAGAATTCATTTTCACTTTTGTAAGGCGTCAACGTTATGAAATTTTTGAATTTAGTTTTTGCAAATACCACATAAATTGTGAACATTTGTGCTAGGCAGAATAACGCTATGAAAAATGTTGGTGGACTTAGTTGTTGTATCATTGCAAAAATATTTTAACGTTATCTATGTTTGTAATCAAGTGATTTGCGGACTTGATCTAAATCTCGATATCCTAAATTTGAATGAAGTATTTATTCAATATTTGTATTGTGAATCACATCTTTTGCTATAGTAGTTTATTTTGGAATGTACCTTTTCACAATGTTATCCAGATGGAGCTAAGCACTTGGTGGATTAGTATTATAAAAAAATAGGTTTGTTGTATGTTGTGCAAAATTGTGTTTATAATGCAGTAATTCCCATTTTGCAATGTGTTGATAATAATGTATATTTATTACAAATAGGCATCATGCGTCGTGTTATAAAAATAAGAGTTGGTTAATTAAGTTCTTCAACATATGTATCTTGGAATATTTCAATGGAATTTTGAACTTCACGAGGAACAATAGTTTTGTAACCATTTTCATAATCAACAACATATTCATTACTTTGTAAATGGGTGTAGCCTGTCACCCATAATGACTTCCTCATTATTAGTTTCATGGTCTTTTGATTCCTCTATGGTTGATGAATATGAATGTTGAGCAATGTTGTCAAAGTAGCTAGGAATGGTTAATTTGAATGTGTAGTTGTTGGTATAACGGCATCTTCAAAAAATCAATAAGAGCAGTCATTAATTTCATGGGATGAACTTTACCAATCATGTAGTTCATTTTATATTCGAGTTTTCTTTTAAGGCCAATGATCATAACATTGTCATTGTCAACAAAATGTGGCAATATGTTTTGTCCTTTGTCAAGATTGGCAAGCACATTTATAATGCTTCCAGTTGCTCCAAGGTGACCAAGTCATAAGTTGTTTTGTTGATAGCATAGGGTGTTGTAAAACTAATTGTTTGATGATTGATATTAAAATTGGTGTCCAATATCGTCTATTGAATTTTGTTTTTTGAGACAAATTACTAGTATTTGTAACTAGTAGACTGTTTACATGTTTATGATTACGACATGCTTTTCGTATACGATATAGAATATGTTCATTGTCATTATTGTCGCAAGAAATCTTGTTCGAAATTTGTTGACAATATCCTTTTGGATAATGTTAATCCTTCTTGAACAAAAATTTTGATATAATTTGTCATATCCCATGTCCATTTTGACTAAGAGTTTTAATGTTTTTGTTTTCTTTCTTTAGTATTTTAATACAATAAAATATGATTATTGTAGTATGTTTTGTTTCAGGAAATATGTGTTGGAATTCTGTTGCAATTTGTTTTCGAGTATAAGTTGAATTAGTGAAGTAATGTCTTTAACACATCCGTCGTCATTGTAGGTGTCCGAGTTACATTGTTTTCATAGGGATTACAATTTTGTGTAAGCTCAATATCTGTTGAAGTGGTCATATTTATTTTTGCAAGAAAATTGTTGCATCTAGTTATAAATTTTATATAGGACTTGAAAATCTGCAAAAGGATACGAACGCATATTAGTAGCATGACTTATGACGAGTGCCAATAACAAAATCATGAAATCATGTAATGTTGGTTATATTGATGAATATCCATAATTTCCATGGCATTACTAAAATCGAGACCACAAATTTAAAAGTAGCAATGAAATTAGAAATATGTACAATAGAAAAAGTGCACAATATTGTAATCTTAATTTTAGTTGCAATTTGTATTTCAACAAGACCAATAGCCAACGTTTTATACATGCCTAAATCCATGTAATAGCTAACTAATATTACCTAAAATACAAATGAAAACCTTTCAACCTGGTAATGAATCGTAAAGTTGTAGCTCTAGGAGATAACCAAGAAATTGAAATGTATGTGTTATGATTTCTAAGAAAAGATAGTAACATGTAGGGATTTGTATTAGACTAAATATTGCCTATATAATATACAATGTTAATGGATATGTTAATACATTTGCTATTAATCATTGATAGAGATTAATTTTGACTCGACATCGGAAACCTATCTTGTCTATAAAGCTTGTAGGTTGCTTAATATTAGCTAAAGAGGAAGTAAAGTTACTTCAACATTAACAGAATATTTTGTAATATCTAAAATTCGAATGGACAGAAAAAAAAAAAAATCGTATTTAAAGGGCAAAATATCTCTTGCATACATGTAGACAAATAATTATTGCTTCATTTTCTCAATTACGCCTTTTCCCCTTTCAGATTTTCAGTTCGTTTAGAGTGTCACATTTTTTGAAACCTTTATTTCAAGGTTGGAATCATATTACATAAAGTTAGTGTATTTTCGACCAATGAAGCTACACAATATTTTAGGCATTATGATCTTTCACCTAAAACATACAAATTTAGGTTGTTTTGCAATAGAGTAATTACATTTTAATGACAAAGTGTTCAATCTTATTAGTTAATATCTAGGTTTTGATGTCAATCAAAATTTGACATTTTCTTACAATTGAAACTAAATCATGTAATGGTGTTAGAGTTTCCACCAACAACCGTTTACGTGATATTTCATGGGGAATGATTTTTGGCGAGCATTTCTCAGTGAGCAGTTTCATGACAAAGGCGAGCATATCGATCGTCTTTCATCCCAGTCATTATGTTGAAAGTTTTTTCTTTGTTATTATTTGTGATTGCTCTTACAAGGAGTAAAAGTAGAGCAAAGAAAAAAAAGGCAGTATGGCATTTCCATCTTCAAATAAAAAACATCGACCTTTATTGATGGCATAAAATTGTTTAGCTTTTTTGCAAGAGACACCTTTGGAACTCTATTTTCTCGTCAAAAGCCCAAATAACCCATAGAGTATAGTCAACAATTACTAGCTATCAAACGAAGCCCTATTGCTGAAATCTCGATGTCCTTTGATGTCATGATGATGTCAGCATTTCCAAACTTGAGCATACAACTAATATGTGAGGTAGTTGGCACATAGAAGACAACTTCACAATATGCATTCTTCAATGTGAGATAAGCATTCCAGCAATCTTCATAATCCACAGACAAGGCAACTAATTACTTCACAAGTCAATCATCTAAATTTTACTAAAATGCATCTGCTATGCATGCAAACCAGATCATACACTTGAGAAACTACAAGTTTGCAAATGTTGTTGTAGCATGAGAAATTGTTTACTCTAGTCAAAAACCTACTAGTAGTGAGAACTACCATGTCATTCCCTAGAGTAATACAATCTCTTTGAAGCTTGTATTTTCCTTTCTTTTTCTATCATTTCACAATTCCTGAAAGTTTTTATAGGATGGTTAGTAATATTGGTACAAATATAAAAGTGAAAAATATTCCAATCTGTTTTTCAATTGTGCACACTCATAGCATTCAAGGTTTAGATGTCAGGGGTTAGAGTCTAACAAGGATTGTCTAAATCTAGAAACATGCCAGTTGATACAAATTTGATGCTATGGATAACTGAACTTAAAAATTGAAATTTGATAACTAAAACATTCCATGTAACAACATACCTTTATTCTGTACTACATATAAGTGTCACCATGTCCTAGACACCAACAAAGCCAAAATGCTTACTTGTCATACAAAACCGTAAATGTGCTTGAATTAAATCCAAAGATCTAGCTTGAATCTGATAGCGGTGCAAACCCAGTTGTGAATCTCCAAGTGACACCCTCAATAAACCATCATTCTTTTTCAAAGCCAGAGGTTCATATCCTAGAGAGTTTTGTAATGTATTAAGAATGTCAAATAATCACACATACAACTTTCACTGCCCTCTATGGATACATACTTTCTGATTTTGATTTTAAAAAAAAAAGCACCAGACTTGAAGTGCTAGAACATGTTCAAAGTACCTACTATACATAGTAGCATTGAGTTGCTAATCTGCAATATCAATGAGCTTCAAATCAAAGTTGCAAAATATTCTCATATGTGATACTGAAACAACAATCATGCCCACAACCTTACTCTCATATGTCAGTCAAATGGTGCTCTTTGGTTGACTTGTTGAAAGAACTATTTCTTTCTTTCCTTGTTTGTAAGTTCACCTATCTAACACTTTAAAGCATCTCCCCCAATGTACATAAAGGCCCCAAATTGATAAATTACAAGAATCAATATTCAGATGTAGTAAATCATTCAATCAATTGGGCATAAAATTTATTAGCTACTGTCATTGCTCTATTAGCAAGAATTATTGAAACTAGCCTCCACATTTAAATAGATGCTCTTTAGAGCAAAAAACAAACATATAGTGTGCTCGTGGAAAGGAAGCTCAAGTATATTGAAGAGCTAGTCAAATTTTTAGAAACTCGTTCCAACCCAAACTAGTTGGAACATGGTACAAAATACATTTCAAAAGAAAAAAATGTGACCAGATTTTGGAATGGAACACATTTTGGAATGTGTTCTATTCTAGAATGGTCAAATGTAATAGATAAGTGGATGGGTCCAGAAAACATTCAAATTTAAATCTTGTTCCTACCAAATTGAACTAGTGTAACAAGTGAAAAAGAAAAGTGGCAATATCTCAATGTCAGTTCTAGGATAGTATTTATACATAACAAATGAGATACATACCATCTTTGACTCTATAAATTCGTATTAAACTATCAACCCCATGAATAATATGGACTTTATGCTACATCATCCTTACTCTTGTCAGCAATGCCCTTGGATGTCAAATGCATAAAGATATGTCAACATTAGCGTTCATAAATTAGCACAAAATCCAACATGCTAAGTTGCCTTTTGTGTGAGCAAGATAAGCATTGATCCTTAATCCAAAGCGTTTTCATATAGTCACCATGATGAAGCCTAGCATTAAAGAACACAACTTGTCAAATGGAATTTATATTTCATCATTGAAATACAACGAATATTTACATATCATCACTTCAGCTTGCTCAAACAAAACAAAACTTGGCAAAAATAGTTTGAAGGCATTAGCGCAACCTAGTTGATAATATGAAAATAAAATATAGTTATGAATGTCTACAATGGTATGAAATATAACAAAAAAGAGATGTGGAATCTTTAATATCATGGAATTCACCTACAAAGTATTGGTTCATCAACTCCATCATGCATAGCACAAAGTTAGGGACTCGGGAATATGTGCTATAACATCCCAAACCAAGCCATTGGAGCCCAAGAGTAGGTGCAGGTTGAATGCATAAAGCTTTGTCCAAATTGGACTTCATGCATGTATGCAAGACCAACATTGGTGAGTCTAACAACTTTGACAAACTGAGAACCGCTATTGGTAAAGTTACTTCAATTAATCATTTAAATGTAGCTCTCCTTCTCAAAATGGCCTTCCTATAAGGTGCCTAATTGCCTTTTCTACAAGCAAAACATTGAGCAATGAAACTACCTGCTCCACCAACCAATGAGCCTCTTACAACCACCTAAAGAACCTTTGGAAGACTCCTAAAGCCAAGACTTGATCTTGGCTTTAAGCAACCATAATTGTACACAGTGGTGGTCAAGATTAACTTTTGCAACATTGTATAACATGTTTGATCCAATATCCTTGTAGGGTTACCTTGCTAGCATGTTGGGAAAAAGGCTTACATTCATATTGACAAGGCTCTAACATATGTTTTGTAATTATTCATTTCACTAACATCAGGCACCATAAAACTTTAGCTTTCTCATTGGCTTTGATCAATACTAGGTATGTCAAACTTCTATCTGAACCTACTTTCAGCTCAACAATGTATTGTGTTTTGATTCGACTTGCCTCCTCAACGTGATTACCCTCAAATTGTACATAATATAATGGGGAAATTGTTAGTGCTTAAATGTAGATTGAGCATGACTTTAAAATATTAGCACATCCAAGGGTGAAAAAATCATAAGCCCCAGATAGAAAGTAAACATTATGACAATATTAATTGCCAATTAATTGTGTAGATATAGAGACTTGTAATCTCGAAATGCAAAAAACCAGAAATTCAAGTCTCCTTCACATTGCAGAGATGGGCTAGAAAGAAAAATATCTCTTAATATGCATGAATGGATCTTAATGTTAGGCAAGGAATGATTATGCGTTGTTAGGCAAAGAGTTTTGTAGGGTTTAGGACTCAATGTTTCAAAGTTCAGAGACTGTGGTGATTACATCCACTCCATTTTTTTGTCTATCTAAACATATTTTTTGGTATATTACGGGTACCTCATGTTGTGGTGCGGCTCTGATACCACTCCTGTGGAAGCAGGCACTGAAATCACTCTATGGGCAGAAATAGATATCAGCACTAATACCACTTCTATTGGGAGAAAAACAAATTGTTATAACCAGTAGGATCGTGGACTACTTGGAGAATGGAATTACGAGCAGTTCTTTGTGTGTGAAATCAGATTATCAGTGTAGGAGTCATAGACTGCCGTGAAGGAGAGATTGCAAAAACAATTAGGCGTCTGAGACAGCTATGCAATCCTCTAATATTGGTAACCTGAGAGAATGTAGAACTAATTTAGACGTCGTAGATAGCCATACAATTATCTGATAATGGTGTTTGTGTAAAAAGGAGTGAGAGTTATCATTCAACAAGAATGCAATGAAGTAGAACAATAGCGAATTTGTATAATGAAAGGTTGTAAAAACAACAATCAGACCACAATACACTTGCGTTGATAAGCGCGTGATCCTACTAGCAGATTCAAGACAATTGCTAAGGTTCTAAAATAGTTCTCTCTCTCTATATATATAATCACTAACTCTGAGAAGTCAGCTACTGATAAAAGGCGTTCTCCGCTATTTGACCTTATGTATCATAAGCCTCTCATCTATCATCTCCTTAATGTCACTCAAACGCAGAAATCCATGGCCGGCAGAAAAGCCACGAGTTGAATTGGTGAACTAGCCAGTGATTCCGGGAATTTTAGAGAGAGTCTCCGTGGATGACCTGAGGCTACAGTTGCTAGACTTCGGGCACAAATACAAGACAAGTGCCAACCTATGCGTGCAAGAAAGTGTCAAATACTGTCGATCTATGGCCTTTCTAATGCAGCAAGAACGTTTATGGGATCGTGGTATGGATCCGATCAAGATCAATCCCAATGTAGCCCTCCAATCAAAGGAAGACCATGAGATGATGGCCCAGCTATACTACAAAGCGGCCTTCATGTCATCATAATACGTCACCATGGTGGAAGACTGGCAAGAGATGGGCTTCATCAAAAAGATACGATAGTACTTGGGGCCATTAAACTACAGAAGTAAGCTCCACTTCCAAGTATTTGAAGCCCTGGGGCGAAAGATGAGCGAGCAAAAACAAACGACAAGACGACGAGGGCTGGAATGTAGTGGCCATTGAGAGACCTCCATTTTTGAGAAACAGTTTTGCTGATAATAAGCACTTGGTTTTACGAAAGCGAACAATGATCCATGCTTTTCCAAATGCCGAGGGGAACAACATCACCGGTGTTGTAGTGGGTGGTGGATAATGTTAGCAGATTCTAGGGAACCCCCAGATGCCGAGCCAAGCTGAAGACATAGATTATCTCTCACCCATGACCGAGGAGGTCTCAGAAGGAGGAGAGCAGAGGAAGCTGAGAACCAAGGATTACTAGCTAGGGTGACAGTTATTATTCATGTGAGCCTACATGGTGAATCCCAAAGAAGGAACGACCATGTAGGAGCTAGTAACATTTCCTAGGCATTGTAAATAAGCATAGACCCCCTTAAATAATTTAGAGTGAGACACCTTTTGATGGTGACCTCTAGTGGAAGGGCAAATTTCACTTGTATTTTTCAAATTAGTGGAACTGCCACTTGGGCTTCACATGGGCAGCCTTTTTGCTTATCTAAGGCGCCCCTCTCTTGTGAGAGAGCTTTGATTGTATTGTCAATTGCTCTTGAGTGAATAAAGAAGATCTTCCATGAGTTCTTGATGATTGTAAAGCTCCTTGTTCATGGCAATCTTCTTGAGTGAAATTTCTATGAGCATGTTCTGACTTCTTTTTGTGTTTGTGGATTAATTAGATTTCTTGCTTACTCTCTTGCTTGTGGAATGTAGATGTGGATTAACTTTCTTGTTTCTTGAATTTGTAGTTTCAGCATGCAGGTAAACTATAGAGCCGGAGATTGTTGATCAAATTTGCATACCTTCTAACAATCCTGTCCTTGATTGTTCTTGGGCATTCCAAGCATCAAGAAATGGATGTTTCTTGATCCTTGGGCTGCTAGAGTGCTGTTGGGAAACTAGTTTTCTTGTTTCTTGTTTCTTGTTTCTTGTTTCTTGTTTCTTGTTGAGTAGCTTAATCTTGTCATTGCTTTGTTCCCTGATTTTGGTAGATAGATTGTAGATTTGCTCCCTGATTCAGATGGTTGATCTATACTGAGCTAGGACTAGTTGCATGGCTTGTACATGCATGTAGTTGAGTAATGTATTCGTCTCTTCTCACTGACAGGTTGGGAATACACGTTGTAATCTAAGAAACACTTCTGCTTGGAAACCGTTCTAACAAGAAGATCAAACCATAAAGAACTGTAACCCACAAAAGTAAAAAAAAGAAGAACGAACGATAACCATGTTCACAGATTCAGTGGAATCTGTGAACAGCTTGATACAAGGCCATTGAATTCATATGGCATAGTCTCCGGTGCCATAGAGTATTTGATGAATCATCATGAGTTTGAGGTACTTGATCTGCATATAGGCGTACCTTCAAGTAATACAGGTTGTCTTTTCTTCTACCTTGAGTAATCAGTGTACTGGTGTTTGCATCAACGACGTTTTATGTTTCGTGTGAAAACATCACATGCATCTCAGCATCTGCTATCCGTGCGACTGATAGCAAGTCCTGTTGTAATGTAGGTACGAACAGAATGTCTTCGAGTCGCCTGTCTCTATCATTTGTGTTGAGCCACAACGAATCAATACCATTCACTTGATGTTTCGATCCATCTCCAAGAATAATAAATCTTGACGGATCTACACTCCGAAAGTCAGACATTATCCATCTTGATGTAACCGAAGTGTGAGGTTGCTCCTGAATCAAGGATTACCTCCTGTGTGTTAGGTGTCAATAGTGCACCTTGTCTACATAGATGTAGGAGGTCAAATTTCCATGATTCGATCTTTCTTTATCCATCTTCGAGCTTTCTGGCTCTTCAATGTAGGATGAACTATTATTGTTCTCCCATCTGGTGACAGTCCATGGCTGCATGACCCTTCTTATGACAATGGATACACTCGATTTTCAGATTTAGCCAACACAAATCGACAGTATGTCCTTCACGTTTGCATCTCACGAATATCTTCTTGTCTCCACTCTGTTGTTTCAACTTTTCTTTGTTCTTCTATTTGCCTTTGTTGGCTCCTTCTGATTGTTGGTCTCGATCCTGCTTTCGATTAGACTCTCTCTTAGGCTTGAATTGCTTTTTCATCTTCTCTTTGTTGTTGTAGAGAGCTTGGTCAGAAGCATCCTTGTGATCAAGGTGCTCTCGAACTTCGACTTCTTCTCAAATCTCAATCACTGCCTTTTCGAGTGTCATAGCTGGATCCTTTGCTAGCAATGTTTAGGTTGTCTGGAAGGATCTTGGTAAAGCTCTTAACAGGTAGGTGAGTTGCTTCTCTACTGATACTACATTCTTTGCTCTTGAATTGTATAATGAAAGGAACAGATCCTTCATCTTTTTGATAAAGGAGGTGAAGTCTTTGCCATCCTATTGCAGGTTTGTCAACTGATCTTCAAGAACCATGATCTGATTGCGTAATTTCATCTAAAATCTTGTGAGTATCGTATCTCACATCTCTCTTGTTTTAGAGAGTGTAGCTAGTCAAGAGTTAGGCTATCCTCGATGGACGATGACAACACGGCTATTGCCTTGTCATTCTTCTCTCTCCATTCGCGTAGCTCCTTGCCTGTAGTTGTAGGCATCTCCTCGGTGTCGTCTACCCAGGAAAACAATCCTTCTCCCTTTAGTATAAGAGAGGTCTTGACCTTCCATGCTAGGAATTTAGATCTTGATGAGTCGAGGATTGTATAGATCTTTGATTGTATACTGCTTATTGAAGCCATTGTTGTAAATTGTGTTCTCACTTGTTAATGATTCTTTGTCTTGAATGCTTCACCTCCTAGATCTGATAGTTTTATAGCTATGTCAGACTATGACAAACTCTAATACCACTAATGCAAATCTAGCTCTGATGATGAAACGAAACGAAACGAAACTTAATCGAGCTCTGATATTGCTGAAGCGAAATAATCGCGAAGCGAAACAAAATGCGAAGCAAAAAACAGTCGCGAACGAAATCAATTCGGATGGAGTTCGGATATGATTGCTGGTCACTGTCCGCTATATCATCTCTACAATCTTCCAAAATGTGGACAGACACTGCTGATCTACATTGTAAATTAATTCAGCATTCAACAAGATTGAATCAATGTGCGAAATAGATAAAACAAGTGAATGAAATACACGAAAAATAACAGACAATAATTCATTCGAGATCAGACAAAATTTAGAATGATATGTGCATAATAGCTACAACATCATCTTTTAATCCTCTTGATTTCAAGCACTGTGTGACAGACCCTCACAGCGCATTGGCATGAGAAAAATGGTGTTCTCTCACGAACAGTGTCTTGCTTACTCGCGAACTTCTTGAATCTTGTTGGCTGATTCTGACGAATCTCCAAGATACTCGGATAGAGCAACTCAAGAGCACCTCTCACCTTAGACCAAGGAGGTCTCTTAGAAGACAAGACGAATGAAGACTGAGAGCCGAGTATGAGAACCAAGAAATGCTAGTTAGTAATAACAAGCCATAACTGTGTAAGCCTCATGGTGAATCCCGAAAGATGGACTGACCATGTAAGAACTAGTATTTCTAGGCAAATGTAATAAATGCAAGTAGACCCCGCTTAAAGAAAGTAGAGTGAGCCACCTTTTGATGGTGACCTCTAGTGGAGAGCATTATTCCACTTGTAAATTATGAAATGTGGAAATTCCACTAGGATGCCACCTAAGGAGCTCTCTTGCTTATTTAAGAGACTCCCACTTTAAGTAGAGGAGCTTTTTGTGTATTGTATCAACTCCATGCTAAAATGAGAAGAGCCTCCATGAGTTAGATGCATCCATTGAGCTCCTTGATCATGATGGTTTTCTTAAGTGATGCCCCTATGATCATGCCCTTCCATTCATATTGTGTGTGGTTGTGGATTTAGAGTGGATTAGTTTTCTTGCTTTCCTAGTTGTGGATTAGATTTCATGTTTTCTTGTGGATTAATGTAGGAGCCAACATTCAAGTAAACTAAATAGGCTAGAAATGTGGCGTAAATCTTGCATATTCTCTAACATTCTAGTTCTTGATGTTCTTGGGATGTCCAAGAATCAAGACTGGTTGGTTTCTTAATTCTTGGACTTCTAACATGCTGTAGATTAGTTTTTGTTTCTTGTTTTGTCAATTTATGCAAGTAAAGTAGTGTAGGATCTGATTTTAGCTCATTTTGCAGTAAAGCAGAAGTAGGAATCCATCGTTGTTCAACTGAGCGATAACGTAGATCATTTCTTGAACGCATTGGCTTGCATTTTGGTTGATTATGCATGTGCATTCAGTTCAAGAGTGACCCATCCGGATGTCCTCTGACAGGCAGGACAATACTACAATGACTATCTGCCCCTTCTGCCTAATCTGGGCCTTAAAACAAGAAAGGTAATCTCAAGAAGTGCCCACAGTCTCTACTGATAGGCAGAAGAAGAAAGAAACAAAGAAAAACTAGTTAACAGATTCTATAAGCTCTGAAGATGTCAACAGATCTCTATGAATCCTGCTTATAAAATTTTCTCACTCATAGGCAGACTTTTTCTGTTCTGTATTTGTTTGATGCATCAAGCAATTGTCTATACTCTGAGTAACATTCCTAATCAGACATATTAAACAATCTATAACTAATCATGGATTACAAGAGCGATGGATTAGGCACGTCCAAACACTCCTCTGTTGATGTCACCATATCATATCGGAGATTTGTACTTCATAGTACTTGCTTGATCTTTCTGGTCCTTTGCAGCGTGAAGGATTTTGTGTCGCGAACATTTTTGTGTCGTGTCATGTCATTTGACCTTCTTCTGTTGGTCGTGTTGTTCGCGAACATTTCGTGTTTGTGTCTTTTCATCAAGTTGGGAGTTGAAAGCTAGCAGAGCTTTGATAACAGAAACATTTTGTTTCTTCATTTCATTAGGCTTTCAATATTCCTCTGGGCTTGTACATATTCTGAGTGTGCAGTTGGCCCCGGACAAGATACGATTGTCGATTTTGGCATGTTGTCTTTAATGTCGAGAAGCTCGTCCAAATTTTTTTCATTTTTCTCATACAAAGAGTCTAGCAATTCATTTCAAAATTCTTCATCATTATTCCATTTTGCGACATTGACCCTTATTTTCCCTGTCGAATCATAGTAGCTATGTACAACTTTAGAAGTAATGCGCTTTTGTTGCTTGATATCGAACTAGGTTGGCATATGTACATTTTTTTATTTAAGTTCCTCGACCATTTTGGTGAGCTTATTAACTTCTGCTTCAAAGAATTTATGTTTGTCGGCTGCCTTATCAATCTCGACTTTCATCTTCAAAAAATCCATTTTGGCCTTTGTCTAGGCCTTCTTGTGAATTGCCAACAGGGTGTCGTGATCATTTGTACTATTAATCTGTTCCTCATTCTACATCATGTCACGAGATTGTGTTGAATCTTCTAATCTTGCACCTCCACGCCTAGAATGCAGAATCCCATGCATTGCTGCACCAAAGTATGATGGAGAATCTGACCCAATTAGATTTCTTCAAGAATTGGATAATGCATGTCGCTTCTATAGAGACACCTCTGAAACCGAAAAGCTCAAACTATTTTCTATGGTGCTCTATGGAATCGCCAAAGAGTGGTATCTCGACCTAGAAGCTTCCGATCAAAACCCTCAACAAGCATATTATCAAAAGGGCCTTTGAGATTTTTCACAAAAAACAACAAGTGATGTTTTTGCAATTAAAGAAATCGACAAGTTATTCACTTTGTGACTATTCAAAAGGCACTACTTTATGCAAAAACAAAAAAAACCAAAAAAATGGCGATCGTTCAAGCATCTATTCCAAGCAATCCTTCATGGAGCTCTCAACCGTACAATTGACCTCAAAGAAGCTGCAATCAAAATTCTGCCAATATCATATCTTCAAGAGACAACTATGAGCAACAAACCTTTGATCCATTCATTTACCCCCACCACCACCCCCATATCCGACTCACATCTTACCACTTACCCTCACCTTCATTTCATTATCGTTCATTCACACCTTGTATTGTTTTCATACCATATTCAACAACCCAAGCTCTTGTACATCATCCATTGAATCCTCAGTGTGGGCAATTGGAAATACAACTCATTAAAGAGCCAAATGTTCTGGAGACGCTCATACTTCTTCAAAACTTCATCTCCTACACAGCAGCACTTTGCAAAATGTTCCACATCTACAAGCTGCGACTTTGACTCCTCCCACACCATAATGAGCAAGGTTCTTTATATTGCCATTGACGTGGGACCGCTAATCCAATTAGGAGGGGGATAATTTTAGCAACAAAGTAAAATCAAAGAAAAATTAAACATTGTGGCATGTGTATTGTAAGTCCACGTGTGAGTACTTGTTAATAAACTCCTACCATGGCATGTGTGTTATAAGTCCATGGGTAGAAACTTAAATAAATTCTAAATTTCCCAGTTAGAAAACTTAACTTAGAGATCTTAAACTTAGAAACTTAAGCTTAGAAAATAAAAGATTCTAAGTTATCTTGAGTTCTAAGTTTAGAGTCTTAGGCTTTCTAAGTTAGAAGTTGAGAAGTTTAGAAGCCTTCGAATGGCAAGTTTTAGAAACTAATCCCATAAGTTAGTAGAAGCTTATGAAAGACCCTTCTTGCTATAAGAAGAGAGGCATTTCTCTTGTAAAATAACACTTTGAGATTATGGCAAATTGCTCTTGTTATTATCTTGCATTTTCATTGTGTTCCCTTTCAGAAGGTGCATAGCTTGAGGGAAGGTGCTCGGGCCTCCTCTTGCCTCCTTTTCATTGGTTTTAATTGTGGCATGTTTCTATTGTTTCATTGTTTAGTATAGCTACAATCTCATTTTATTTCCCTTTGGGAGTTAGAATTAGTTTTACGGTTTGCTAGTTGGGAAGCCTTAGCAAACCTAGTTTGTTGTTGATCCTTGCTAGTTGGGTAAGCCTTAGCAAGTTTATTTTCCAAGTAGTGGCTAGTTAAATATTGCCTTAGCCACACCTAACTAGTTTCCATTCCAAGCACCAGTTGGGAAGCCTTGGTGCTCCTTTTCATTTATGTTTCCATTTCACAGTTGTTAAGCTTTGTAGAACTTAGAAGGTGGACGACCGGTCTACGACTATACTACGCACGAACCTCTTTCTTAGACCTAGCCAACGTAGAAAGTAGATTTATTTCCAACATTGGCGCCCATACCATGAAGAAAAAAAAAATTCAGTATCAGAAATCGTAGACCATACTATGAAATTGCCCACAGTCTGAACGATTTCTATACATCCTCTACAAATTCTGTCTTTTGAAAAAATTCAAAAAAAAATTAAAAATCAATATTTTGTCAATGAGAACTCCTTATCAGAAATCGTCGATCATACAATAAAATCATCCAAAGTCTGAACAATTTTTGGTGAATTCTAAAAAATAAACAAAATAAAAACATTTCAGTATCAAAAATTGTGGACCATACCATGAAATTGCCCCCAGTCTAAATGATTTCTATACATCCTCTAAGAATTCTGTCCTTTGAAAAAATTAAAAAAAATCAATATTTTGTCAATGAAAATTCCTTATTAGAAATCGTCGACCATATTATGAAATCGTCCGAAGTCTGACCGATTTTTGGCGAATTCAAAAAAAAATTAACATAATTAAAAATTAACTAAAAAAAAACATTTTTTTCTCAGTGAAACTTTTTTTATCAAAATCCATGAGTACTGTATTCTAATTCAACAACCAATTTGTGAGTTCTACTCTTGTCTGCGAATTCTGTTATTTCAAAAAAGTACAGATTCTTATCCAAATTCACTATTTTGCAAGAAAACCACTTTTTTGACTTTTTTTTAACCAGATATAGTACTATACTGATCATCTGTACTGTTATTATGTTTCTCATTCTACATCATGTCACGAGATTGTGCTGAATCTTCTAATCTTGCACCTCCACGCCTAGAATGCAGAATCCCATGCATTGTTGCACCAATGTATGATGGAGAATCTGACCCAATTAGATTTCTTCAAGACTTTGATAATGCATGTTGCTTCTACTTCTGAAACTGAAAAGTTCAGACTATTTCCTATGGTTCTCTATGGAACCACCAAAGAGTGGTATCTCAACCTAGAAGCTTCTGATCTTGTTTTTTGGAATACCCTCAAAGACGCTCTTATGAAGCGTTTCAAACCTTCTAAACTGACTCAAAGCCAATTCATCCAAATCACACATATCAAGATGTGTCATGAAGAGTCTGTAAGAAGCTACATTGAACGTTTTAAACGTCTCAAGATAGAATGTGTTGATGAAAATATCGTCGAACAAATGGCCATCAAATTGGTCCTGACTGGACTTCCTAAAAGTATCCGCCAAGAACTGAAACCAATTGATTTTTATGATCAACTTAAGGATGTAATGACTGATGTCATTCACGAAGAAGACGAGGGGTTCGATGAGGACTTTGATTACCGTGACAAGGAATCCAAAGTCCCCAAATGTCTTCACAACCAGAAGATTGAGAATACAACCCAATCTTCAGAACTTCTACATTAAACAAAAACTGATGCAAAAATGTGCTATGCGTGCAGTCGTGGACGCGAAACAATTCAAATGGAATTTAGATATGATTGATGGTCACTACCAGCTGTATCATTCCTACAGTCCTCCAGAATGTAGACAGACACTGCTGATCTACGTTTTTGAATAACACAACATTCAACAAAATTCAACCAGTGTGCGGAATTGATAAAATGAGTGAATGAGAAACACAAATGATGGCAAACAACAATTCATTCAAGATATCCTCACAAACCTTGGCTTTGATCTGACACTTTTTCAAGACCAACAGAGTGAGAGTCTCATCTAATCAGCCTACTCCACCTATTCAAATGAATTCCAAATTTTTCGGAATACATCCAAGAGTGGCAACTATACCATCATCAACGTCTCTCCTGGGGATTTCCAGAGCATTGTCTTCCCTAATTCGGAGAGACAATCCATGGCAAGGGCATCAGCTACGATGCCAAGTACCTCACAAAGTTTCTGATAGAGGACGGCAAAACCATTGCCCAAACCAACGACGGGATCGCTATCCGCCTCATCACGGATCCCCTTCTATTGGCCGCCTCAGAAATCCTCGTCACCATGGTCGAAGTGCGAACCCTATCTACGGGCCGTCTCAGAAATCCTTGTCACCATGGTCGAAGTGCATACCATCAAGATGGATCGCATGCCATCGAGCGACTTCTTTTCTTTGACCCGCACCATGGACGATCCCACTCAAAATTATAAGTGGGCTGAGAAGGTAGCAGAGAAGCTGTGCGGAGCTCTGAAAGCCCGAAAACCAAATACCAAATGTGGGTATCTCCTCCACATGTTGGTCACCAAACAATTGGAGTCTAGGGCGGCTGCTATCATCAAGGAGCTGGATGATGTTTATCCAAGCACAAAAAAGCGAGCCACCCCCAACCGACAGTAGAACCGGTCTCACCAGCCCCACCTACTAAGAAGTAGAAAGAGAAGGCGATCAGCACAGAAGCCGATGTCCCTCATAACATTCTATCCAGCAACATCGGGATGGAATATGCTGAATCCGAAGGGAGCCTTAAACCATCTCAGGTCCCAAAGGAGGTCCTAGAGCAGCAGGTGGCCCTACTTCACCAGGCCCAGCAACGCAGACAAGCAGTAGCGGTAGCAGCAGGAAGCTCCGGGATGGCAGGCACTTTCGGCTCTGATCCTATGGGTGTGATTTCATCCACATAGGCAATCTCCTCTCCATTACTTGCTCTCACACTCCCACCACCACCCCCACCATTTACTGCCACCTCCACACCCTCACTAACTCTCAACATGGGCTTCACTTCCACACTTCCACAAAAGCCCTCACCTGTACAAATCTCCACCCTACTTGACTCCACAGTCAACGTAGATGATTTTGCATTACAATTACTAAGCGCACTTCCATCAACCATCGTCACCACTAACCTAATACAAACATCTCCGCCACGCAGTATCTCCCCACCTCTTGTACCCCTCAATCCAAAATCACCTTGACCTATTTCTCATACACCTCCGTCCAACCCTACTCCTGATTTTCTACTTTAACATAATGTCGTATCCTAACTACACACGCACCCTCCCTGACATTGGTCCTTGGGAGCAGTTACCCCTTGCAGCCCAAAAAGCGATATGGTTGGTGAAAGAGCTCCAATACAATCTAGCCACGACGGAGCAGCATTCAAAATTACAACAATCATACATTGCTTCCGTCGAGGCCCTAAACCGGCACATAGCCACTCTGGAAGAACGTTTAAAGGCCGTTATTCAGTTGACACCATCGGTTCATGCAGAGCACGTCCAATTCCATGATTCGGGGCACAACTTTGATGGACCATATGTGTAGCGCAGGCATCCCAAAGGGAACCGGGAACCACGACTTAGCTTCCCAGCCTTCAACTCTTGCCATCCAAAACCACTTGACATACAAGCAGCCAACTCGCCAACAACGATCAGACTTAACCAACTTGAAGTTCCTAAAAACCAACATTGAGATCCAATCCAATCCAAGCAAGCGGTCTGACTTACATCAGACTTAACCAACTGAAAGCTTCGTCACGAGTGCTGGAAGCCAACCTGGCGCCACGCCAGACTGGACAGCGATAAACAGGTAACTTCCACCCAAGCAAGCCATCCAACTCAGCCGACAGGTTAGAGCCCGTTCCCCAAGAGCTTAACCCATTCACGTTCATGCAAGGAACACTCAGAACTACAAGCCGCGACAGATATGGAAACAACCAATTCCTGGACCAAATGGTCCCGACAGCATACCGCTGGCGCCACGGACCGAATGGTCCCGACAGCATACCGCTGGCGTCTCGGGATACGACCCTCAGCTATGTGCCAACTTAAAAATTTGGAAGCGGCCTTACAACTGGCGCTTTTATCGAACACTAAAACACAGAAGGTAATCAGAGTCAGTTTGAGAAAAATCCCACTTTATTGATAAATCTGAGAAGGTTACATTTCAAGTGTGTGACCGACCCTAGTCTCCGAGGCGCTAGCATGCCAAGGCGAGAGCCATGACAACATTCCAGCAAGAGAGGCCGAGACTTGGTTGGAGCTCGTCCTGATTCGCAACCTGCACTCCCCTATAGTATTGGTGTGATTCGGCACCCCCCCCTCATACTAGGCACTCTACCCAAGCTGGTAAAGCACGTTTTTTCTCTCTCTACGATTTTCTCTTTCTAGAAAGTCATTTTCTCTCTCTAGATTTTATTGATCCCCAGGCTTACTTTAATCATGCCTAGATCGTGTGAGGTGATTGCACATCAATCTGAGCTCTCTGGACTCCGCTAGAACCGATCAAAGATTTTCAGCCATAGGAACTTGGCGGCGGCAGGATTCTGGTTACAGTGGTGTCGGGAGCGGCACCGGCGCTGTTGGCGCCGGGAGCAACAGGGGCGCTGCTGGCACCGGGGACATAGCTGGCGCCGGAAGTAAAGCTTGTAAAGGTAGCTTTACAACATCCACCCCACCTTTATAAAATCTGATGTCCTCATCAGATGTCAGATTAAAGTAAAGGTGTCTCCCAATTAAAATAACTATACATTTAAGCTACTTGGCACAGTACTCAATTTACTGGCCACTTTTTATTAACATCGAAGCTGGCACACCACAAGTCGGAGGCTCAGATCTTTGTACTGAAAGATTACATAACTTAAAAATATATATCTTTGTCTGGGAAAAGCGTAGATTTGATATCGCTTTTGTATAATCCAAAAACCTTATTAACTGGTGACAGAGGCCTTTCTTTGAAATGTTCGCCCCTGTCGCTTCTGACTTTCGACTTTGGAACTCCTTTCTCCTGATTTGTCCTTGATGCACTTTGTGTTGAGCTTCTTGAGCTCCAGATTTGTTCAGTTCCGCACAGGTATCAGGGCTCCCTGAGACAAAGGATTTATCGTTTGATTGCCCACTTTAAGGTCCACTCCGTGCCTTGTTGCTTCTGCACCTTGATTTCTCTCCTTGTCCCAGCCTGATCTTGATACTTTTCCATCTTGGCTCTTTAAGGTAGGCAAAGATTGAGTACTCCGCAATGCACCTCTCACTTAGCTTGAAGTAGCTCTTTGAATCAGCCCAAATGTAACCATTGACCTCGTGGAAAGCCAAAGGGTCGCACCAGTTTGATCCGCATCCGAACTATCTCTTCGCGTTTGTTTGAAGCACCATGTCCGTCGCGCAAAACTTGACTTTCACAATTCCATCACTGGTCAGTTGCCTCACAGTCAAAACAAGAAGTGTACATCGAGCTTGGCTTCAAGTAGCTCTCTTTGAATCAGACACACGCACCCAGAGTCTGCACTAGTCCAATCTTAACGCGAACTGTCCCTTAGCGTCCGTTCGAAATACCAAGTCTCTCATGCAAAACTCAACTTTCACCGTTTCTTCATTGATCAGCTACCTTACACATAACACAAGCCAGCCTACTCATATGTTTCCTCGTCATTGCTGGTCCAAAGAAAGCCTATAACAAACTTTTCTTTCCACAACAAAAACTTGTCAACTTATTAGGTCCAAAGTTCGCCAGTCTCCTAGTGTGAGTATGGCTAGGTCACCTTGAATTTGCCCCCATTTTGATCAACTTTCATTCAAAATTTGCCCCAAGAGAGAGGTGTGTGTGATAGTTCCCCTCCACTTATAAAATCAGCTGATCGGACTTAGAGTAGAGTTCTTCGGACAAAAAGCCTTTCCAACACTTTGCTTCCCATCTGCTAGGATTATGGCTCGATCCAACTTGTTGCCAATCTCTGAAGAGGATCCTAGTCTTTTCCCCTTTGAGGAAAAACCCAACTGATACTGGATATCACCCATGCTCAGTGAGTTTCAGTTCCGAAGGTGGCCGTCCCAAAATGAAGACCAACTGCTCCGTAGAAGATCTCCCCTGAAATTGCCCTTTCCAACTTTTGACTTCCTGCTTGCGTCTGGTGGGCGTTGTCGCAAATGAAACTAACCCAAGGAACAGGCTAGCCATCCATCCTTTGCAAACATTGAGTCATTTTGTGCCGTTCACGTGTGAGTACTTGAACTGCAAATCCACCCCACAGATTCTGTAGTCCTCTTTGTTTGATGGTATCAGCCTTCAAAAGAAAAGGTTCCTTCTCGAGCCATCAGCTCCTTGTATCACAAGCAATCATGCAAACCAGACAAAGCACGAGTACTAAGACTCACCACGAATACATACAAGTAAGACACTTAGGCAGGTTTACTAACAAGTAACAAAGACAAGGCCCCCCTTTGAGATGGTCCTGCCAACGGACCTTTGCCTGGCCGCGCCCATACAAATTGATCACGGAATCAGCCCACATAGGACACCCGTCCAACTATCCGTGCTTTCACCATTAAGCAGCACATTGCCTCAGTCACGCCCCACCACTTTTTGGTCGATAGCCCTTATAGCTAAACGATCGGCAGCTATCCCGCACCGGCAGCTAACCACCCGTGCTTTACACCCGAATTCGATCAACATCTCTGTATCAATGGTTAACCCGTACAGTTCGAATATATCGACCCGCATCCCACAAGGCACAGACTGTGCTTACACCAATCTAATGGCACTACACTGCCTCATCTGTCCTACGTGCAGACAACGCCAGGCCCAAACCGCGAGAATCGACCGTGCTTACACCTCAAGGGCAGCACTATGACTCATCAAGCCCCCCGTTCTGTCGACCACCCCGACCGTGAACACACCCGTGCTTACACTGTGGGTAGCACCTTGCACAACAGTTGTCTTGATAAATCCCAAACCGTGGCCATTTTCGTGAGATCTGCATAGCTGACCGGCCAGTCGGCTCTAATACCACATGTAGCGCAGGCATCCCAAAGGGAACCGAGAACCACGACTTAGCTTTCCAGCCTTCACATCTTGCCATCCAAACCCACTTGACATACAAGCAGCCAACTCGCCAACAAGGATCAGACTTAACCAACTTGAAGTTCCTGAAAACCAACATTGAGATCCAATCTGGCGCCATGCCAGATCGGGGGTCCTGATGTGGGAGACTTCCCTCCAAGCAAGCCGCCCGACATACATCAAACTTAACCAACTCGAAGCTTTGTTACAAACGAGTAACATCCAATCCAAGCAGGTGGTCTGACTTACATCAGACTTAACCAACTGAAAGCTTCGTCACAAGTGTTGGAAGCCAATCTGGCGCCACGCCAGACTGGACAGCCATAAACAGGTAACTTCCACCCAAGCAAGCCATCCAACTCAGCCGACAGGTTAGAGCCCGTTCCCCAAGAGCTTAATCCATTCACGTTCATGCAAGGAACACTCAGAACCACAAGCCGCGACAGATATGGAAACAACCAGTTCTTGGACCAAATGGTCCCGACAGCATACCGTTGGCACCACGGACCGAATGGTCCCGACGGCATACCACTGGCGTCCCGGGATACGACCCTCAGCTATGTGCCAACTTAAAAATTTGGAAGCGGCCTTACAACTGGCGCTTTTACCGAACACTGAAACCCAAAAGGTAATCAGAGTCAGTTTGAGAAAAATCCCACTTTATTGATAAATCTGAGAAGGTTACATTTCAAGTGTGTGACCGACCCTAGTCTCTGGGGCGCTAGCATGCCAAGGCGAGAGCCATGACAACATTCCAGCAAGGGAGGCTGAGACTTGGTTGGAGCTCGTCCTGAGTCGCAACCCACACTCCCCTATAGTATTGGTGTGATTCGGCACCCCCCCTCATACCAGGCACTCTACCCAAGCTGGTAAAGCACGTTTTTTCTCTCTCTACGATTTTCTCTTTCTAGAAAGTCATTTTCTCTCTCTAGATCTTATTGGTCCCCAGGTTTCCTTTAATCATGCCTAGATCGTGTGAGGTGATTGCACATCGATCTGAGCTCTCTGGACTCCGCTAGAACCGATCAAAGATGTTCAACCATAGGAACTTGGCGCCGGCTGGATTCTGGTTATAGTGGCACCGGAGCGGCGCCGGTGCCATTGGTGCCGGGAGCAGCAGGGGCGCTGCTGGCGCCGAGGACATAGCTGGCGCCGATGGCGCCGGAAGTAAAGCTTGTAAAGGTAGCTTTACAACAAGATGGTGGAGATAGAGTAGGATTCCAATAGCCTCCTCCTGCAACTCAAGGCTCCACATTTCAAGGCCAACCCCTGGGGCAAGGAGCTCAAACACCAACTAATCCGTCAGGCTCTGGGGGTACCAGCTCCCAACATTATCTTTTTCCTTCCACTGCTTCTAACCCTATCGACACCACTAACCCCCCCTTCATTCCACGACAATTTTCTCCTGAGTCACAAAGAATTGCTGAAGCTAACCCCTCGCCTCCTCTCTCTCTTGAACCCGATCCACAAATTCAACACGAGATTGCTTCTGAAGCACCAACCATCCAGCACAAAATCATGCCCGTAGAACCAAGCAAGGAGTTGCGCGCCTCTCAGGAGTTTGCAAAGAAATATCCAACAACAAAAGAGCGAGGTGGCTACATACTGCCAGATTTGGACCAGTGTCAAACACATAAAGTAGTAGTCAAACTCTTGGATCCATAACCTCTCTGGCATCATTAGTTCTTCCTGCAAAGTAAGATCTCAATGGCACGGTTTATCAAAGCTCCCTCCTACATGCGCACAAATCCTTATTACTATCTAGTAGCGAGGCGAGAACCGTTTCCTACCACCAAGGTTAAGAATAGAATCTTTCGGCCTAAGCTCACAGGTGTAGATATCGGCAACTTAGCGGAAGACATGGTCACCAACTGCCGAGTATTCTACCAGAAGCACCATGGTAATCCTGATCGCAACGTCAGATATTTTGCGGACAATTGCGGCCTGGTGGCATTTCTGGCAGAACTAAGAGATTTTTGGGATCGAGGGTTACCCCCAATCGCCCTTAATATCAATAAACTCTTGCGAACGCAAGATGATCATATCAACGTAGCAAGGCTCTATTATCGCGCTGCACTCACTTCCGCCCTGCACATTGATATAGTGGAGCTATGGGAAATCCATAACTTTCTACAGAGTATGATCCATTATTACAAACCCATGCCCTTCCTGAACAAATTACGGTGGCAAATGATGGAGGGCATCGACACGACAATCTACCACTCCCGACAGCAACAGTCTCGCCTCCAAGAAGCACAAAAGATCCAGGACGAAAAGGCGTCGATTGGTGTGGGACCACCAATCCAATAAGGAGGGGGATAATGTTAGCAACTGTGCTAACGCATAGAGGAAAAAAAAAGAAATAAATAAAACTCTGTGGCATGTGTTTTGTAAGTCCACGTATGAGTATCTATTAATAAACTTCAACCATGGCATGTGTTTTGTAAGTCCATGAGTAGAAGCTTAAATAATAATAAAATAGCTTAAACTTAGATTTAGAACTTAGACTTAGGAAACTTGAGATTAGAAATATTTTATCTTAAATTTTCCTAAGTTAAGAAACTTTGAAGTTCTAAATCCTAAGTTAGAAGTTCTAGAAAGACTAGAAACAGATTAGTCCCATAAGTTAGTAAACACTTATGAAAGACCCTCCTTGACATAAAAGTAGCAGTATTTGCATTGTAAACAACACCTTGAGATTATGGCAAATTGCTTTTTGATACTATCTTGCGATTTCATTGTGTTCCCATTGGAAGGTGCATAGCTTGAGGGAAGGTGCTCGGGCCTCCTCTTGCTTCCTTTCATTGGTTTTTATTGTGGCATGTTATTAATTGTTTATTGTTTAGTTTAGCCGCAATTCTTATTATCTCCCTTTGGGTGTTACGTAGGATTTAGCAATCTTGCTAGTTGAGTTTGCCTTAGCAAGGAATTTTATTGTTGTTATAAACTAGCTTTATTCTCGTTTCGGGCACTAGTTGGGTAAGTTTTAGTGCTCTCATTCCTGTTGATTCTTTCCGTATTTCCGTTGAAGCTTGTTGTAGAAACTTAAAAACTGAACGAATCTCTACATCCCTATACTACACCCGTAAGTAGATCTAGCCACCGCACACGCAAGATATACTTCCAACATCAATTGAAACTTTTTTATGCTTCTAAGCGTTGGTAATGGCCATCAAAGGTATGCTAGTTTCAGTAGGCTGAGCTACTGGTCTTTGCTTGATTGTAATCATATTCAATGAAGCAGTAACTAGCAGTGGTTTAGGTTTTGCAGAACAATCCTTGTAACAATGTCAGGCTCTAAATCCAAATCCAAGTCCCTTTCTAAATCTCCTCAAAGAATTTCTAAATTTCCTTCTAAATCAGTTTCTAAATTCCCTCCCAATTCTATTGAACAGTCCACACGACTCTCTTCTCCACCTCGTCCTAATGGTGAGAAATTAGATTCATTTTTGAATGTGCACATCAATACTTTTTTTTCGGATGATACATTGAGTCGTATTTTTCTATCTCTTCCTGCCCTCCCTCCATCAACTTTTGTGGATTCTAATAAATATGATTAATATGATCAACTACTTTCCACTCATCTAAAATCTTTCAACAAGCATTACAATTTTCAAACTCCCCTCTCAAAAATCAATCATACCCTGACTGCGCTAGACACAACTGAATTAGAAAATAAAGATAAAATGTTAGCGGACGATGTTGGAGTGGGGATTATTCGGTGTTTTCTAGAAATTCATCAAACACCAATTTTTGTAGAATTAGAACTATTACCTATCCATTTTCTACATAGTATTCATTTTCTCGGTTTTAAAAAATCTTATATTGATGGATACATGGAGAATGTGAGAATGAAAGCACCGTTGATTATGGTGCCATATATATACAAGTAAGCTTTTTTTTTTTTTCCCAAAAATTAGCTATTGCTATATTTCTTGAGATATTATGATTAGAATTTTATTCGGGCTCACCTGTCAATTTGTTATTTGTTGGAAGTAAATCTATTTTCTATGGTGGATAGGTCTAAGAAAGAGATTCGTGCGTAGTATAGTGGTAGACCGGTCAGCCACCTTCTAAGTTCTACAAAGCCTAAAAACTGTGAAATGGAAACATAAATGAAAAGGAGCACCAAGGCTTCCCAACTGGTGCTCGGAATGGCACTAGTTAAGGTGTGGCTAAGGCAGTACCCAACTAGCCACTACTTGGAAAATAAACTTGCTAAGGCTTACCCAACTAGCAAGGATCAACAATAAACTAGGTTTGCTAAGGCTTCCCAACTAGCAAACCGTAAAACTAATTCTAACTCCCAAAGAGAAATAAAATGAGATTGCGACTATACTAAACAATGAAACAATAAAAACATGCCACAATCAAAACCAATGAAAAGGAGGCAAGAGGAGGCCCGAGCACCTTCCCTCAAGCTATGCACCTTCTGAAAGAGAACACAACGAAAATGCAAGATAATAACAAGAGCAATTTGCCATAATCTCAAAGTGTTATTTCACAAGAGAAATGCCTCTTTTTTTACAGCAAGAAGGGCCTTTCATAAGCTTCTACTAACTTATGGGATTAGTTTCTAAAACTTGCCATTCTAAGGCTTCTAAACTTCTCAACTTCTAACTTAGAAAGCCTAAGACTCTAAACTTAGAACTCAAGATAACTTAGAATCTTTTATTTTCTAAGCTTAAGTTTCTAAGTTTAAATTCTTTAAGTTAAGTCTTCTAACTTATATGTTTAGAATTTAATTAAGTTTCTACCCATGGACTTGTAACACACATCCCTTGGTAGGAGTTTATTAACAAGTACTTACACATGGATTGCCACAGTGTTTTATTTTACTTTGATTTTACTTTGTTGCTAACATTATCCCCCTCCTAATTGGATTGGTGGTCCCACACCAATGGCAATATAAAGAACCCCACTCAAAGTCAGTGCAGCTTGTAGATGTGGAATATTTTGCAAAGTGCTGCTTTGTAGGAGATGAAGCTTTGAAGAAGTATGAGCATCTCCAAAACATTTGGCTCTTTGATGGGTTGTATTTCAAGTTGCCCACGTTGAGGATTCAATGGATGATGTACAAGAGCTTGGGTTGTTGAATATGGTATGAAAACAACACAAGGTGTGAATGAACGGTAATGAGATGAAGATGAGGGTAAGTGGTAATATGTGAGTCGGATATGAGGGTGGTGGTGGAGGTGAATGAATGGATCAAAGGTTTGTTGCTCATAGTTGTCTCTTGAAGACATGATGTTGGCAGAATTTTGATTGCAGCTTCTTTGAGGTACTGTTGAGAGTTCCATGAAGGATTGCTTAGAATAGGTGCTTGAACGATCGCCATTTTTGTTTTTTTGTTTTTGCATAAAGTAGTGCCCTTTGAATAGTTAACAAGTGAATAACTTGTCGATTTTTTTAATTGCGAAAACACCACTTGTTGTTTTTTGTAAAAATTCTCGAAGGTCCTTTTGATAATATTGCTCGGCGGGAGTTTTGAATTGGCATCGTTTGTATGTTGCAGATGTTGTAGACTTGTCTGCTCCACGAAGTGCTTCAATTGAGAACTAGAGCAAGTTCAGATTGATCAATCGGGTGGGAAGGAGGTCTTGAAATGTGGATGGGAAAAGTGAGATGAATCTTCAAGATGAATTATATGGTAGAACATGGGGGAAGGAATGGGTGTGGACAAGGGATGATATGGATCTTGTGTGTTGTGTTATCCTTTGTCTGTACTACAGAATGGAATGTAGTTTACTATCACTGGCAGGCTTGAATCAATGCAGTGATTTGCCAGTCTTATGTTTGTAGACTATATCTTACAAGGATCTGAAGAAGTGTGTGACATACACTTTTTGTTTTTTTCAAGAATGTTACATTGTATTTCTGATTCTTGTTGAATGATTCACAACACCAAAATTTTGTGTCTATTCAAAATGATCCTGTGAATGTCATTGTGATTTTGTTGAATAATGGATTCTACACTCTGTAGATTTTTAACTAGTCTTAACCAGTATTAATCGAACTATATAGTGGGTCAGGATTCCTTTTACAGAACTCTAGAGTAGCAAGTTTATCTTGGCTGTTGAGGGACAAGGTAGTTCATTGTAAGCATTGTCAGAGCAATCGTTTGGCCTTGTGAAATATGATATATTGTCTAAGTTGAAACCTTATTTATAGTGTACAGATCTTGTTCTCAGCCCTGTTAGATCTTAATACTGAGTTGATGGTTAGTTTCTCCAAGATATTGTTCTCCAGAATCTAGACTTTATGGTTGAACATTCTGAATATTTTCTCTGTTGTTTGTTTTACCCTGTACAACTTCTTTGGCAGTACTGGCTGCCATTCATAAATGTCCTATGACAACCAAAGTATTCTTCCATTTCACTGAACTTCATTGCTAAATCCTAAATTCCTCCAGTTATGTGCTCTATTTGGGGATCGACAACTCATTATACTACATTTTACTGCATTTCTTTGTAAGCTTGTTGCGACAATTGTTCCTAATGGACCATGGACCACAATAATCCACTGACAAAATTGTGATTGAACAAAAGTCTACACATGTTCTTACCATCACATAAAACAACCCATCTGCCTGGTACTATCATTCCCAAATTCCTACCATTTGAGAGTTTCAGTGCACCACCAAGTCCAAAAGGAAGAACAAAAAAAAATACTATTTAACTCAATTAACAAATATTTCTACTTCAGAGTTAAACCAATAAAAAGCACAGTACCAAGAAATTAAATTTCCACTTACACGCACTTTTCCTGGAGAACTAAACCACTAACATCATTTTGTCAAGATCGGTTTAGCAAAAATTTAGATCAATTATTATAGCTTGACACAAAAACCATAGTCTCACAAAAACTGGCTTACAGATAATTATCACATTGATAAGGACTTATACATGCATATTGTCCATTGCATCCAAGCCTTTATGCTTGCACTTGAAGGTTTCTTTCCAAAAAAAATTGAGCTAAAATATAGATTTGTTATAGAGACTAAAAGTCTTTTCTACCAAATTCACCTACACGAGGGTAATCCTGAAAATGTCATAATCACAAATATGCATGCCCATAAGGGTTTTTCACATGAGCCATATTAGGTTTAAATTTTAATATATTCATTAAATTGATTTGCTGCATAGAATGATGCTTCAATTTCTTTTATAGTGGATCTTATCTGGGGGGAAAGGCCTAGAAAATTTCATAATCACAGATATGCATGCCCATAAGGGTTTTTCACATGAGCCATGTTAGGTTTAAATTTTAATATATTCATTAAATTGATTTGCTGCATAGAATGATGCTTCAATTTCTTTTATAGTGGATCTTATGTGGGGGGAAAGGCCCTGCCCCGAGGGCCTTCCGTGCTGGGAGGGCCCTCTGAGGGCAGGGCCCAACCTGCATGGAAGTCCCGAGGGGCTTTGGCCTTCCACTGCGTAATGACATGTCTGAGATTTTTCTCTCATACATTTTGGACATAATCCCTGATGCGTTTGGACAGAATCGCTGATGAGTTTACTCAAGAATGAGAATTCTGGACAAAACTAATGGTTAATTCAGAAGCAAGCAAATTCCAAATACAAAGAAAAATTGAAAACTTGGCATTACGTTTATTGTTTATTTGAGGTAATATTTCAAGTGATCTTTATAGGTGATTC